>VTON01000126.1:0-371288 GCA_009617725.1 Hydropsyche tenuis
TTCACAATCATATCTACCATCACATTTCCATATTAAATCAATACATCCTCCGTCATCGCAAGAAAATAGATTGGTTGCACAAGATGTCGCTTAGAAATAATAAAATAAAAGATAAGTAACAAAGTAATGATAATTATTCATTTCCAGTTAAAAAGGAAAATTATAAATAATTTTATTATAATTATTAAAATTTCTTAGTACATATTATATGTTTTCGTGGTCTGATTAAATGCATCACTCGAATATTGTCTAAGGTTATGAAGAGTTCGCAAAACATGCACTCGATAGATAATCATATTACATTTATAAATAAAGAGTTATTTTCGAATATTTGATACATGAATATTTTCAAATATTAAGACAACTATTTTATTTCAGCAAGTTATAGACCCTGTTTTTCAATTTATGTTTTTGTAACATTTTTCGGAGTATTTTAAAAACTGAAGAAATTTCGTATAAGTACATGGAGTCAGTCAATGAAATTACAGCACCTGGAAAGCGTCACTTCTACCTACTGCCTTTGAAAATCATTAGGTAGCATTTCAAATCTACCTTCATGAAATTTTCAAATGGTTAGTCAGTGTCAGCGTCAGTGTATATCGTGTTATGCAGGTGACCGGTTGATTTTCAGAAGAGTTATTAAAAAAACAAAAATAAATAAATAATAGTAAAATTCGTTCAATTGACGGACGAAAAAAAATTGAAGTTTTGGTCTCTATCTTCACTCGCGCTATTTTCACGTAAAATTCCTAAGAAGATTGGTTTTGCCTGTAATATTATTTCAAGATTTTTACAAAAATACAAGCAATCCGACAATAAGGAACGATGTAAAGGATCTGGGTGTGTATGAAAGACTACGGTACGAGAAGATAGGATCTTATTCCGATCATGTTTGAATATATTTAAAACTAGCGGTAGTTTTTTTTGGATTTTTTTTAGTTGATTTTTTTGGTACCAGTATGTTTTCGACTGAACTAAAATTTGTTTTCCTAACCTAACCTAACCTAATCTTATCTAACCTAAACAAACCTAACCCATAGGTGATTTAGGTGTTAAGTAATTATTCTAACCTAACCTGACCTAACCTAACCTAACCCAATCTAATCCATCCTAACCCAACCTAAAAGATGCAGTTCAGCTAAACACATAGTAGCACCTTTTTTTCCTGAAAAGTCATGATAACAGATAAATGTAAACTGAAAAAGCGAAACCAAACGATATTTTTATGAAGAATAGGCTGGTAGACCCTACAGATAGGCTGACCATACATCCCGTTTTCGCCGAGACAGTCCCGTTTTCGTCGTGTCTTGCGTTCGTCCCGTCGTTTTCGTAAAATTGTTTGATTTGTCCCGGTGGGCAAATATATTTTATCGGTAGTGTATTTTCTCAACGATATTAATCGAGGAAAGTTTTTTGAACGTATAACAATTTTTTTTTTGTATAGGGGGGACATTTTTTTTCTGAGCGTCCCGTTTTGAGTCCTGGAAAATATGGTCACCCTATGCTGAAACCTTTCTGAATGCGTAACCAACATACATATTTACAAAATTTCATCGTGATCGGATAAGCGGTAAAGGCGGGCATAGGTCTCATACGGACAGACAGACAGACAGACATACATAAATTCATTTTTATTATTTATATAGATTGCGAACATATTAAGAAGAGAGTTACGGGATAAAACTGGAATAGAAATTAGTGCGGAAACAATACGAAGAAAACTTCGAGAAAGGGTACTTTGGAGTAGAAAAACCTCTTCTAACACCAAAAATGAAATTTCGGCGATTGGAGTGGGCGAAAAAATTTTAAAACCGGACTTTTCAAGATTGGTCGAATGTAGTCTTATTGATAGCGATGAGAGAAAATTTAATCTTTCCGAACAAGGGATATTCCTAGGTGTGACGGAGAAATGGTGAAAGGTACAGCGATTAATGCATTACGGGAAAAATTAAACATTCTGCAAGTATTATGGTTTGAGGATGCTTTTCGTATTATAATATCCAATTGACTAACAAAATTGTTAATTCTGAAGAATATTCGAAAATTTTAAGAGAAAGTTTGATACCGTTTATTGAAGAGCATATTTCCTTCAATAGTGACCTTATTTTTCAAGATAGGACTCTGCGCCTTGTCATAGAGCTCAAAAAGTTTATTTAATTTTTATTTAATTGACCATACTAATACTAACATGAAATTAATGATAAACGATAATGATACAGATTAATGATACTGATTAATGATAATGATCAATGATAATAATAATGATAAATGATGATGAAAAAAATTTAACCAACAATTTTTATTCTTATAGAGTATAGGTAAAAGTTTTTCTAAAGAACTACGGCATTAGGACATTAGAGTGGCCTGTTAACAGCCCCGATTTGAATCCAATAGAAAACCTTCGGGCAATAATAAAAATGGAATTAAGAAAACAAAGTCCTAGCACAATTGTGCTCTCAATAATTATTGGGATGAATAATTTTATTGAAAATATATGGGATAATTTTATTCCAACAAATCTCTTTAGAAAATTTGATCACTTCGATGCCGAATAAAATTAAGGCTGTAATTGAAAAAAATAATATAATTGTAATTGGCTGCAAAAGGGGGTTACACAAAATATTGAAAACTGGATCAATTTATACCTGTACTTATCACTTATTTTTAATAAACAATATTTTTTTAAACAATTACTTTTAAATTTATATTTTATATTTTTTTATGGTATGTTTATTTGATCGATTTTTCAAAATTTGAAGAAAGATGCTTTATGAATATATATGTATATTGATTTTTTTCTGATTAATTTTTATGTAATTTGATGTATAATTAGACCCTTTATATTGGACAAAAATATTTTTTTTCCGAATTGTAAATACTGCTCGCAATTCCGAAAAAAGGAAAATTTTGAAGGTTCTGCGATTGCATTGACCGTTACTGTATGTTAAATTTTGAGTCAAAATAATATAATAATAATAATAATAATAACAATAATAATAATAATAATAATAATAATAATAATAATAATAATAATAATAATAATAATAATAATAATAATAATGATAATAATAATAACAATAATAATAATAATAATGCTTACTACATGATTTTTCGTCTGAGCCATCATCACAGTCTTTATCTCCGTCACAAACAAATACACGTGGAATACATGTACCGCTTCCACACTTGAATTGACATTCTAATTCTAAAAGGTGCAGTTAAAAAAATCTAAATCAATTATTTTTTATTATATTTCATACAAAAAAAAATTAATAATACTTTTCTAATTACCTTTTAGTAGAGTGTGATGATCACCTAATTCCTCAATATTTTGTGAAGTGATATTATATATCAAGTAGATTACTATTGTTGTCATAATAAGTAATAATCGAAAATAATGCATTATTTTATCACTTAAAAAGTTCTTCCGTTTACTATTATATTATAATAATGAACTAATTTTGCATATCATCCATTAGATTTTTCTCCTTTATAAAATAGATAATAATAATAATAATAATAATAATAATAATAATAATAAATAATAATAATAATAATAATAATAATAAAGAAAAAGTCAACTTATATGCTACACTTCGTTTGTAAATCTTTTTGTGTTGTATGCAAATGTGGCAATTTCACAAACGAATCGTAACATATACAAGCCTCAAGCAACATATAACACCCAAGCCTCTTTTTACACAGAAAATGCGTTCTAAAGCCTAAAGTGCAAAAAAACAAATATAGTGATTACTTACGTAAAAATTGGTGGTAAGTTTTATCCAAATATACATATACTTTGTACTTATATATTATATACCTATAGTTAATCAAAAAAATTTTTTTATATAAAACAAATAATGCAACCATAAATGAAGCACATGACACGTCTTTTGCGTCGAACTAAGTGTTGACGACTGCTTACTTGATATCCACTCACTCATTACACACAATATATGTACAGGGTCTTTCCCGGGACTTTGATAACTTCTAATCGGATTTAAAGTGACTTAGAGTCATGATAGAGAAGTGAGAGTGATACCATTCCGAATAAAATCGGCTACAATTTATTTTTCATTTTTTACCCCCCCCTCAAATTTTACCTCTCCCCCCTCCTCTTCCATCGTCGAATAGTTCCGTCGTCATTGCTAGTAATACATATGTATATAGGTATAAGTACAAATGTAATAGAAGAATTTATTTATCAAGAAGTACAATTTAAAAATATTAACTTAACATCCGTAGCATCAGTAACTATTATATTTTATTTCGATAATAATTATTAACCATTCTTCATGCTATGAAATAAAAATAAAAAATATTAATTAGCAAGAAAAGTATAAAGACTTCGCAAACAATTAAATATCAACCTCATCATGATCTAATGAAAAATCACCCTCATCTTTCGTATTATATCTCATTGTCAGTGTCAACGACTGCTTTGTGGCACAATTTTATTTGATATTCACTGATTCATTGCACACAATATAATATACATATGTAACATACAGTAACGGTCATTGAAATTGCAGCACCTGAATAATTGACATTTTTATAAATTATGAAGAGTTTTAAACATTTAACAGAAAACTATTTATATCAAGTAAAAGAGGAAATAAAATTCTATCAAATCACAAAGATATCGATTTGAAAAGTTATCATCATACAGTCAATAAGCACCTTTTTTTAAAATGTAGAAAATCGGCCGATATACCATGACACGAAAGAAATCATTCGATTAGTGATTTAAAAGCAAACATCAAAATAATTTTTATTTAATTTCATAAGGTGATAAGAACTTCTTTATTTTACACTACTTGAAATATTTATAACTACCCCATTTTACTGTAATTACAGTCCTTATCTTCAGAAGTACTGAGATAACTGATTTATTTTTTTATATTTATCAAAACGATATGTTTTCATGCGTTCTTCTTGGATATTTTTTCCTCAATAATTTAAATGAAGCCTTATTTTGATGTTCTAGGTTGTATCATTCATTGATCTTTTACAATAGGTTTGAAATCAAAATTTCAGTTTAGCTCCCTGATGCTAAAATTTTGAGTTTTTTTAGAAATTGTTTTACCTCTTAAAATTGAAAATGTTTTTGAATATTTTTTTCACTTATTTTAAATCTACATTACTGTCGTTATTTAAAAAATATATAATCATAGTTTTCAGTTACGTGACAAAGCTCAAAACCGTTCTGAAAAATATGCTTACTGTAGTAAAAAACACACTTTTTTATAAATGTTAAAAAAAAATTTTTCCAGTATTTCGAAATATTTTTAATTTTCATAATTTCATCAATCAACTTAAGATAATTAATACTAGAATATAAAAAAACATCCCCAGATTATACAGTTTGCAGAAATCTTAACTGCTTCATATATCCTTTATTTGCTGCGTCTTTTTCTAGTTTGCCATCGCATACCCGTGTTCCTGTTGGATCCAAAAAAATAAAATTGATGTTATCAGAAAAATAACATCAATTTTAACTTGAAAAAGTTGTATTTTTATTTTTTTAAACACATCCTGTCCATCTGGACTTCATTTTATTTGCCAAAAGTGGTGTTTTGCTTATATTGTTCTTTGTAATCGGATTTTTCAAGATTTTATACGTATCGTTTGAGCTTTAATTGTTGTTTTAATTTACTTATCTAACTTTTTTATTTATTTAATAGGTAAATTTGAATTTATTTTTTAAGTATTTTCGGAGTAATAATCTGCCTCCTCAGGTCATAGTACTTTTTACCGGTCTAGATCACCTACGAGGTTCCCAATTGATAGAATTTTCCGAATTTTTAAAGAATCGCTCAAAAATTAATCGAACATAACTCATATTTTCAAAAATATCATGTGAAAATAGCCTATATTTTTTTAAAGCCGAAAAACGCTTCATTTTTTTCACTACAAATATCGCGTAATTTAAAAAATTCATTGTTTTTCGCTGAAAACTTTTCCAAAAATCAACTTATCGTTTCAAAATTTTACACAATCTTAGATTATTTATTGTTTTGATGTTTTTGATAAATAAATTTGAAAAAAGATGTAGCGTAATTCACATACAATGGATGGAATTGAAGGTTTCCAGGTGCTGCAATTTCAATGACCGTGACTGTATATTGTTTATTCTTTTTATATTTTTGAAATAATCGATTATTTTTCTTGGACCGTGAATAGAATATATAATTTGAAAATTTTTCCGTTTCATGTCTTCCTTTCTACACCCCATCCTATTGATGATCTTGAAAGTACATATCAATGGTTAAGTTAACGTCAACGTCTTTGTATTGATTTGGAAATATTGGAGAAGAACAAATGTGATCTTTGTTCACAACACAAGTGGTCTGCTTTGAAAAACCAGGAGAAGGAAGACATGATCATTTTCAACGTCTGGAATAGTATTCCTGACTCTTAAGATCAGCTGAAAAAACTCGCGTTTGCTGTTCTTTCCCTTTTTCGTTCTACATATTCATGAGAAAAATCTTTTTCAAGCATGAACTTTATCAAGAGTGAGTTGAGAAGTCGTCTTATTGATGAGAACCTGGAATCATGCCTAAAATTAAAAACAACAACATACAAACCTGACTTACTGAAACTTTCCAAGGAGATGCAAGGACATTGTTCGCATTAAGTGTTTATCAGTCATTGTCATAATTTAAATTTATGGATACCTTACTTTCATATTATTGTTTATCAACGAATAAATCTTTATTAATTGTGAAATCAGGTTTTATTCAGTGTACCCGTAATTTAATGGAGGTTTAAAATTATAATGAAGGTTTACTAAATTAAAAAAAACAGATTTGGCTCTCAGAATTTTTTTGATTTGTAGTAATGTACATATTTGGCCCTTTGGTCAATAATTTTGCCGACCACTGTACTAGACTAAAGTTTCGTAAAAAAAAGGAATAAAAAATATTTCAAATTTTAGACAATGAAGACGTTTGGTTTTTATAAACATCAACAAACCACCTTCCATTATATTATGTATAGTTCTCATATGACACAAAACTCTTTGTGTTATACGCAAACGTAGCAATATCCCAAAGTGTAACATATAGGTGAATTTGTATTTTGATTTAGAAATAAATTATCACACGAGTGTGGGTCACAAAATGTTTTCGATAAATAATTTTTATCCGAGAATTGTGAAGAATATTCCTTTAATGAAATTTTCCTCTTAAAAATATTATTGTTAGTCTGAATCAAAAAATTTAATGATAATAAAAAAACAACTTTTAGTTATATGTTATATATTTCATCAATAATTATTTACAAAATTTCTTAATTTATTTTCAATCACATTAATTACAGCATTCTAAAATTTAGCATAATTTTTATTCCATGCTTTTATTCACATAATGCGAAACAATTTCCATGAAAAATTCTTAGTTAACTTGGCCGGATTTAAAAATTAATTCTATATACCTAGGTATATTCACTGAATTAATGAATAATAAATTATTATAAAACTAAGTTTCATAATAAATAAAAAAAAAGTTAAATCTGAAAATATTAAAATTATCGATGGAAAAATATTTATATAAATAATATTTCAAAGATAAAAAAAATGGCAATTAAAATATAGAAATTAATCAAAGATAAGCGAAATTACTTTGTAAAAACCAATTTAGGATAAAATCTGAAAAATATTGATAAAAACAGTTATTTATATTAAAAGAAACTATTTTAAATACACATTCATTTATCTATATACATTTATAAATAAGCCTCTTTTATTAGGAGATAAAATTCATAGAATCTATGACTACCACTTCTAAAAATAAAAACAAAACTCAAAATACGGAAAAACTGTAGTACAACGGTAAAACACGTTTGACTCTAATGTTGAAAATTAAGTACAATTCAGCGAAAGTGAACAAAAACAAAGCCTTTGTTATTCATATTTTTTGAGATTCAATGGTTAATTTTATTATTTCGGAAAAATAAAAATCTTGATATTTAAGATAAAAAGAAATTTGATCACTTTGAAATTCATATCCGAAAAAACATAAACAAATCATCGTACACATAATTCACAAAACACACACAGCACTTAAAAAAATGAAAATAAAATAGACTTCCTAAATAATTTTTAATAATAATGCCTTACTAACTATAAAAACCAGAAGAAACATAATTTAAATGGTAGATCACAGTGTGCGGTGCATGGTAATTAGCTATCTTTGAGTGACAGATTACAATTATTCTAATATTTAGTATATTAATAATATAAATTTTCATATACAAAATTAAAAATGATCATATAACTGTGAATTCATTTAATTGATAATATCTCAATTTACAACACAACACTTACAAATAATAAAGTCCGTTTGGATTCATATATCCCGATCTTTCATAGTCTTAGGGTTCCTTTATATATGTATATATATGTATATATATATATATATATATATAAAAATGTATATGTTAAAATATACATTGTAATATTTTATAGACTGTATAAATAGTTAATTTCTTTGATCACCTATATAATAATAATATGAAATAATTAATTTTTTAAAATTTAAATTTTCCTACATTTTATTAATCAGAAAAAAAACTACTTTTTACAAGATCATGAATTAATCAACGAACAAATTAAAAGTGATTTGACAAGAAAAAACTTTAAAAGTTGAAAACATATGAAAAATCTTTTATCATGCATAAGCGAATGTTGAAATCCACTCAGAAAACTTATCATTATTGTATATATAAAAAATAATCAATCAAACGAGAAATTACATAAAGGAACATATTAAATTCATCACTGGATAAAAATTAATATATAAAAGTTCTCACTACTTACGTATGTACATACATACATACAAATACATTACATTCATATAAATATTTTTGAAGATAATATATACACACACATACAAACTTATTTATTGAGGGGGAAAACCCATTTTGGCAAAAATAGACATGGCTAGTCATGTATATTTGAAAATGTACTTTTTTTTTGAAAATCACATCACATTAACAAATAAACTGCATTCCTGGCAATTATACGCATCGTCTCATTTCTTGACGAACAATATGTTTAAATTGAACTTTTAATGTTGTCCACAATTGAGCATTTATTTATACAAGTGTTGAAAGCAAATGCCACACTATACAAAGTCATTTGTTCCTGGATTTGTTAATGGTTCTTGTGCCTGCAAATAGATAAAAAATACATATTAATAATTTTCCGTTAATCTTAACATTAATTTTCAAGTTATAAATATTGATATGATATGAACATCTTACCGTTAATTAAATATATATGTATAAGTGTGTGCATGTAACACATATTATACACAAACATATACATATATATTCCTCATACAGAAAGGCATGAAATTAAAAGAAACCCTTTTTAGAAGATAATAATATAAACTACATAAAAATATTTATTGTATCTATACGGAAACCATGCACTTTTAATATTGAGCAATTGACTGACAAATAGATAAGAAACAGTTTATTTTCATACAAAATAAGTATACGTTTTTAATGTTTATCTATCATATACGTTACGGTATTTATGATGTATTCGATTATTATAAATAATAATCATTAACCAAGCATTTTGGCATAAATAAATAATTACATTCATTGATTTATATATCAGGAGAGTTACCGTTGAGTTATCAGGTTAATATTAATCATACCAAAATTGAAATTTGTAATAATTATCAAATTTCCCGTAGTATATTTATAGAATAATACTGATATTAAGAACTGTTTCTATTTCAATTAAGATAATATTCAGAAATTATTGAGTAACAGATTTAAGTATATCATATAAAAATATATATGTTGAGTAAAACAATCATCACAAACTACACAATTTTCATAAAGTGGAGACACAAACGAAATTGGTTGTTTAGAAAACACAGGTAAAATAGTTTTGGCACATAGAATTACAAAAATCAACATTTTATATTAAATTACTCGAATATTCCAACAATTTTAGTTATAAGAGAATTTTCAGATTAGAAAATGGTTTACGAAAAAGTTTCACTACTGGCAATAAATAATAAATCAAAATAACTCGAAAATAAATTCTAAGTTGAAACATTAGAATCATATGTCAAAAAAAGAAATTTAAATCCATAATATACTTTTTTCAATAGTATTTACATTTTCATTTAGTCAAAATTTTCATAATGAAACTTTAATATAAAAAAAATAAAACAAATACGTAATATATTAATACTTCGATATTTTAAATAATTATTGAGATTAACCTTAAATTAAAAAAACACAAGTCATAAACAACTTTTATAATGAACATATCCAATTTCATATCAAATCAAGTTAAATGTATCAGTTAAAACTAATATTTAGACATTCTTAAACTCGATACGCTTACGTTAAACATATACTCATATGCATAATATATGTATATATGAATAGTGACCTAATACATAAATAAATTGATTTTTGTTGAAAATAATTATCTTATATGAGATTGGGTGAATTCTCTGGTGGTTAATGCTCTTACCTCTTCGCCCACTGTACTGGGATATAATTTAGTCCCCGGAGCATATCCATTTTTCTCTAATGAAAATTGATCTTCGGTCGTTTTCCGGTACACAGGATTGTCAAAGTTCATCGATGTGACATTTCGATGTAGATAATGTTTGTAAACAACATATGCAATCTGAAATATTATAATAGAAATTAATAAAATCGTTAATGTCGGTATAAAAAATGAATTGAGTTTTCAACTCACCAATGCACCGAATATTATGATAATGGTGACAGTAATAATAACGATTCCAGCGACAAAACCAGCATCGTGTCCATCAGAAGATATCGCAGTCGTGTTTCTTTCGTTGTCTGAAACTCCTGCGAATATAGAGACGTATGAATGAATAACGATTCGGTCATTGATATATAAAAAACAAAATGACTAAACAAATTTTCAAACGATAATGATTCATAAAATATTAATTTATAAAAATCACAAAATAAAAACACACTATTAGAACCACTATATCATTTCTAATATGATCAAAATATTTACAAAGTAAATAAAACCTGATTGAGGCTTGCTTTTGTAACTTTTTAATAGATTCAAAGTGTTCATATTCATCTACTAATTTTCTATAAGCAACTAATTGATGATGGTTCAGTTTTTGTTGAAAATTAATTTTATAATAAAAAGTTGAATTGTATGATAAATTAAAATATGAGCACTTCCAAATCACGTGAAATATCTGTCACCATTTTTTTGCTATAAATTAGTAAACAAGAGAGTGATTTATAAATAGTATTCCAACCACCAATTTTTCAATTTACTAAAATAGTGTGCTTGTAAGGAAAAATATATTAAAAATAAAATGACTTATTTTCTACATAATTATTAATTACAACATATTAAAAATGAAATCATAAAAATAATGATTATTAGGTATCGTGCGATAAATATTAACAATAGAACATATACTAAAGCTACACCATTCACCTGTTAACCCATTTGTACAAGAAAACACCGTTACCTGGAAAGATTGTGCATGCAAAGGGATAAATGCGCAAATTCTGCAGCTGTTTTAATTTTGATGTGAACCCATTACACACATTCACAAAACCCAATGAATGTTGAATATGTGACTTAAGAGAGACAAACAAGTAGCAAAAAACACATATGCGATCACCTCTAAGTTTAATTTTTGAAAACAGTATGCAAAGAAAAAGTGTTTTGTATGAACCAAAAAACTGTCTTATTACCATTGATTTTAGGCAGTATGGTTGGATTGCCAAATACGTTTTTAAAATCATCATAATTAAAATGAGTTTCAACGCCATATCCCTCAATATCGTTTTCCTCTCCATTTTCGAATTGTTCAGTATTAACTATTGAATCGTCCTCTTTGTAGAATAAGTCGTAAAAATCTCCAATTTCCGACTTTTGACTAGCCCAATATACACCTTTAGGTGTTTTAGGTAATGCGTTGGTTTTGATCGAATCACTTTTTTGCACTTCGTCTGCCTTTTTTACATCAGCTATGCTTGTAACAAGTTGACTGAACATATTTGCAAACATGTCGGATAAACGAGCAGGTTTCATTATATCGTAAAAACTGGTTCTAAATAGCTTGAAGTCAAAAGGACTGCCTGTGATGAGCAACGCAGGATCTAATGGAATGTCATGTCCTGCAATGCCAATCGATAACAATGAAGCCACAGAAAATGCACATGCATGAACAAATTAATTAGAAAAATTAAAAAAATAACAGTTTTTAAACAACACAATTCAAAAGTTATCTGAACGTGTGAACACAAACAAAGTTTGATTTCAAATGAACATTCATAGAGAAATACAAAAACTATAAAGTTTAAGATAAGAATATTTGATTTTGAGATAAAGCTCAAGCATATGATATGGAAAAGAAGTGATAATAATAATAATATTGAGAAAGAAAAACCATAACCTATATGGTGTTTGGATCCCGATATGTAATGATTGCACTGTTAGGCAATTATTATATTAATTATGATTAGTAGGAGAGGGCTGAGGGTGGAAAATAATACTCACTGCTTGTCGTTAACATATCTTCGTGGATAATCTCTGTGGTTGCAATCACTGGTGTTACTGGTTTTTCTGTTTATGATACCCAATAAAAATAAAGAAAAACTAATAAATAATTGAATAAAATAACATTGGATAAATAAATTAAAATGCGTTCAGAAAAAAAGCATTAAATAATTTTAATAACAATCATGGCGGACGGACGGACATAAAAAAGATAAGCTTTATAAATCATATTATTTAATCCCTAATAAATATGTCCATGCTAATTTTAATAATGTAAAATAATATAAATGTAATATAATAATCATGCGAATAAAATTATTGAATAGAATAAAAAACTTACCGTCTTCAACACACATAAGACCATTAGGCATCAATCGAAGACCCTGCGGACAGGCACATGATACTCGAGGAGCTTGAGGACCAACTTGTGGTGCTGGTAAACAGAGATGAGAGCAATGACCATTCACGGCAGCACAATGATTGACCCCATCAGGTTGACGATACGGATGGTAAACATGTATAACCATTGGATTGCTTAGCTGTTGATAAAATAAACATTACTGTTATAAAGACATTTAACAAAAATATAACATTTATAAAATCAAATCTATACCATTTGTACAGCAGTCACTGCTTGCACATCATCTCCCGTGAATTTATTAGCTTTGAATACGGCTGCTTTGTCCCAATCAGTCCAATAAACCCAATCTTCAAATGTAGTGATGGAGAATGGATGTTTCAACGTTTCAACAGAAGAGAGAATAATTCTTCTATCAGTTCCGTCATAATTACAGGCAGATATGACATTTAATTTTGCATCCACCTGAGTGATTAGAATTCTTTTTAGCAAAATGTTCAAATAAAAACCATATACGTATTTGATTTTTTTTACTAACCCAATACACTCGTTTTCTAACTAAATCCAATGTCAACCCATTAGGCCATCTCACTTCGAAAGAAACAATTACTTGTCTGTGCGTTCCGTCCATTCCAGCACGTTCGATTTTCGGTTCAATTCCCCAGTCAGTCCAGAACATCCATCTAAATATATTCAAACATCAAGTTATATAAAATAAGACAAATTTTTTAAAAATTTGCAGAGAAAAAATTACCCGTCAATTGGATTAAGTGCAATTGCTCTCGGTTCCTCCAAACTGTCTTTAATTAAAACTTTTCGCATATTTCCTTCGAGATTTGACAATTCAATAGTATTCTTTCCTGTATCTGTCCAGTAAAGATGATTGTATATCCAATCGACAGCGAGTCCATCAGATGTTATTAATTGTTTATTGATAACTACTGTTCTTTCGCTACCTTCATCAATTGGTGCTCTTTTTAAAAAAAATTAAAATTAGCTTTTGAACAATACAAATATTATATTTAAAATGAAAAAAAATCTCACTTGTATATTCTTTGTTCATTGACATCACTCCAGAAAATCATCCCGTTCTGAACACAAAATCTAACGCTGTAGCTGATTTAGTACCATTTACAATGGCTGTCATTTCATGGTGATCTAGTGAAATTTTTCTAATGTCATATCTCCTAGCAAACAAAAGTGAAGCATGTCCTTCAGTAGCTTTGCAACGGGTGAAATTACGTGGATCCCTCATGTATCCAGGATGACATTGACATTTAAAGGTACCCTTTTCGTTGATACAAATTTGAGAGCAGCTGCCAGGATCATCACATTCGTTGATATCTAAATTACAAATATTATTATTGTATTTGGTTCATCTTTGAAAAAAAAAGGAATGTGAACATATAAATTATACCTTCGCATGTTTTATTATCCATCAATTTGAAACCATGATGACAATCGCAATAATAGCCTGCAGGAGTATCGACACATTTTTGTGAACATCCACCATTATTAACGGCACATTCATCTTTATTACATTTGTCTAAGGGTTCATCTATGAAGTTTGGACAATCTTGTTTTTTGTCGCAAACTTTAGACAATGGTATGCAAATGCCTCCGCCACAGTCGAAATGAGTTTTTATATCACAAGGTATCACTGGTGATGCTGAAAACAGAAAAATAAGACATCACATATCACAAACGAATATGATTAGCAAATAAAACAATTTTAACTTACTGCAATTAACTTCGTCACTGCCATCTTTACATTCTGCACCACCAGAACAATATAATTGACCCGGAATACAAGTTTTATCTTTACATTGAAACTGATCAGCTCTGCATGTGATGTTGTGACAGTTTGTGGAATCTTCATCTTCACCATCAGGACAGTCACGATCACCATCACATAAGAATGATTTATGAATACACGAAAGCCTGTCTCTGCATTGGAATTCAGTACTCATACATGGTGATGGAGCAGATGTACCTCTCGATGCACATCCCTAAAACCGCGCAAACATCGTTCGATTTAAAAAGGTAAAAGAAAAACTCATTTTTCTCAAATGAAAAATGTATCAAAAATTACCTGTTCGTCAGATCCATCCGGGCAATCATTATCTCCATCACAATGCCATTTTATGTTTATGCAATGATGATTTGTGCAAGCAAATTGTGTCCCGGGTGAACAAGTTGCATGTTCACAGCCTTTTTCATCACTACCATCATCACAATCATCATCGCCATCACATTTCCATTTAAGTTGTATGCATTTTCCGTTGGCACAGGTGAATTGATCAGGTCGACAAGTTTCGTCTAAATAATGAAATCGTTTATATAAATTACTGTTGAAATGTTACGTTGAAAAAAAATCTGTATGAAAGATATTATATATGATTTATGAATCAGATCATGAAAATTTTATGTAACACTCATTTGAAAAATGTTTAAGTCGAGCGTGATCATACGTGCACTGAGAAACAGGCAAAATCAAATGAATATCTGGATCAAAATGCAAAATACCTAATTCTAAACCAGAAATATCTTTTTGATTCAATGGGTGAAAATTCTACAATGAACAAACTCTACACAGTGCCGAATTTACTTCACCCCTCTCCCATATTTTACAAATATTTTTCGAATTTAAAAATTATTTGAACCCAAAATATTTCTCCCCAAAAAAAAAGTAAAAAGGTAGCTTTTTAAAATGATTCGACACTTCTCAAAATTATTCGAATCCCAAAAAAATTTTCCCAAAAAAAAGGTCAACGCTTTTCGAAATTATTCGAAACTTTTCAAAATATAAATTACAACATTTCAATTTCATAACCAAAAAAGAAAAAGTGAGAGCAGCGCAAAGCGCCCCTTTAACTTTGGCGCCCTAGGCAAGTGCCTACTCTGCTCCCTATTTGAGCCACCCCTGCATTAAACCGACCCTTCACGCATGCTCAGTTCATAAGTCCGACATTTTTCAGCGGAGAACATCACTAAAACTAAAAGGGATGAAGATGCATTCTTACTGCAAGCCTTTTCGTCTGAACCATCCGAACAATCGAAGCTGTCGTCGCACATCCACGTGAGCGGCACGCATTCTCCTGGAGTGCTCCTGCATGTGAATTCTTCGGCCGTGCACGCCCTGCTTTCTGCAACAAGCACATACCAAACCCATCGTGTTACATGCGCATTCCATGACAGTCACAAAACATAGAGTCGGAACTGGACGACTCGAATTCCGACGTCGCAAACGTGTGAAACAAAATTTCGGAGAGCTCACCAGAAAATTGTGATAAAATGACAGTTTTGAGGTATCGCGATTATGGATACCAATAATGGTATTGATGAAAACGGTACTGCTGGTTTTTGGCCAATGTTCGACTTATCAGAATGATAGTTTCGAGGAATCGCAATTGGGGATTCCAATTATGATATCATCAAAAATGGTACTGTTGGTTTTGGGCCAAAATTAGACCTCTCAGAATGACAGTTTTAAGGTATCGCGATTAGGGATTCTAATGATGGTATTGATGAAAATGGTACTCTACTAGTTTTTGGCCAATGTTCGACTTATTAGAATGACAAATTCAAGGTATCGTGATTAGGGATTTCAATAAAAGTATTGACGAAACATGCACTACCGGTTTTCGGTCGAAATTTGATTTTTGGTACTACCGGTATTACAAAAAAAAATTATTTGCGATAATATCAATATTGGTAAATGTCGATATTTTTAGAATCCCTAATCGCGACTATATTTAATTTGGTAAGCAATCAAAAATTCTATTCAACACGATTCCGATCCATAAATAGAGATTCAAAGTCTGCTACCACCACCCAGCAAGCATTTGCAAAACTTTGCGTTTCTATCTATCGAAAACTACGTTTGATTCATCTAAAGATGCAAGTTGCTGAAAATATCGTTCGATGAAGCCTGTAAAAAAGAGATGAACTGGGTCGAATCGCCTATTCGAAGATGCAAATCCCTGAAAATACCGTCCGATGAAGGATGCCGATGTTTTTGCAGTCGAATGACGAAAATACTACACTTACTACAATTTGCTTCGTCATCTCCGGTTAAGCAGTCCATCGAATTGTCGCATACCCAAACAGGTGGAATACATTGGTTATTTTTACACTGGAAAAATTGCATTCCGCATGTCCTGTTTTCTAAATTTTGAAAAATATTAGAAAAAAATACATCACCACGTTTATTAGATTTGAGTTTTTTTCAAATCTTCGCTGTTGATAAGTCATGGTTGTTTGGGTGTTGATTCAATTCAATCGAGCATTAAATGTTGTTTTGAAGAAAATAAATAAATTAATAATATTGACTTATTCTCAATACAAAATAGAAATTTATCACTTAATAATGCTTCGAGTCAATAATTCAAAGAATGTTGATATTGAAATAATTTCAATTAACTCTAATACCAATACGAGAAACAAATTATCAACTATAAACCTTGAACTTTCCGTAAAGCAAATAATTGATTGTAATTTAAACAAACTCACTGCAAACTTCAGGATCTTCATCGGAAGCATCAGTACAATCTTCTTCACCATCACATTGCCACGCAGATGGAATACACCTGCCACTTTTGCATTTGAACTCCTTCGGAGAACATGTTCTCGGCTCTGAAAATTAAAACAATATTTTAAAGATACGTAAATTGAAATAATCTAAAAAAGTGTACGATTGAACAATTCAAAAAATATAGATTGTGCCTTAAAACGAATTATTTGTGTATTAGAAAAATATACGATGTGCATTATTTCTGGCGCATCAAAGAATCTCGTATTGAGTATTATTTTATTCATAGTGTATAACAAAATTTTTTTGAGCATTAAAAACTATGAAATGTGCAATAGAATGAATATTTTGTTTGTTATTATAAAATGACAGTAGGCGGTAACGTCGCCAGAGTAATCTTTCTCTACAGGCAATACAATACAACTGTCAACTGTCAAAGTGTCTAGGTTTACTTTTATTTACGTATGAACGGAGCAAAAAAAAAACATTATGACCGATGACGATTTTTGAATCAACGTTGATTTTGTTTGAATTCTGTTTATTTCAAATCGATTCTATTATGAAAGTTTTGATGATCGTGCGCTTGGTATTTCGTCCTGTTCACATTTGTGGCGTCGCCGGCCTTTATTTACATTAATTCTAATACAAGTTTATTCGTTTTAAGGTACAAATGTTTTTTCAAATGCGCACATTTTAATGCTCGCGCAAAATTTACACATTATTTTTTAATGCTTATTTATTTCATTTAATTCTCAGGTTTAATGCAATTTTTTTTTAAATTGGAAACGTACTGAAAAAATTTAATTTTTTTTATTTATGTTTAATTCACATTTAAATTGTTCAAAAAAAAAAAAAAAACAATATATAAAACGTCATTTTTCCAATACCCGTTTCCTTCTCGAAGCAATTAACCGGGTATTAGCGAGGGTGTTGACGCAGGTGAGCGACACGACCCTGCGTCAGTAAAAATGGCCTAAGGCTCCATAACGGCCCCGTTTCTGCATAACGGCTCGTTATTGCGAACGGATTAAGCGTTACGCACAACTCATAACGGACGCCGGCGATAAACGTAAAATCGAACGACGGCCATCTTCGAGTGCGCGTTTGCGTGCCGTTTCTTTGATCGTTCGTGGAAAATCGGGCGATCGCTTTGTGCCAGATTGATCGGGAGAAATGCAATGAATATATATTTTTTAAATTCTATATATATAAAACTCAAACGGTGTATGTATGTATCCAATAAACTCCCAAACCGATAGACGAATTTTCACAAAATTTGACAAGAATGTGATTTTAAACCCAGAGAAACTAAGTAAGCATTTAGTTTTTTAATATTGTTTCGAATTTCAGTTTTTTATATCGATCGCCATACAAAATATAATATGAAATGTGCCGGTGTCGTGATTGATTGTGACAAAAATTACAATCGGTACACAATTTATTTTCCCAGAGTCCTGAGCAACGCCGGGTACAAGCCGCTAGTATAAAATAAAATCGTAATCATATGATCGTACGGCATTTAGAATGGAAATTTGGTTTAGAAATTTTACAATAACGTCAAACATATCTGTTACTAACTCAGAGATTTTGGGATCGAGTGTTTATGCAAATAAATAATGGCTTTCATTTTTTTTGGTCAGTATTTGAACATAAATACTAAATGGTCATATTTCTAAGCAGTCAGAATACATTGTCAATACATTAGACAGCATAGACAGGCGATAACTTTTTGTATTATCGGAAGTTTATCACAATATTTTGATGAAGTATGCTTTATTGGAACTTTTCTAAATAACAAAGCGTTCAATTTCCCAAATGAATAAGTTCGCTAATTAATATTATATATAAAATATTACGCTTCATTTGCGAAATTGCTACGTTTGCATACATTGTCAATAGAATAGCGTTTTGCCAATGTTTTTTTTTTTATCAAGATTTAAACATTTTCCTTTTCATTGCCTTCATTTTCACATCCATCCCTATTCATGATCTTGGAAGTGTCAATAGTTAGGTTAGGTTGGATTTGATTTTTTTTTTTTTTAGTTTTGTGCTCTAATTGTTATCTACAAGACAAGTTTCGTAAGTTGGAAAAAAATAAATGAAAAAGAAGTTCAAGTTTCAGACAATGAAGGCATTTAGTTTTGTAAAACATCGACAAAGTACCTTTCCACTATATATACTCGTATTATAGTTCGCATACGACATAAAACTTCGTGTGTTGCTTCAATATTTAATTAATACTTACAATATTAATTTCCTCACTTGTTAATCGAACTAGCTTAAGTTAATTAACTATTAATACTATTTTTTTATATTGTTCATCTAATAAAATAATACCGACCCAAAAAATATTTAAGCAATGACTAAATATGAATTATTTGAATAAAATGTATCAACTAATACGAAAATGTATCCACATATTGACATAGCAACAATTGCGTTGAACATTCGGAGTAAATGTACCAATATTCAGATAACACATTCATTCAACTAATAAATCGGCACGTATGCAAAAGGTTAAGCGAGTTTCTTTTTTATTTGAACGATAATGGCTATCGCGAAGAGTTCGACGCAAGTGCAATATCTTCGCACAAAAATACATTGTAGACGAAATCTCGGAATGCAATAAAATAAATCGTTTTAGAGGGATTCGTTCTCGATAAACGCTTTGAGCATTTGCTGATCCATAATGTCGCTAGAATTTATATCCGATTTATGAGTCTGAGAGGGAAAATATGACGTTAATGCGTCGAATACGTTAGCTATTAGATGCGAATGTATGAAGTGATATTAAATTATTTTTAATAATATTTTAATATAATATTGAAAAAATAAGTATTGGGACGAGATGAGATTGAAGATTTTTTCGATCACATTTTCAATTGAACTAATAAAATTTTTCATTAACGTTTCGGACGATTTTGATAATTAACAAATATTAACTGTGAATCAACTAAAATACATATGTATAGTGTGTGTTTTGTATTGTTAAATTTTACTATACAAAAATAAATAAAACATCTAAGCAGACGTCTGTTGCCTGTCTGTCTGTGATAATTGTCGATGCGATAAAGGCAAAACGTAAATATTTCAGGCATAGTTTATCAACAACTCTTAAAATTAACAAAACAGTTACTGTTCAAAACAGTCTAACATAGTAACTTTTCAAGAGGGGTGGATCAATTTCGTCCGAGGCCGTTACAAATTTTTAGGAGCCCCTATACAGGACAGAGTTCCAAATGTAAACCCCCTCCATTACACGTAAAGTATTAAAATTAGAAGAAAGTAATGCCATAGGCGAAATATTTTTCATTTATTATAGATGTGATATGTAGCCAATTTCATAAAATAAATGAAAATAGGACTAATTTAGAAGATAAAATTTGCTTTTACACAAAAGAATGTCTTTTTTCTTCAGTAAGTGATTCATCTTTAGGATGTGTAATGTATTAATATAGAAAAATTATAATAAATCATAAAAAAAATATTTTTCATGAATGTTAGGGGCCCTTTTCAATCGGAGGTCCTGAGACAAGTGCTTCTATCGCATATAAGTAAATCCGCCAAACATTCATATTTAAGTCTACAGTCCAGGTATATTTCAATCCATATATATTTGGATCGTTCATAAATACACAATTTTGGGGGTTGAGTTGAGTTAAAAAATGTTGAGTTGTGTTAGGAAATTTTTTGGCAATTCCCTTTGTTTCGATCAAATACACATAGACTGATATACATGGACTGCGACATATGGAACAAATATTTATTTTTCAAAAATGCTAAGGCCCTTTCCCAATCAGGGGCCCCGAGACGAGCGCCTCATAGTTAAACCCGCCCCTGCTTTTAATAACATAAAACATTTCATTTATATTTCCACCGAAACTATTTGTTTTATAAATTCGAGAATGGCCGCTACACTCGCAACGGCCACGCACGATCGAAGGAAAATGCGCTCGTAAAACGGGAAAATCCTCGTACGTGCACGCGCGGCGTTAACTCGACGCCGAACTGCGAACGCGAGCTCTTCTGATCTTCGACCGTAAAAGGAAATTGAGGATTTACGACGATCTTCCCCCCCCCCTCCCGGATGCTGCAGGCTCGAAACACGTGGAAAAATAAAATGAAATAAATAAATGAAACGGGCGCCGTTCCGCCCCTGCGCGAGGAGTGACCGGATCGGGTTTCGTAAGGAAAATTTTGTGAAACAAAAATAAACAAGGGTGTTCAATTTTTTTTTTGTGTCGATTGGTAAAGGTACAGGTCGTTGTTTCGTGATGAATTTTTGAAAGTGGTGTTGTCTCAGGCCATGTATATTATTAGTCCATGTATATTTGAAACAACCGAATCAAACCTAATCCAACCCTCAGTGGCCTATCTAAATATACATCGACTGAAATACACTTGGACTGTGACATAGTCATTATGTGTTGTTAGATATATCTGCTGCAGACCGTGTATTATAAATATTAGTCCATATATATTTGATCCAACCTAAAACTTCGATCAAAACAAATGAAATCGCCGAAAAATACCTAACTCAACCCCTAATTATGTGTATTTATGATTGATCCAAATATATATGGACTGAAATATACTCTGACTGTGATATATTAATTAAATTTTAGAGGTCAAATGATTCAATTAATTTTATAAAATTTATCAGTTATTATTGATTTTCGAAATTGAATATGATCAGTATACGAATAAGGATTTAGATATTCGTTAATTTCAGAATCGAAAAATCTAAACTTTTACACAAATTCGATGATTCTATGGAAAAACTGCAAAAAATAACAGTGCACAATTTATAATATAATATAATATATAAAAATATCTATAAATTATTCTTCGAAAAAATAAACAATCCTTCTTTAATAAAGACGAAGAATTCGGACGATTATGATTTAATAAAAATAATAAATTCCGAGACAAATTAACGATACTAATCCTGAAATCAAATTTTCGACCGAAATCCCAAGATCCGAGAGAATTTCATTTAAATATTAAGCTCCTTTAATAATAGAGACGATTCAAAACATTCAAGCCATTGAATCAATTCAAATTCAATTGATTCAAATTATTCAATCAATTTAAAAAAAAAACCAGACCATAGTGCAGCAGTACAATATTGCACGATCTATCAATTGTGGTGATGTGGTGTCGCGAATTTGGCCAGGGCAGGACTCCGCTTTTGATTCTATAACATTTATTGTCTCAAAAATGAATTTTTATTCATCTGACTAAAAAATGTAAGTTGAATCAATAAATATATGTAGTTCTTTTACGATACAAAACTTTTTGTATTAAATTGATTAATTCGCATATGACGCAAAAAATTCTAATAATATAGTGAGACGGCGCATTGTTGATGTTTTTCACCAAAATTTGGACTTATTTTTTTTTCATTATCTTCGTTTCACTCTTATAGTTAGTTTACATGGTTTCAGAAATATGGATGGTCAGGTTATGTTAATTTTTGTTTTTAGTTTCAGGTACTAAATGATATCTATAAAGCTTATTTCGTTAAGAAAGAAAGGCAATAAAAAAAAAAAAAATTTCGTATAGGGTCTTTCAATAGGGATGTTCGATTTAAAAATGTACAATAAAATTAGATAATTTGCACAGTTGCTCAACGCTATAACCTTTCATGGTGATTTGTCATACACTACTAAACAATTGACAACAAATTTAACAGATGTGACTTTAACAACATGACTACTATAACCTAACAAACTTCGAGCGTTCCTATAAAGACCCTATATAACGAAAACGTTTAATTAAAAAAAAAAAACACCAACAAAGCACAATAGCATTATACTGTAACGACGCAAAACCCTTTTGCGTCATTCACGAATTAAGCAATTTCACAAACAAACAAACGAATTAAACTCAAAACGACCCTAAAATCCCATCACCACTCAAAATTACAACCATCACTCGCGTCACGCATTATCCCATCCAATAACCCACCCCCTCCGGAAACGCACTGTATGAAACGGAAGCAAATTGGCCGGATAATATTCAAAATTAAACGGCTCGCTAAATGCCCAAATTCGCACTGCGGGGGCGGGTCAGGGGGGTAGTTTGCGTGTGTGGATTTCGAAAAGCCCGCGCCCCAACGGCGGGTCTTCTTGATTTATACGTATTTGCATGCGGGAAACTGCCGGGCAATAATTCAGGGTAGTACCCGGCGTCTGAAAACACATGTTTCAGCGTCGCAGCGCCGGCTGAAAACCGGTAAATACGCTGTACCGTTCCGGCGATTACGCGACGACGTCGCTTTAAAATGCATGCTGTGGACTTTTGTTGTTGTTGGTCGTGGATATGGCGATTTAGATTGCGGTCGGGATGGAATAAACATTGATAGTGATGGTTTTTTTTTTGGGGACTGAGTGTGCCAAGGCTAATTGTAAGTTCACGATAAAAAATTAATGTGTTTTTATTAGTGCCGTGCGATATACGAACGTGTAATCAGTTTTTTAAGCATAAAAAAAAATAATTTTGTATGTTACAGTCCGAGTGTATATTCGGATCGGTCATAGATACACATTTTTGGAGGTTGAGTTGAGTGAGATAAGATTGGGTTGGGTTAGGTTAGGTTTTTTTCAACGATTTCATTTGATTTGATCGAAGTTTTGAGTTGGGTTAGATTCGGGGCTTTAGAGCGGAGCAGGAGCACGGAGCAGGTGGAGCAACGAGTTCTTACCCAGAGCATGAGCGGAGCCGAAACATAATGGTCAAATTTTGTCCAAAAATTCGACATTTAACTTTTGATTATAATTTTATAGTATTCATTTTATGAATATTACCTCCCACTTCATAGTGATATAATTTATGTATTTTATATTATATATTTTAATAATTAATTTAATTTAATCGGAACGTGAAGCAGAACAAGTACTTTGATGCCGGAGCGAAGCAACTCAAAAATTGCTCGCTCCAAAGCCCTGGTTAAATTAGGTTGGGTTTGGTCAAATATACACGGACTAATAATATACATGGTCTGCAACATATAAAAGTTTTTTTATCTGAAATTTTAAAAAGGTTAGTTTTTCTCCGGATAAAAAGACGTCTCTGGCATATAAAATATTTGTCTCAGTATTGCTGCTGTTGCGTCTTGCGCATGGTAAACAGACGTCACGTTTTACGATAGAGAAAGAACACGTCTATATACAAAGTACAGCAATTTTTATTTTTATTAAAAAAATATATATAAAGCACCACTCATACGAACACTTTTTCGAAAAAATGACAAAATATAAAACCAGCAACGTACAAAAATGATTTGCAAGTCAAAAAGTCGTACTCGCACGGCGGTGACCAAATTCAATTTCCTTAGGATAATGCACCCTATTTCTGCTGGGCCATTCAACACGTTTCTGGTATCGTCTTTGCCCCCTCAAAGGCCACACATTCTTTCTATACCACGCTCTTTCCTACAGGTTTTATTTCTCCTTTGTCGGCCCGTATGTGGGACAATGTGCTCCAGACCGAAAAACGATCGAAAATATATTAAACGATCCAAAATGTTCGCGAAAATTCATCGACGTTGAAGATTAATTAAAACTTTATTACTTAATTCCGGACGGAAGTAAAAAAAAATGAACGGTAATAAGTCGGAGAAAAGTAAGGAAATACAGCTCGTTGGAGCTTTCGAGAGATGAACAAGTGCACGAAGTTTCTTTGCGAGACTAAAAAGTAGGACCGCTTTAATGGGCGGGATGAAAGGGCTTTTCGAAAACGGAAAATTTTCCCAAGAAAATCGCGTTCGGAAATGTGTGTGTGTGTGCACAGACCTCATATTGTACAGTCTGCGAATCAAAGACTTCAAAAAGTGGCGCTCATTTGAATAGTCAAAGAGATGTTCTTTTTTGATCGGTCAAATGGGAAATTGCTGAAGAACTTAATGGATCGACTGAAAAGCGAGAGAATTGCTCGCGATATCTGAAAACGTTCATATGTGAAAAGTTCTATTGATTCTGAAGATTTATTTAAAAAAAACCATGGTTTTATTCATTCATACCAATTACATTTTAAAATTAACAGTTCAGATAATCACATCTATTATCTCGACGAATGGAACAATGACGGATTATTACGAGTAAATAAATGCAAATTTATTTTAATTCTCTTCAGAAAATTTCAAGTCTCTTTTCGGTGAAATTTAATGCGCAACACGTACTTTGGAATTGTTTGTCACTAAAAGAATGTAGGCGGTTTCTTAGGGGCGGTTTTTAGTACTTAACGAGAGTCTCGGTTTTTTTTCCGTGTATTTCCAAAATATTAAGTGTACTGTTAACGAACGAGTCAAAAGAAATGTTCGAAATATTTTCAAGGCGAAACAACTTCATTATGCGGTGTTTTATTTAAATTTGCTAATCAAAAAGTTGCCGTTGAACGAGTTCTAGGAGAGTTTTTCTCAACTTTTCCTTTGGACTGAACGAAGATATATAATTATCTTTTAAATAGACCAAATAACTAAAATATGATCGAAAACGATTCAATATTGAAATCGATCTAATTCGACATTTTCCTTGTATAAAAATATTCTTTGTATGATATGAATAAACGATGTTTTGAATTGAGAGAAATTATTAATTAATAATAAAACAATGTAATTCGATAAACTTTAATTGAAATTGACGATTAACTCAATGTCACGTAAATAAAAGCATATACAAGTTTTCAAAATCAATTGCTAAGTACAAAATTTTCAAACAATAACAATTAAGATAAAATTAATGCGCAAATCGAACTCATAGACATGTAAATAATGGAAAATGTATCCGACATACATGTAGCAATTTAAAATTCAAAAATTTCGAAGCAGTCGTACGAAAATATTGTTCGCAAAGTCGGGAAAATTTTTCGCGGTCCGTTTGCTAAACGCAATTTAAAAGTTTTAAGCGAAAAATCTCGTCATGAATAAGCAAACGCGAAATCTCGACACGTTAAATTATGAAGTTTCCTTTTGAAGCCGCGCGAAACGAATACACAAATTACGTCGAAAAGAATCGATAGAGGATTATCCGTTTTCTTCAAAACGAACACACCTACAACATAATATTCAAGATAGAAAACAACCATCAGAAAAACCCCACTTTTTATCAAAAACACGAATTGCAACTCACCGCTCACTGACTGATTCCTCGCAATCGGATGATCTTCATAGTCATCGTAATGGGCAGCTGAACAGAGAACAAAGAACAACGCCAATACAGAGGAAAGCATCAACAGCTTGACCTTTGACATGATGATTTTTCGCGGCGGCCCTTTTAGGTGCCGACGACTTTTCGAAACTTCAAAGCACAATCCTTTTAAAATTTTACGAGTCTTTCTCTTCAACGGAACTTCTGTACGTATTTTTTTTTACGAAAAACTGGGTCCAAAATCGAGGTTATCGACTGCTGCGTATATTAGAACAAATTCGTTATCTTTATTTACGTAAAAATAATAAACAAAACACACATCAATATTTTCGATGCGTAAAAATCAATGTGCGCACAAAAACAAAGCCATTCCATTTTAAAGATACACGCAATAAAAGTTTTCATTGTCGGACACGTCACAATTAGGCTTCAGGATACAAATGAAAAAAAAGCCTCCACGTCGTGAAAAAAGAAGCATTTTTCCCACACTCGGACAAGCACTAAAGTTCTACCCTGGCACTATCACGTGCTAACACTTTTTTTTACGGCCGCGAACGGTTAACGAACGTAAAACGGGGCGTTTGGCCCGCGGAAAAGGGGCCGCAAAACGTACATTATTTACACTTACGACTGCGATAAATATCATATATTTGTTTCGCGCGAGATTTCCTTTTTATTAGATATGTCACAGACCGAATAAAATTCAGTCCATATGTATTTGGATAGGTTATAGATATAATTGTATATAAGTCACAGTCCAAGTATAATATATTTGAATACACATAATTGGGGGTTGGGTTGATTTGGAATTTTTTGGTGATTTTATTTATTTTGATTGAAGTTTTGGGTTGGGTCAAATATACATGGACTAATAATATACTTGGTCTACGACATATATCAGATGTGAAAGGGGGTGAGAGGCGTTTATAAAATTATTTGTAATGCGGATCGATCAAGTCTCGATAGACGGCCTCGTTAACCGGTTGACTATGGATGGCTTTTCTCTTTTTCTCAGAATAAACTCTCGAACACCAAATTTGGAATTAACTAGTAAATTATAGAAATAAAATTAATTACTTTAAAAAATTAAAAATGGTATATATAAATTTTACACTTTTAACACATTTGCACATTGATTTTCACGGTTTTTCGAAAATATTTATGCGTCGTTGCCGATTTGAACTCACTGTGACAATGTCGAATGAAACTTTGTTCGAATTGAAAGAAAAGTGCTGAAGAGACGTTCACTTCGCGAAAGCCGAACTTCGTATGAGAGCTGTTGGCTGTTGCGTTCGCATAAAACTACTACCCGATAGGGCGGGCTTTGCTCTTTCTTGTTGCTTACGTACGCACAAACATGTTTACTATATTAAATGTTTAATAAACAATTTTTAGAAAATTCGATAAGCATTTTAATTTACATGAAAATACCCATTTGCACATTTGGATTCTGATAAAATTTCTGCAACGCATCATACGTGAACATTAAAATTTTATGACTATCGTCCAATTAAAATTTATAAATTTTTTTTTTATGCTTTGACCTAATATATCTATTAGATCGATGGAAGTTTCAGCAAATTTTTTCGATGTATAAATATTTTTTTTATTAATTAATAAAATTTATATTCAAACTATTCTATTCTATGGAAGATATTCCATTTTCAATATTTGTTTAATTTTGGTCTAGTTAGTGAACAATAAACAACTCGTAGAAATTTTCGAAATGTTTAATAATAAAGTGAATTTATGGAATTTTTTCATTGTACAAATTTCGTAAAAATAATAACGCGGAAATCAAAAATATTTGTGATTTATAACAGTAGAGATGCGATTAAAGTTACAACCGATCAGTTTTAGTTTCTAAAATTTAGATCTGGGAATTTTTAATTAACTGATAAACCATTGACCTGGCGCCTTTGAATATTGATGTTACTGGACATAATCAATGCTGATCCACTTCGAAATATCAGAGATATCGTATTGAAAATATGAGTCAAAAAGTGCGATATCTGCATCACACCGGTTTTGTTTAAAAATATGATGAATCTTTCGTATTATTCGATTCAAATATTAATGACGAAATACCAAATTGAATTGCTAGACTATATTGATATTCAATCCGCAAACTGGCATGCACCTTTCACGATCGCATAAGAATGCAATAATTGGCGCCCAACCCGCGAACGGAAAAGTTCGCCTATTCCAACCATTCTTTCAAACAAAAATAAAACCTTAAAAGATTCGAAAAGTTGGCCATCACCCGGACCGTCCTACTGATGAGACACTTAAACGCGATTACTCACATTACTCACACCGAGCACATAGTTAAATGGTCCATACGCGAAACCGGTCCGATCCGGATCGCATCTTTCCCGTCGTGATGGATGTTGATTTTCAAGTTTGCGAATCCTAAATCGCATCTGGGCATTGGTTTTGGTATTGTTAGATGGCGGGAATGGTCAGCGGCGGCTTTTTGTAGCGAGGTCGTAGACATGAGATGACGAGCTGATGCAATTCTTCGGCTCGATGACTTGATGGTCCAGGTAGTGAGACGAATGGGTTGAACTTGAGAAAGTCATTCGAGACGTGCTACTTGCGAAAATGATGCAATGGTGTTCAAAAGAGGCATCAGTTGGAAGGTTTCGTCAGAAAAATTAAGAATTTTTTGGGTTGGTTTGGTTTTTTTAAACTGCATTCCGGTAGATTGAGAGGATTTCTCTGTATAAATATGAGCCGTTATATTTGTATTAGGAATCAGTTGGAAAGATTTCGTCAGAAAAATTGCAAATATCTTTGGTTAATGAAAATCCTTCTTTTTATTGAAAAAGTGCGTTTCGATCGAACAAGAAAATTTCTCTATATATGTATGAGCCGTTTATATTGCATTTGGAAGAGGAATCAGTTGGAAAGATTTCGTAAAAAAAAAAATTGCGAATATTTTTATTTAATGAAATTCATTTTTTTATTTATTGAAAAACTGCAATTCGATCGGTCAAAAGAGTCTCTTTATATAAATATGATCCATTATATTTGTAAGAGGAATAAAATATTTCATCAAAAAATTGAGAACATTTTTAGTTGGTGCCATTCGGTTTATTTTAAACTGTATTCCAATTGATCAAGAAAATTCCTTTAAATGTGAGTTATTATATTTAAAAGTGGTGTATCTTAATTTTTCTTTGTTTCAAAATATTATATTTAAAGTTTTGCAATTTTAAATAATTAAAAATACAGTTAGCCTGGCATCAAAGCAGTGATTCAAATTTCGGATTAAGTATAACTGAAACATTAATTCTGGAACTGAAGATTGATTACGCCTTTTTCATTTATAACGAAACTTGAAAAATGCCATATGTAACGAACAACTTATGGCATTTTGAATCACTACATACATATATTATGTTAAGGGTAACGATAACGTTATGTACGTAAACGCCAATGTTGAAAAAAACGAGTTAAGCCTAGTATAAGTTAACGCAGATGTTCTCTTTGTGTAATATCGATAAACAAAGTCAACACATAATAAAACACCCATGAAATGAACGAAAGATGTTTCGCTCATATAATAATCGATTTCCAACTATGACAAGACTCAACGTGACAAAAGCAAACTGTTAATATAATATTTCAGGTTCTCATTTGTCAAACTATTTCGTTTTAAACGATTTGTCAAAACATGCATCGGTCGATACTCACTCAAACGTATAAAATACAACTTTTTCTACAGTGTCTACTGAAACAGCATCGACACGAATACAGTTACAGTTTTATTGTAGAAAGTTATGTCTGCAACGTACCTGTGTATAGATCAGTAACTATATGTTACGGACAAACTGAACGTACACTGTCTTTGCGATTTATCGACCTCGATTTTCGCAATTGTAATTACGGCTGCAGTACGCCAGTAAAGTACAGGTTGGATCCATGTTAATTGACATTTTTTATTCTGGGTGACCTCCCTTATGCGAAATTACATATGTGAAATTGTATATGTTCTAGGACGTATACCTCTTGGACACACATACCCCCCGGTTACAAATTTCCCGTAAAAATTCTGGATATTAACACTCCGTGCAAAAATATTTTTAACAATTAACTCCCCGCCATGGATAAAAAATTGCTTAAAAATAGTAATAAGTAATCTGTACGGCCTATAAGATGTGCGGTTGTAAAAATGTACAATTTTCAGCCATCTTATAATAATTTAAAAAAAAATCAATTAATTAATTATTGTATTATAGTGGTTTATCTTAAAATATGAACCATGCATCGAACTATCGCAATATTTTTGAATATTTTTCAATTATTAATATTTTTATCGAAATACAGAATCAAATTTAAGAAATGTCAAAACGTACGGGAATCATAGATTTAAATTTTTATGATTGAAAATCGTATTTTTTTTAAAAAGAATCTGTATTTTTCTGACTGAAATAAATAAGCATTGATATTGATTACTTTATTTAAACACTGAAAATTTATACTGGGTGTTCAGAAAGGGTGAGTGCAGTTTAAAAGTAAAATAAAAAGAAATAGCACTCACACTTTCTGGCCACCATATATAAAATATTATACTTATTTTTATCCATGTTAATCCATGGGGTTAATTGTCACGAGAATTTTTGCAAGGGGGGGGTTAATATCCAGGGGGTTAGTTTCCCGGGATTTTTCACGGGGGGTTAATGTTCAAGGTTTTACACGGGGGGGGTTGATTTTCAGGGGGTTGTCGTACGAGGGATTAATGTCTAGAGTTTCACACGGGGGGGGGTTGATTTTCAGGGGTTATTGTAGGGGGTAATGTCTACAGATTTTACACAGGGGGTTAATTTCCAGCGGGTTATTTATTGCACAGGAGACATAATTCCAGGTTTTTATGCAGGGGATTAATTTTCAAGCGGATAGCGCTCATATTTTTACACATAAGTTTAATTTCCACAATTTTTATGCACGGGGGGTTAACGCCCTGACACCGCGAACTTTCCGCGAATGTCAACATCCGATAAATCAACAACATAATCAATTACAAAACGCGCACAGTCACTCGCATTAATCCGAGCGGCTATAATTAGCGGCGGGATCTGGCGTTTGAAAAAGCGCGCGGAAAGCTCGCAATTTTTCCGCGTCGCGTTTTCGCGTTTTGATTAGCCGGAGCGGAGATTTTATCGCGTGTAAGAATTTAATTTCGCGCGTTCACGCCGCGGAATAAATGGCGGGTTGGCTCGTTTCAATAAAATGTGAATATGAAATATGATCGAGCGCCCTTTTGCGCTAAATTAACCCCGGGCGTAAATTGATAAAACAAATCTTAAACTGCGAACGCGACCTGTGATAAATTGCACACATAAATTTCTTTATTAACGCATCTTTATGTTCGAAAGGTTTTATATTACGTTTGAAAAATGCATTCGCATTTTTCATCGGTGATATTGGCTGGGATGAAATCGACCGAAAGGTGAAATAGAAACTTATGTTAAACTATGAATGTATTATCTATCTATATATACCTATATAAAAAACTCAAACGGTATATGTATGTATGTATCTGTTACAGTTCAAGTATCTATTTCAGTCTGTTCATAAAGGTACTAGTTTGTTTATACACAAACTATCGATTTTAGTTTGAGTATAAACAAACTAGTACGATACTATAAAACTTTTACGATAGATACTTATAAAATATTTTCGATCTGAATACCTGATTTAATAAGATACGTTCAGTAAATGTGACGGAAAAAACGGTAACCTAACCTAACCTAAATTTATCAACATCTGGTAGTGTGTAGGCGCTATTAAGTGAAGGCGCATCATTTAATGGATTTTTCCAAATATGAGAGTTGTAGTGTCTTTCAATAAGGAAGGCATTGAAATTACCATGACACATCTGATACTTAGTAAAAAATATATTTGGAAATTTTGGGCGAAAAAATATTTGCAACCACTGTCGTACAGTATTTCAACTGTGATATTTGACAGAATATTTTAAATGATATACTTATGATGCGCCTATACTCCACCAGATATTGTTAAATTTCATAGACAAAGCAACATTTTTCGTTTTGTTCATAGACAAAGCGATTACACAAAGGTAGCACAACACAATATCAAAAGAATAAATAACAATAGTGTAAATTCACTACAGAAACTTTCCTTGCGACGTCGGCAGTTTCGGCGCACAAAAGAGAAAACTTTAGAAAATGGCCAAGCCGGCGAAAAAGCGGTAAAAAAATGAAAAAAGCATAAAGGACGGATAGTAACGAGTGCTTCTTTTGTTCGTACGAAGATCTTTAGCATACGAATGAAGGTTCAACTAGACCGAAAGTTCAAACCGCGAGAGTGAGCATTCACGTTTTTCTGGGACTTAAACGCAGCACACTACACAACGTCATAACATATCACGTACACATGCGAGACAATAATTTCGTTTAAAAAATCATCGCTTGCAAAATTTGGCCGATTTCAGCATTAACTGGGTCAATATTCGCATAATGCGAAACGGGCGCTATTATGCGCATAATTTGTACGCGCGAGACTATTTGAATAATGATCATGGTAAGCACCGTCAGCATTAAGCTTCTCGAAACCACAGCCTTCTGCATATACGTTAAATAAAAAAAATATTATTGAAACAGCCTCACCACGGCCGTGGAGTGAGAAATTACAAGGCGCCCGTACGTGTGTATGTGTGTGTGGATGTGTGTGTATCTCTTTAATGGCGGCATTACTTCGTTAACATAATTCTCTGCGAGAATAGCCGACACGTTCCGCAGGTCTAAGCCCATTTACGGCAAAGCTCCTAGATTTTGTAAAAATATCCATCTCTGGCTACTTTAACGTCGGTGCGGGTTGCAAAAGGGTGAGCTTTCAATTTTAAACCGAGGCGAAGGAAAAGCTGCAGCACTTAAGAGGAAGCCGCAACTGACGTTGAAATAAATATAGGCAAATAGGAAATATACAAAATTATCATATTAAAAAATCGATGACGAAACATCGAGTGAGCTCCGGACGAAAATAAGGGTTTTTTGGCTCGACTCGACCAGGACTCGGACTCATCGGGTAATGATCTTTAATTCGAGACTCGAGATTAAAACCAACCAAACCAACAGTTATAAATCAATAAGAAATAGAACTTCACTTTCTTCTCGATCTACCTACCAATTGAGCGTTTTTGTGACGCAAATAAGACAAAGCCCTATCAATAAATGATACTGAAGTTTCAGCGCATCAAAGGACCATATAGCATCGATCGTCAATGTTAAATGTATGGCATGTATTTCAATACACCGCGAGTGTTATTACCCGTGCCATTATCAAGTAATAAAATATAGATGATGGGGAATTAAGTGCGCTCCTATGCTTTTACTGCTCGGAGCTCCGTTGCGCTTACTTCCATGCCGAAATTAACATTTTGATGAAATTTGACGCTATGTTAGCCGTTACTTGCCAGTAACCGTCGTCAAAAGCTCCTTTAATGCTCATTACCATCGGTGCTAAGCAATAAAGAGAGCCAAGCAAGCGAACATGAGAGCTTCGTTTGAGCTCCTCACCACTATGAAGGACCACTCGAAAAAAATTGCGCTTTTCATAGATAAAAGTTAGGACATTGCAGAATTAAAAACGGCCAAGTAATGAAAATTCGATAGGTACACGTGTATGCGATTCGGCACAGTAAATTGATTTAACCACAATCGTTTAGATTTACGAAACGGTTAACGTGTCGAGGCACCGAACACGTTCGTTATAGATAGTCGAATGAGCAAACACACTTACTGACAATGAGTTTAATTTAAATTCAGCTACCTCGTCAGTTAGTTGGGCAATCTGAATCGAATCAAGCACTAAGCGCAACGTCAAGCGGTAACCTGGGGGTTGTTCGAACGCAACACGAATGAAGGCTTTGATTAAAACGAATCAATTAAACGTTGAAAAGTACAGGGTGGACATTGAAAGACTGAAATACAGGCAGCCCTCGAATTTCGAACATAATTGGTTAGTGAAAATGTGTTTGAATGTTCGAAAGTAAAGGGAAGTAAAAAAAATCAAAAACTGTATGTATTTTTAACGGTTATCAAGTTTTCACCCAGCAGTGTCAATCGGTTTTTAGAAGATTTATGCCATAGGACAATTAATTCTTTAGTCGATTATAATGTAAGATTAGGCATTTTTTTCCAAAATAAACCCGTATTGCTGCCACTTAACAGTACATATTGTATTGTATTGTTATGGCAAAGCTGTCAAATTGTATTTTTTGCATTATCGATAAAAATCTTAAAAAATAGATTTTTTGAAAATGTTCGAAATAGCGAATTGTTAGAAAGTTGAGGGCTGTCTGTATTTGTAAAAGGCATAACTTGTTCATTTATTTTTCAACAAGTTAGAGTAACGACAATGATGGAACGTGTACCTGTATTTGATCATCTCTCAAAAACGTAAAAATTTAGATTTTAAAAATGATACCTTTTCAGAAAGATAAGTTGCTTATTTATAGCTTATCTATCACATCCTTTCCGAAAGATTATCGACAATAAAACCTCAATTTTTACATTTTTCTGAGAGATGGACAATGACAGGTGTATGTTCCATCACCGGTGTCGTTACTTTATATAGAAAACATTGGAAATTAAAGTTACTGCGTATGATATCCAATAATGAATAAAAATCATTGAGTTTTCTATTCCAGTGAAAGATCAATGATTGAAAGTCATAAAATATTGCAGGTATTTCAATAATTAATCTTTCACTGGAATGAAGAAATTTTATAAGTTTTAATCATTACTAGACATCGTATGTAGCCATTTTGAAAATGAATAAGTTATGACTTTTCCAAACCTTTCAGTCTTTCAGTGGTTATCCTATACACAAGGAGATCAATGAAAACCGACTTAAGTCATCTAAAAAAACGTATCATGATTCAGAAAAAATTATGTTCAATAGACGTAATAAGTTTAGATATAGAAAGATCATTGAAAATCGACTAAAATCGACTAGATTTCGATTCAGTAAAAACGTATAATGATTCAGAAAAACTTATATTAAACAGACGTAATAAGTTTCCGAATAAAAAAGGTGATACGATAATTTCTATCAACGCAGATAAATGGAGCGTAAAACTGGGTCTTGGCCTAATAAAATTCGAAAATTTACTCGCGCACACGACATCGTGTTCGATAACGACATCTTTTGGGTCACTCGTTATCGTTCAAATAAACGTGTTCACAATTTCGGCACTAATCACCATTTATATAATAAGATTTGAGCGAAACAATGCGGTTCGTAAAAGACGCTTTTCCTTGAGACTTTCGTTGGCAGGAAACGAAAATCAACTTGGAAGTTGCGAGAAAAGGCTTCGACTCTATCACAGGCAGTGACAGGTTGATATTTTCAAAGCTTTTCAGAACAGAAGTTTATTTTTTTGATCAATAATTATATTCTTTGATGATCGTAGAAGAATTTAATTTATGTCGATCGTTCGGTGCGTGTTTTCAGCTTTGATAATTTCAAATTAACTGCATAATTGCTTGTAGTATTTGATAAGCACATGTCAATTTATTATGACAATATTATTGTTCAATAACATTTCTGATGAAAATTTTATATTTGAAAATCATCTAATTGTAAGTATCTCCAAGTCAAAATATTTTCAAAATTTCGAATTTGAAGAAAAACAATGAATATTTTAAAGGAAAAGATAAAGTTATAATAATTAGTTACCGTGAAATATTCGATAAAAAGAGACTTGTATAACAAACATCAATCATATAATAATATACGTTTCTGAAATTCCCAAATCATAACATTTAATCATTGCGTATTAGTTGATTGACAGCGTCTATTCATTTTCTTCTACTCAGACAAAATATGCAATACTAAATCAATGTTTTAATCTGAAACGAATTGATAAGTTCGAAAGGTCAAATCTCGCGATACACATTATGTAAACACGTTTCCATCATAAACTATATATGTAGATCAAAAATGGGTCAATTTTATCAAAAATGTGAATTCTAACGAGGAAAATTTATTTACTAGGATGGTTAACAATAATTTCGTTTATTGCTATAATATTGTTATTAAAAAAAAAGTTAATTGCGAAAAATAGAAACGAGACAGAGTTAATTTAAATATCCGTAAAATCGATACAAGTATAATACAAAGCGTAAGCAGCAATTAAAATTACTGAAATGGAGTGATTTATATTTGCAAATTCATGGATAAAATGAAGCGTAATTACTGATTCATTGTTATCTTAAAAGAGAATTAGGCAACAATTGAGTCGTTTCGGTCGTTAATGAAATATATTACATAATAATTAAATAAAAACATAATGTTATTAATACTATTACTAGAAGCAGTTAGAGTTCTAATTATATCAAAAAAAAAAAAATTTTAAAGTTAACCTTAACACATTATACTGTTCTGGTGTAAGGTTCAAAAGTTTGCAGTTAATTATCATACTATCGCACAAGTTGTCTATACAAGAAAAGTTTTTCGACAAGCCTGCAACATTTTTTTCAAGTATAATTAATTCAACATTATCCGCGTGGGAAATTAATTTCAATTCCACTCCGACAGAGGAAAAGGTTAATGAAAACCGCTTTTTCATTTTGCCACCCACAGGGAAAAACTTTTGCAAGTTTATGAGCGGTGAAAATTTTGACCGCCAAGGTCGAAAACTCGAATGGTTAGTGTTGAAAAAATATATCAAACTACGTTATGCAATTAGAAATTTGTTATCGTATCGAAACGATGTTTTTATTTTGAAAAATCATAAACGTCATTATAGAATTTTTATCGAAAAAAAATGTATTTATTTGTTGAAAGATTAAAAGCGTGACGCCAAACAAAATATTCGCATGTGTCGAACGAGTTCAAAATACAAGATTTTAAAACAATACGAAAACATCAGAATGTTGCCGGAAATATTGCGATAACAAGAATTTCATCACACTAAAACGAAAAAAATTGCACAAACAACTAGAAAAACTTTCACACGGTGAACGATAACCATAATTTGGGTACGTTGGGTGTAATTTTGAATCTGATGCAACATTCGAGCAGCATTGAGAGCCTTTTGGAAACTGGTTGAAACCAGAATAACGATCGTCGCTGTACCAACTCAAAAGGATATTATTTAATGCCGCCGATTATAGCGAATGTGTTCACATAATGCAGCTGGAACTTTCAATTATTGGCCGTTAAATTATAGCGCCCGAAGGCTGCGTATGTTAGACGTTAAAACTGCAGTGTAAAGCGTTTCACTGGAATGAAATCGTTTGAATAATATATCGAAAATATATAAAAAATGTATGTGTATACGTTTTTGTGATTGCTTCGTACGTGAACAAAGCAAAAAATATTGCGTTGTCTATGAAATTTAGCATCTAGTGGTGTATAGGCGTCATTTAGCGTAAGAGCAAATATGACAGTATCGTGTCTTACAACATTAAAATTTTCTTGTTAAACAATAAAAAATATTAGTAAATTTTAGCACGTGAATGAAAAAAGTTCGTCTACACTGTCGTAAGACACGGTAATTGTCATATTTGACAGAAGATGTGAAATGATGCACTTATAATGCGCCTATACACTACCAAATATTATTAAATTTCATAGACAAAGCAAGATTATTTGCTTCGTTCGTGAACAAAGCGTTTACACAAACGTAGCGTAACATACGCGTAAAATTATTCAAAAACAGCATGCAAATATCAACAGGATAATTACATGAAAAATAGTTTGAATAGTATTTTAAAGAAACACGTGATTATATTGATAACACGTTCGTCTCTTGTATGATTGCAGAACGAGTGTAAACTTCGATCGTTCACTACCACATCAGTACATGAGATGTAATTATGAGCAATTATCAAACCAGATATTGGTTGAATAAGACGGTAGTGCTAGGCAACGATCAAATATGCAAATTTTATAATTCGCCAAGAAAAAGCTAACAGCGGACACGGCTGCAACGTGAATGAAATGTTTATGAGTTTATGTATCTAAAATACTTCGTGTACAGATTCATAATAAAATACAAAACATATGTTACGCTAAGTTTGTGTACTCGCTTGATTCATGAACGAAACAATTGCTTTGTCTATGAAATTTAAGAAAATCTGATGTATAGACGCCATTTAGTGTAGGTGTTATAACGACTTCTGTCAAATTTGAAAGTTGACTATTTTACAACATATTTATGGGAGGCATTAACATTTTCTTATTATATGCGATACTCAATAAAAAATATTTAGAAACTTTGGTACGTAAACGGAAAAAGGTTTATCAACTGTCATATTTGGCAGAAGACGTTAAATGATACACCTATGTGCCTCCACTAAAAGTTGTTAAATTGCATAGACAAAACAAGATTCTTTGCTTTGTTCATAGACAAAGCGATTACACAAATGTAGCGAAACACATATACTGTATTAAAAAGGATTGCATAAAATGGGGAATAGCATCTGGATAGAGATATATGTAGGCGAAAGAGTGCAACTTTATTTTTCGTTATCAAATATACGTATAACGTATAACGTAAAGCTATCATAGAATCCAATTCGAAATTTATACATTTATTCTGTTGGGACCACACCGCGCTTCGATAAAAATAAACTCAATAAAAAAAAGAAATTGGAAATTTAAATGCAAATAAAAGCAAAAATATAAGTCAATTCACCGAAACACAGGGTATAGCATTTTGAACACGATATAAATGATCGTACCAATTTGAATTTCCAACATCGAAAAATTAGACAAATCGCCTTTGTTCATATAATATAAAATTTTATCAAAGATTTCACAAAATATTTAACATTTTCATCAAAATTATAATTGTTTTCTAATGGTATTTTTGATATTTTAGACGTGAAACATATCTAGACGAAAACAAGTCAACCACCGCTAAAATATGTATTGGGGAGTTCATGTTTATCGATCACGTACTCAATGTCAAATTAATACGTTTTGACGGGATGGAAAATACGTGAGCAGTGTTGAACTTAGGAATTTCATACTGAAGAAAACAAGATGAAGTATTCCGTGTCTAATAAGACGAACCGAACTGGTTGTCGTGAAAAATGGACGTGTCCCTTCTTTTCGTCGCTGGATATCTGGCAACACAAAATGCACCCAGGGTGAGAAAGAAAGTTATTTCTTTCTTTCTATTGTATTCCGTAAAAGTTGAGACAAAGGAATAGTTTCAGGACGAGAATAAAGATACCTCGTAACAAATGTACCGACAATATTTTCAACAAAGGACATCTCAATAGGTGTCTGATAATCGCGATTTTTTTTTATTTATAAAATTTCTATGGAAATGTTTGCATCATAAATCTAAGGAAATTAATCCGAACAGAAAGCTCAGAAGAAGAAATGTGTTATATTAATATTACAAGATAAGGACGTTTATGACAATACGTTTGCGACAATATTTTCAACAAAGGATATTTCAATAAATGTCTGATGATTGCGATTTTTTTTATTTATACAATTTTCAGTCTACAATTTGCGTCATGAATTAAAGGGAATTAATCCGAACAGAAGGTTCAGAAGAAGGAATGCGTTATATTCACACTACAAGATAAGGGCTGAGAAAACACAGCTGAGAGATAAGGGTTAGTCAGTGTTAAATTTAATTATATTGATAATCAGTAAAACGCCAGGCACGTTTAAACTCACATAGATAAACAAACAAGATAAATCATTTCACGGTCGAGTACACGTACAAAATTTGAAACATAACAAAACACGAACATTTCTCACAAAACGCGTTCTTCGAAATACAAAAAAAAAACGAGTTAAAAAGAAAAAGGAATCTATAAATGAAGCCGTTCCGCACAACTTTCACCAACAGAATTGACATTTATTGACGATTGAACTTAATAGACTACCAGATTTATGCGAGAAGTTCGAATTCGCTCTAGACATAACCGGGTGCACATCGGCAAAGTTCGCAGCAATGAGGAGAGCCTCATCTCTAAAACCACAGCCTCCTTCGAACACATCAATACACCTCACCCCCTCGTATAGGGTCTTTCAATAGGGATACTCGAAATTTTTTATAGCAGACATGTTGTTAAATGACATCAGTCAACTTTGCGCAAACAATTGACATCCTCAAAGTCAACATAACAAACACCATCCAGAAAATTCAGCCAGATTTATGGGACAAAGTCATTGAAAATTAGACCTCCCGAATACGTGCCACCAAGAAAAGCCACGATGATGGACATTTGAACGATATTATATTTTACACTTCATACCATAAAATATACTTTCGAATGAAAAAAAAAAGAGTGGAAATCTCATACATAACTTGTTTTATTCACATTTTAAAATCAAGCGTTGTTATTGAAAGACACTTCAGTGACTTTGATAATAAAATTTGATGATTTTTTAAACGCTACAACCTTTCGTACACAACTAAACAATCGATAACAAATTTGACAGATGTGAATTCAACATCACGGCTGCTGTAACCCAATAAATTTCGAGCGTCCCTATTGAAAGACCCTATAGAAACAATCCCGTGCGAATTTTCGCCACTTTCGTGTCGCGAAAATACATTTATCGAGTCCGTTTCCGTTCGTGTGTGTGTGGGCACGTTCCTCATCTCGTCGACTCTCTCCGCGAAGTCCGAGGAGTGGTGTAGCGTCACTTTGGAAATTGCACCGACGCGGAGAGAGCGCGGGGGACAAAATTGCATCGGAGACTCGGCTGTCGGGAAAACTTTAACCTGTTACTGACCGAGCGGGGGCGGGTTTTCGCAACTTGTAAAGTAATTAGTTGGCCAGCGGAGGGAGTACTTGTCGTCGCCTTTTCAAACTTTGTTTTTGTAAGAAATTGTAAATTGAAATTAAAAAAAAATGAAACGTTATGAAAATTCTTGATTTTTGTTATATTAGGTGTTTTTGAAAGAAATCCATTATTTATGTTTCATATTTAGAAATATTGTTCCAAATTATAATATTCATTATTAAGGTCATTAATGCACCAGTAGTTGGCCATGAATCTAAAATTGGCCATCTGTCAGGAAAACGTAAAAAAAATAATGTTTCCAAAAATGGTAACTTTTTTGAGCAGGTGCGATTGATAGGCTGTAATACATTATCATACTTACAATCATTTCCCATCCCTTATAATTTTTTTTATTTGTTTCTTATAAAAGCATTCTAGTTGTTTCGACACAAAATTTAAATCTAATTTTTATTCATTTCTTTTGCATTATTATTGTTTTTTAATTCAGTGATTTTCTAATTATCAAAATTCGTAACAATCTGTAAGTGTTATGTTTGGAAAATACGGATAGATATAAAAGCATTTACGACATGTTTGAAAAAAACATTGTAGTTTTCATTTGAAAAGCATTTCTTTGAATCCCAATAACGGATTAATTTGAATGGTTTGAATGTAGAGATTTTTAAATAATTTCAATTTTTTTATTATTAATAAAATCAAAGATAGAGTTTATTTATTGAAATGAAATCGAATCACAAATGCTCTCAGAAAATAACAGATATTCTCAGTTTTATTTCCGATGGGTACTTCATAAAATAAATTTTTAAAATTCGACGTTGCTGAAAATCTATGCTTCAATTTTCAAAGAAATAGAACGAAATCGAATTCTATATTTTTCGCACCGTTTTCGAAAAGCGAAGATCAGCGAAATAGAGAAACTCCTTTTGAAACACATACTACAATCTAATTTGGAAGCTCCCAATTTTATCTTACAAAATTTTCCGATCTTCACGTCACATGAGAAAAAATAAAAAAAAAACGTGGGTGATTTTGTTCACGTGAGAGAAACGTCATTTCGACGTAACATCAGATAAGACTTATTGAAAATTCAGATAAGCAATCAAATAAATAAAAAAAAAAAACAAAAACAGCATCCATTCATTACGCAGAGATCGTAAAACAATGAAAATCTATCTGTGACGTTAAAATAATCACATTACTCAGATAAATCCAATAACAACTCTAGACACATAAAAAATCGTCTACCGAATCAAAAATTTAAGCATAAAATTCGACCGAAACTATTAGGTTGTCCAAAAAGTAATGTCTGTTTTGTTTTATTTTATTTTTTAAATAAGTAACGCGACATAAACTAAATTCATATTTAAGATAGCCAAATATTTTTGCTACATATTTTAATTTTTTCTATTGAATTATGTGTGCTTACTCATCGCGGAATAAAGGTATGTTTGCCACTCATTTTTCAGAACCTTATTAATTTCTCAATAATCTCAAACACTCCAATTGCCTCACAGTATAATCAAAAGTATTTTTCATTCATTTCCATTGAACTTTTATATAATTACTAATTGACAATTTCCAAAACACTTCATTTTTCACATGGAGTCAATTGACCATTAAAAAAAATCGGGTTGGTTTCAAAATACGATGTTTGAGTTCCTCATCAATCGAAGCAGACAAATTTGGGAGACCGTTTTGTGAGAGTTTGTGTGAAACGTTTGTAATCCAAAACAAATTACATAAGTTTAATTGGATATTGTCAACAACCTATCACAGTATTCGAATTTTTCCTCTTCTGATTTTAATTTATTCAAGTTATTATAAAATTTCCGTTATGGAAAATTTTTTTATTAATACGGAAACTCAAAACAGTTCTTCATTCATTTTTCAGTTCGAAATCTGAAGGTTTTAATAAAAAGGGTATATTTATGCTTGTAGAAAGGTAGAAAAAGGTGATAAGCACTAAAGGAAACCATATAATTGGGTGAAATAATAAAAATTTATAAAAAAAACAGTATTATCATTATGACAATTTTCGCATCAGCGTAATATTTCATTTATGTAGAACGATTAGTTTTTGAACCACCTGATACAAAAAGACATTCGAACTGCCAAAAAAGCCGCAGACGACCGTCCAACAAAGCGCAGCCGAAAACCGAAAGTGAGCCGTCCCAAATTTCGCATAATTTGAATATATTAATAACATTCGACGAGCCCGGCAAGTTTAACGAGCCTCTAGGGGGTGGGCGGCCCGTGGGCGGCAAAGTGGGTGACAAAGTGGGCGGCGGCGTACTTATTGGCGTCGATATCTCTTCGACGGCATACTTGGGCGTCTCGCGGGCGACTCTCACGCCTCCGAATGGCATCTTCGAATTTCTCATTTGCAAAAGAAATGCGACCGGGGACCGAACCGCCGGATCCCGACTATAAATAATTCCCGGGAGGGTGTGGCCCGGGAAGGTGAGGGCCCGGATCCCGCGGCGAAGGGGTCTGCAACCCTTTAGAGGGGGAGGGAATTAAAAATGGCCTGTATTTAATTGATCAGTAAAAAAATACTATTTTGATCAGTAAAAACAAAGTATATGGTTGTTATTCGGTTCTGTGCACGTGGAAACCTGTTTGAACTTGTTGGATCAAGTCTCAAGTAGTAAGCTAACCTAAACCTAACCTAACCTAACCTAACTGATCATTTAACAATTTTTTTACTGATCATTTTAGTTATTATTAACCAACCAAATGATTAGTTGCCATTAAAAATTCGATGGATTCAGGGATGATTGTTTTTTTTTTTTTAATGTTGGTTGTATGATGGGAGTGCAGGGTGTTTTTTGTTTTGAATGTGTATGAAAGGAATGAAATTTTGGGATTTTCTTAGAATTTTTTCATGTTTATGTTCATGTGATTGCATTTTTCATGAAAATCGCAAAAAATTTTGCGTTTTTTGTGAAATTTAAATAACATTTGATATAGTATCAAAATTATTTTTTCAACTAGGAACTCTTCTATTCTCATCTTCTAGATTTTACAGTCATCAGCGACTAACTCATTTGAAAATTTCAAGCGATCCATTGGATTAATTACACACAGCGATGGATCCAGGAATTTTTCACAGGGGGGGTGATTTTTCAGTATTTTTTTTATTTGTTAAATTTTAAAGATTTTTTTCGTTAAATACAAAATCTTTATAAATCTATAATAGCGGTTGATAAACTTTTTGATTGATGTGCCAACAATTATCCTATTTCTAAATGATTCGCGGGCCTCAATGAAAAATAAAAAACCGATTGGTTTCAAATTGATCATTTGAATATTCTATAATAATAATAATTTGCTAATTACAAAAAAAAAATTATTTATTAAATATTTTTGGAAATAATATTCTTATACATAATTGGCGCCGCAGGCCAAAAATCTTTTGTGTGATAAAATCTATACCAGTGTTATCTGCTTTATTTGTGTTTAGCCCCCCCTTTATAAAAATATTCAAGTTACCTATCAAATTCTGATTGTGAAACAAAATGTAAAACGAAAGATCCAAAATAACAAGTACAGTTGAATTAGTCACCTCACTTTTTTACATACATATGTCAATAGAATTACTTATTTTTTTATATTAGGTTATCCCTGTCGCATTTTGAATTATAGATGAAATTTTCAATAAAAACTTTATTTATTAATTATTAATTTAAAATGAGAAAATGAGTGTATTCATAACAACAATATTTATTTATAATTGAAAAACAAGAGAGAAATAAATATTTTGATTTTAATCTTAATTTTGTCTATAGTGTAGTTTCGATTGATTTCGCTGAGAAAAATAATTTTTCAATTGCAGTTGAATTGTAAAATTGGAATATAAATTGTTTGATTATTGGCGAGTAACTGAGGGTGAGTAACTGATTATATTATTGCGTTTAAGTGCATGATGGTGTTCGATGATTCAAAAGTTATGTTATGATTCAATTTTGTTTTGATGTATCCCGTGTTTGTTTTGATTCGAATCAATATGATTGAGTTCAACTTTCCTTTTGATGAAATGACGAACCCAATTATTTTAATCATGAAATTGAATCTATGAGGGAAATGTCTAATCATATACAATGACAAAACACATCAGTACAGTTGTTTTATCTACCACATTACCAGATCAAATGCATTTAATTTTAATGGTTCAACTCAATTAAATTTTCAAGACTTTTTAGAGAAATTAGTGTGGTTATGTGCAATTTTAATCGATCATAATTTAAATATATAATTAATTAAATTTGTCTAGCCTCAAATATTCAAAACTGCAAAAAAATCGATCAACATCGAATATGAAAATGGTAACATATTCGGATATTCGAATAAATGACAACGAATAATAATCGAATATAATTTCAAACTTGCTAATATTCGTATACGAAAAAAAGGTCTAATTACTCGAATATCGAGTATTCGAATATTAAATTAGGATCCCTAGTCAAAACCTCCAAAATATTGCCTAGTATTACCTAGTAATATTATTAATCGCGACAATTTCACTTTTTTTCTACTAAAAATAGTAAAGCATAAAAAAAACGAATAAATTCTTTTCTCAAAATAAATACCTCTCTTAGCAAAATAGTATGAAAAACTATTGTGGGAAAAAAGACGTTTTTGAGAATGTGTGTGATCAATATAATATAAAACATGTGATGACAAGTCAACGAACACCAACATATGACCTTAAATTTCACAAAAAAAAACCGCAAGATCTTTTGCGTTTTTATGAAAAACACGAATACATAAACGTTGCATAGAATAAATAAGAAGTTAAGATGGAAATTTCTTAAATCTAACATGCTAAATTTGATCAATAGTTATCCTCATATTTATTATATTATGAAACAATAAGTAAACATGTTAAGAATTCTATTGAAAGTTTCAAGTTAAATAATGATAAAAGTTCAATTTATCTGAACATAAGAACATAAATTAACATATTAAATACGACATAATAAAATCAATTATCATTATTGAAAAATTATATTAGATATTTTATAACGATTATTATATAATACAAGCATAATAAGGAATTATCAATAATCGTAAGATATAGTTATTATCATTGCGATATCAAACAAAATAAAAAAAACTCATAATCGTACGATTCAAAATCAAAAACGTCACAAATTTCAACACTTATCTTATACGCTACACACTGATAATTCACATTCATAATTTTTACACACAATAAACATAGATTATACAAACATACGAAAATCTTGGTGCTACTGGGTTTAAGGTTAAACTGAAATTTTTTCGAACTGAATTTTTTTCAAACTGAATTTTTTTTAACCTAAACTAACCTAACCCCTAGGTGCCTCTAGGTATTAAGTTAGGTAGAAACCTTACTTAAAACCTAGAGCACCTAAGCATTAGGTTAGATTCGGTTAGCTTAGGCAAGGAAAACAAAATTCAGTTCAACCTGAAACCCAGTGGTACCAAAATCTTATCACACCCGCACATTTCAAACGCTTTCGCCGCGAAAAGGTTCGAAACCCCTACTTTTCCACATCATACCTACACAAGAAAGCAAAGGGCCGAAGCCCTGAAGATTCCCGGCCCTATGCAAATTAAATCTTCGGCACCGTGTGAAATTTATCGAAAGAAAGTGAGCACTCAAAGGGAGAAACGGTCCGTGGACGTTTATCGTTCGTTCGAGTGTTGTTCGGCGGTTGTTTTGAGAGAAATATGCAAAAAAAAACGAGATCGCATTTAAATACAATATGAATTATTCAATTGGGCGTGTTCGAAATTAGTTTTGATATTAAATATTCCGTTTTTGTCTCGGTTTCGAACGACGTGAATTGTTAAAGTAGGTTTCGATGCGAGTTTTGCGAAAATTTACAATGATGGGATCGTTGTATTGTTGAAATTTCTGAGCGAAATTCAATTCTGTAAATCTACTGCAAATAATTGGATTTCTGCGAAATTAAACGCAATGATTGTTGTATTGAAATTTATTTTAAATACCAAAGACACAATCGATTAAAAAAAAATATATACATATTCATAACTGAAAAAAATCGAAAGCAATTTTATTTAAATTTATATGTTACACGTTGTTTACGAAATTGCTTAGTTCACGTACTGAAAAAATCGAAAGCAATTTTATTTAAATTTATATGTTACACGTTGTTTACGACATTACTTAGTTCGCGTATGATGAAAACAAGTTTTGTATTGTAAACACGTCAACTGTCATATTTGACAGATTATGTTTAATCTTTTAATTTTTTAATTAAAACAACAAAGGGGGACAACACAACTAACAAACGATGTTATATAATATTTCATAAAACACTCGAGATTTAATCCCTTTTTTATGGAAAACGCGACTACATAAACCTTGCTTAATATATGCGAGGTAAAGACAGAAATTTTTTGAATCGAATATACTAATGTAAATACTAACTCAAAATAGTTTTGCATTGTATGTGAACAATATAGTGGTATGGTAATTTGCTGATGTTTTTTTACCAAGATTTAGACTTCTGCCCTTTCGTTATCTTCGTTTCTTTTTTTTTCATGGTTATGAACGCGAAATAAATAAATAAATGGCCATGAAAGAATTATATCAATGGCTAAGGTAGATAAGAGTTTTTTAGCTTTAAAATCTGAAATCTGAAATCTAAAAGGCCAAAATTTCTTTAAATTGAAAAAAATAAGCAACGGAAAAAGTTCAAATTTCAAATAATGAAAGCGTTTAGTTTCAAAAAACATCAGTGCAAAACTGTTTTGCGTTGTACGCGAACTGAGCAATTTCACAAAAAAAGTTCTCTTATAAGTGTTAAGTTTCCTTTGTAAAATTGCTTGGTTCGTGCATGACGCAAAAATTTTTGGCATTCTATGGGAACAATACAGTAAGATGGCACTTCGCTGGTGTTTTTAAAAACTAAACGTCTTTATTATTCGAAATTTGAACTTTTTTTCATTGTTTTTTTTTTCACTTTAAGAAAATTTAGCTTTGTAGATATCAATCAGAGTTCAAAACTAAAAAAAACCACCCAAACCTATTTCGCGTTCATAAAAAGAAAGAAATTAAGATAACGATTGACATTCCCAAGACCATAAAATGAAAGAGATATAGAAATGTATACAATGAAAATCAAGAAGTCCAATTTTTGATAAAAAAACAAAACACCATCCCACTACATGATTCGCACACGACGCACAACTCCTTCGCATCATACACAAACTAACCAACTTCACAAAAAACATTCTCTTTATATACAAAATAAAAACCAGCCGCACTATTTACACCGGATTCCATCTCGAGGCACAGCCTATGAGCGATTGCGCCATTTTCCAAGATGGTGGCAAACTCGCTGATGGCACCCAGGGGGTGACCACGACCCCTACCCGTGATTAAGTGGCCGCAAGACAGGTGCTCGTTTCGCTGCCATTATGCTAAATCGTCTACGAGGCGAAAATATTAAATTTCGAACGACATTCGGAAGGTTTCGGTGATCGAAGGTTGGCGAGCTCGGTTGTGGTGAATGCGCTCGGAGAGTGCAGTTTTTTAGGTACGATTTTAATGTGCATTACAAAAAATCTTGTATTGAACATTATTTCATTGATGATGTGCAATAAAAAAATATATAGATTTTGTCTTAAAGTGAATTGTTTGTGTATTAGAAAAATATACGATGTGCATTAAAAATCTTGTATTGAGCATTATTTTATTCATAGTGTGCAATATATAGGGTCTTTCAATACTTGTTGTTAAAGTGATATGTTATTTTTTTTGTCAATTGTTTAAACCGCGAACAATTGATTCAAAGTCAACATAACAAACGCTATCCAGCAAATTCAGTCAGATTTATGCGATGAAGTCATTGAAAATTGTAACTCCCAAATACGTGTCACTAAGCAAAGCCGCGGTAGATATTTGCACGACGATATATATTCTACACTTAATGCCATAAAATATACTTTTAAATGAAAAAAAAATTGAGTGGAAATCTTGCAGACAACTTGTTTTATCTATATTTGAAAATTGAGCGTCCTTATTGAAAGACGCTTAAGTGACTTTGATAATAAAATTTGATAATTTGCACCACGTTGTTCAACGCTATATCCTTCCATGGTAATTTTCCGAATACTACTAAACAATTGACAACTAATTTGACAAATGTCACTTTAAAAACATGGCTGTTATAATCTAAAAATTTCGAGCGTCCCTATTGAAGGACCCTACATAAAAAAAAATTGTGCAGTATAAAGTGAGCGTTAAAAAAATAAGAAATGTGCAATAGAATGAATAGTTTGTGCATTAAAATGACATATAGGTGGCAACGCTGCCAAAGTAAAGTCAATCTCTACAGGTAATACAATACAACTGTCAAGCAAATTTTAGTAATTTAGTCAATTTTTCAATCAATGTTGATTTTGTTTGAATTCGGTTTATTGCGAATCAATTATATTATGAAAGTTGTGAATAATCGTTGGTATTTAGCCCTGTTCTAATGCACGTTTATTCGTTTATAGATGCAGATATTTTTTCTAATGCACTCGTTTAATGCTCATGCCAAATGCACACATTATTTTTCAATACACACTTATTTTATTTAATGCACGTTTAAATTTTTCCCGTTTTTTCTTTGTCAAGTTCGCGTGTTTATCTCGATTCGGGTTCATTAAATTGGAATGGATCGTTTGAAATTGGATAGAGTCTAATTTGTGTATCTGTGTGTTTTTTTATATAGAAAATTATTTACGATATAAAAAAAAACAACAAACTAATCTCGTACAGTTTTTTAAAAATACTGAGAATTTATAAAAAGAAAATCGTGTCGAATAACAATTTAAATCGTTTTCCACTATTCGAAAATAGAAAGACTAAGCTACTAATTAAATTATCATATTAAAATCGTTTCTTTGAAGATTAATCGCTAACTAACAATAAAATGAAGCGTTAAAATGTGTATTCAAAATAAGTTTTATCTAAAGAGGAAATAGTGTGTGAAAATGCGCTTTTATCAAAAAATATACTTAACATACGCGTGATATTAAATATCATATCGAATGTGGCGTGACTTTTATCAGATGACTTAACGTTTAACTTTCGCAAAAGTACTTGAAAAAGCGTGGAAAATATTGACGAAACGATAAAGATAATTTTTTTTCGAGAAGCGACAGGTAATAAATTATAATATAAGTAATCAATTCTAAGTAATCTGATTGTTATTTTTTAAATTTAATATATTTAAAAAAAATAATAATTAAACTGTTCTCAAAATTTAAAAAATAATTTCCAAAAATTCATTTTCCACAGTGGCTTTATAGAAATTTATGAAATTTGTATAGAGAGACATCTATATAAATTTCCTTAAGCAACTTAAAACTATACATTTTATTTATTTGTAAATTATATTTATAATTTTTTATAATTTGAAAATAAGCAGGTATTGATTAGATGATAATATTAAATATATAATTTACGAACCCTGGCAAATATTCACTGACCTACTTATTGGTCTTCAATTTCACGCAAATCGTATTATGTATTTCAATGCAGTCACACTAACCTGAAACTAAAGAAAAAAACAAAATAAAAATCAGATCATAATATTTAATATTAAAAATATGGAACTAACAAATGTTTTATAACACCGAACGGATTTTTATATAATAATAATAAAAAATAATAATTATTATTATTTTTTCAATACAATTCGATAAAATTTTCATCAATATTTATAGAATAACGTAACGAGCCATCTATTGAAAAGGCAACAAACTTAAAACTAAAAACAATCATAAACTTTCATTTAAAATATGGGAACAATTTAAACGTGCATTAAACCACAGCGCTAAATAATATAAATGTGTATTATGCACGAGCTTAAACGTGTGAATCAGAAGAAATATCTGTTCTTTAAAACGAACAAACGTGCATTAAAACGGGGCGAAACACCAACGATTATTCACAACTTTCATAATATAATCGATTCGCAATAAACCGAATTCAAACAAAATCAACATTGATAAAAACAAATGCACCAAATTGTTAAAATGTAGTTGATAAATGTATGGTAATGTTTGTAAAGATTGACTTTACTCTAGTGGCTTTGCCATTTATTTTTCATTTTGGTGCACAAACTATTCATTCTCTTGTACATTTCATATTAATTTGTATAAAACTCACTTTATACTGGACATTTTTAAGGACTCTTGAAATCTGTTAGGTTATAGTAGCCATGTTGTTAAAGTGACATCTGTCAAATTAGTTGTCAATTGTTTAGTAATACGGCAAATTACCATGGAAGGTTATAGCGTTGAACAACGTGTGCAAATTATCAAATTTTACTATAAAAAATACTGAAGCGTTTTTCAATAAGGACGCTCGATTTTAAAATGTAAATAAAACAAGTTGTCTGCAAGATTTCCACTCAATTTTATTTTCATTTAAAAGTATATTTTATGGCATTAAGTGTGGAATATAACCTCGTTCAAATATCTACCGCGGCTTTGCTTAGTGGCACGTATTTGGGAGTTACAATTTTTAATGACTTCATCGCATAAACCTGGCTGAATTCACTGGATAACTTTTGTTATATTGACTTTGAGGACATAAATTATTTGCGGTTTAAACAATCGACAGCAAATTTGACAAACGTCACATTAACAACATGTCTGCTATAATAACCGCAAGACACACACGCGCCCACACACACACACACGCGCCCGCCCCACACACACACACACACACACACACACACACACACACACACACACACACACACACACGAATTCGAATTTATACAAGACCAGACACACCCTTCAAAAACAACAACAACCCCTAGCGGAGTGTAACCCTCAAGATGGGCGAAGGCAAAGGGGCGAAAGAAAAAAATGGGCCGCGAAAATTAACCCTGTCAAATCGCACGTCTGAAATAATGAAAATCGTATCTCGTGGAGCCAAGGCGTGGGCGAAGGGATGGCTCGTCGAGCCGAGATTACGGTTGATGGATCGCCGGTGAAAGCAATATGAGGCGTGGAAATTAGCTCGCACTTTCTTTCATACGTATATCTGGAAAAGAGAGGAAAATGGAGTGTTTTCCTCGCGAAAATTTCATATATCCAAGCGGCGTGCGTGATGATGTTGTAATCCGCGACGTTTGTCTCTTTTTTTGAGATTCGGTTTTTATAATGATTAAATTATGTAAATTAGGAGTTGTTTCTGTTTTTGTTTGCGTAATAGAATCGTAGGTATTATATAAATGTATGTTATGCGTCGTTTGCGTATGATGCGAAGCAGTTTTGCGTCGTACACCGACAATATAGTGGGAAAATTCGGTTTTTATCTACTTTAACAATGTTAAGTACAAAGATTTTTTTGCGAATATAATCTTTGATATTATAAAATTATATTTTATGCGTCGTTTACTTACGACGCAAAACAGTTTTGCGTCGTATGCCAATAATATAGTGGGAGGATTCGGTTTCTACTTTGACAATGTTAAGTTCAAAGATTATTTTGCGTAATATAATCATTGAGATTATAAAAATGTGTTATACTTTTTGTAAAATTGCTTAGTTTGCGTACGACGCAAAATAGTCTTGAGTTGTATATCGACAATATAATGGGAAGATTTGATTTTTATCTGTTTTAACAGTGTGAAGTTCAATTTTTTTTTACACAATGGAATAATTGATATTATGAAAATAAATGTTATGCGTCGTTTGCGAAATTACTTGTTTTGCGTACGACGCAAAATAGTTATAAGTCGTATACCAATAATATAGTCAGATTAGATAGATGGGTCAAAAGATTCGGTTTTTATCTACTTTAACAACGTAAGGTTCAAATATTTTTTTGAGTAATATAATCTTTGAGATTATAAAAATAAATTTTATGTGTCGTTAGCGAAATTACTTAGTTCGCGTACGACGTAAAACAGTTTTGCAAATAATATCGTAATATAGCGTTTTGTTGATTTTTTTTTTAACCAAAATTTGGACTTCTTCCTCTTTATCATTTTCGTTTCCACACTCCTTCCTTCTATGGTCTTTCTTAGATGTGTCAATGGTTAGATTAGGTTTTTTTTTAGTTTTAAGTTGTGTTGTTATCTACAAGGCTAAAGTTTTGTTAGTTGAAAAGGAAGGCAATGAAAAAGAAGTTTGAATTTCAAATAACGTGACGTTTAGTTTAAAAAAAACATCGACAAAGCCTCACTTGTATTGTTCGCAAATGACATAAAACATTTTTTAAATAAAACAATCGATTTCGTTATAATTTTAAAAAGCTACAGTTAAGTTATTTATATCATTATTATTAAATAAAGAATTCCAAAAATAAGTGCGAAATTTCATACGAAAATTCTCAATTGACAAACAATGAAAATTCGATTACGCAACGCAATAAGATGGAAAAACGTGCGCAGACATAACGAGTAAGAAAAAATAGATATAGCGTTATAAAAATAATTATAATAACAGACCGTTTTGCGCGAATGATATTATTATATACCTATATAATGAAAATGGTTTACATAATATTTATCGCAACAACATATCGCAAATATGTATATCGGTAAATACCGTCCAGATTATCGAGATAAAACTAAATCATATTAACCGGAAAATTGGGGGTTTCATTAAATTCATACGGACCAAATTCCATAAAGGAAAACGATGCAATAACAAAACATTCTATATAGGGGGAGACTTGCCTAATTTCGTGTCACGTCTAATTCTGTGATAGTCGGAATAAAGTTGACTTTTTTTTTAAATAATGCCAACGTATTTTAGAGAAGTATATTTACTAAAAGTTTGCCACTATAATACGCGAATTCATAATGACATGATTTACTGATAACTGTTCTCGTATGATGTTAGTATAGACATGTTTTGCGACGATTTTTTTATTTTTCGCCGTGCGGAGTACACGCGTGATTCAGATGAGTAAAACAAAGTTTTTGATATACATAAATTATTTTTTTTACTGTCATTAGATAGAATAGGAGTATATATAAAAGCGTATAACATTTTTTTATTAAAATATTTACAGGGATGAGTATGATAGCTTAAGAATCTGAGAATTATTTTAAGCATTTTATATTAAGTTAACAACTTTAAGCTTTAAGATAAATTATAAATAATTGTTGCGCAGACACTTAATAGTAGTCAGTATTGATGAAAATATTTATTAAAATTATTTTTATTAAGAAATAGTTTTATTCATTTACTTCTGCTTTTCTTGATTCTGCGAAAGGTATTTAAATTAAATCACTAGTTATTTTGAAAACATATTGTTACTGGTAAATCTTCTATAACATTTCAATGCTAATCTTTTTATTATAAAAAAATAATATTACGAAGCTTTTCTCAAAATTTAGTATACTATCACGGAATTTCACCACTACTATTGCGGAATTAGCCAATGGTATCACGAAATTAGATATCTCAGACTCGATCATTTGAGGAGATGTCACACAAAATTGTTAATGAATAACATCTAAATAATGGTTTAATGAAAAAGATGGTTGATGCTTTATGATTTTAAGCTTTGTTTCAATAATTTTACAAGATAATGACAAATAAACGCTTAGTATCACGAAATTAGACAAGTCTCCTCTACAAAAAAATAACAATTTCTATCCTTTAAAAACTTTTATCTTCTAGTTTAAAAAATAAAATAAAAAAATTATAAAACGGAAAACTAAACCGTGAAATGAGAGGATAAAGCGGCGAATTTATCAAGATCTGTACGAGACGAGGAAACTCTCGTTGAGCGCCATTTAATCCGCCGGACCGAGGCCGAGGCTTTAGCGCAAAACCACCTGATGTCCGAGGGTTGAATCTTAATTTTTCCGACCGCAATGGAGGAAAGTGACGGATCTACAGCCTGTTTAGAACACTGTCTAGAACCTGTTTAGAACCTGTCTAAAACACTTTTCTAGACCTCCCATGGTCTAGAATCTAGACCATGGGAGCATAGTTCTGGACCATCTGGTTTTAAATATTTTCGGATGGTCCAGAAATCTAAAGGTTTAGAGACCTCCCATAGTTTAGAACACCCACGGTCTAGAACTCCCATAGTCGGGGACTTGCGAAAGCCTCTTTTTTGGCATGGCGACCGACCGATGTCCGATGGACGATTAGCGATAGAAATTGCGATCGTTATCGGCGGTGTCCGGAAATGCGAGAGTAAACGATTTTTTGTTTGTGTATAATTAAAGATATATGTTTCGGTGTTTTAGCGGAAGTTGGGCTATACATAATGTATTAAAAGCCTTTGTAATTGGCCTTGGAGCGGTTCGTTTCAGTATCTTGAAAGTTAAATTTCCGTAATACGCACGCGATAAAGAAAAACATACGAACTTTCGATGGTACCTAAAAAGCCTTTTCCTGTAGCAAATATTATATCATACATACTTATAATATATAGAGTATATTATTTCTCTATTTATAATATAATAATCGATTTTTGTTTGTCTGTAGTAACACTTATAGCAAGATTCATTACTATAATGACACTCGATACGATAAAAGCAAACTGATAAAATTATATAAAATTTCGAACTAAATACATTTATCAATGAAATTATATTTTAAAAGACTTTTCAAGACATGCATATGATTTACTCACTAATAATTCAATAAAATATTACTTCAATAGTTTTTAAAATTCAAATTCATCTCGGAAAAAAATTTTCCTTCATTTTTCAATTTCTTTAAGGTTTCATGAATAATATATATGAGAATATCAATTTAGGGGGAGTTTGGGGGTGGTTTGGGTGTAGTTTTAGGTTGAAGGCAGTTTTGGGGGTAAGCATGAATTTGAAGATGGTGTTTTAGGCGGTAATTGAGGTAATTTTGAGATAGTTCAGGGATTAGATTGAAGGCATTTTTGAGTGGCAATAAATTTGAATATGGTGTTATGAATGAAAGAAAAATTAGGGGTAATTTTAGGAAAGTTATGGGGTTAGGTTAAAATCATTTTCGGGTATGGGAGAAATTTTGAGAATTTTATTTCTCCACTCAAAAAACCGCTTTCAACCTAAAACTATCTTCAAGACCAAACTTCTCTAAAATATATTTTCCCATACATATTTTTTATAAAATCAAACAGAAATTGAAAAACGAAGAAAATAAATAGGCGATGTGGAATTTGAAGTTTAAAAAGTTGAATCTGAAGTTCAAAATTTTCAATTTGAAGTTTATAAACTGTCGTAGTAATAGTTTACTCAATGACTAGTGGTCAACCCATTCAATATCAAATATTTTGAAAAAGTCGTCTAAAATACAATTTCATTGATAAATAAAACATAATATTATCAATTTACTTTTATCGTAAAGACCTTATCTGAATACGAATAGAACAGTCGATTTCACAAAGCGCACAACACAACATGTTTGCGTCATAACACAATTTCCCGCCAACACACACCACTCCACAAGTCAGAAACACTCTCAATTTAATTCCCTACCAATCGAACATAAACCCAACATATTAAAAGCATCTCAACATCGAATGCAACCGAACACCAAACTGCACCTCAGCGAAGCCCTACCCCACTTCCTCTCTTTCTCCATTTCCGCATATAAAAACCCGCCCTTTCCAAAGGGCGGCTCGCGACGAAGGCCCGTAATTATTTCGGCCCTTTTAGCGAAAGCAATTAACAAGTTACACACGTCGGGCCACGGGAGGCGGGGGGCCGCATCCGAGTTTGGCCCCGTAGTTGTCGAAACGCGCCGCGGGGCCGAAACTTTGTACAGTTCGCGGATCTATTGTGGTCTACCGGGGCGCATATTTCACGAAACTCGAGGTATTCAACTATATAATTGATGTGTTTCCTCGTGTAGGGTGTGTCGGTGGATGAGAGAAGGTTGAAAGGCCGGATTTCGGCGCCTATGGCTTCCGAGACGTTCGTCGCCATAGGAATAATTGCAATATCGGCAGGTACAATGGTTGATAATTAATGGTGGTTTAAGAGCTTTCGGTCGCTGAGGCTATTGTGAAAAGTTCATGTATATGTTGTTGAAATTGATACGGTGATATGAGTATATTTCGTTCATTTCGTGGATATGTCATAGTCCGAGTGTATTTCAGTCTATGTATATTTGGATCGAGCTACAGAGACCTTATTCGCTATCGGAATAATTGCAATATCGGCAGATACAATGTTTGGTAATTAATGGTGGTTGAAGAGCTTTCGGTCTCTGGGGGTATTGTGAAAAGTTCGTGTGTTTGATGTTGTGGAAATCGATACGGTGATATGAGTATCTTTCGTTCATTTCGTGGATATGTCATAGTCCGAGTGTATTTCAGTCTATGTATGTATATTTGGATCGGGCTTCAGAGAACTTATTCGCTATCGGAATAATTGCAATATCGGCAGGTACAATGGTTGGTAATTGATGGTGGTTGAAGAGCTTTCAGTCGCCGAGGGTACTGTGAAAAGTTCGTGTGTTTGATGTTGTTGAAATTGATACGGTGATATGAGTATCTTTCGTGGATATATCATAGTCTAAGTGTATTACAGTCCATGTATATTTGGATAGGTCATGAATACACTTTTAAGGAGTTGAGATGGGTTGGTAAGGTTTTTTTTCAGAAATTTTATTTGTTTTGATTGTATTAGTTGGCTCAAATATACATGGACTAATAATATATGTCCATGGTCTGGAACAGATATATTATACTGTGTTGACTTTGTTTACTATAAACATACAAAGAGAATATCTATCTTAATTTACAACATAAAATCATCTTAATTTTCATATACACCCAATTTCATAGAGATATTATACTGTGTTGACTTTGTTTATTATAAACAAACAAAGAAGAATTTAAATCTATAAATGAAAATGGCGTAGTTAATTTTCAGTTCCAAAAACAATGTTTCGGTTAAATTTAATTGCTATTTTTAAATTTGATATGTCTAGAACTTTGGAAAAGAAAAATAAGTTCGTTACAGGTTAAGAGTATGTATATTGAAAAACGTAAAATCTTATATATCTCTAAAGAGAAATGGAGATACGTAACTTTCAAATATAACGACTCGTATATCGATGACAATAAACCGAGTAATATTGAATTTTATATAATAATAATATAAATATTATTGAATTTCATACGTTAACAGGCATAGTGTTTCAATAAACTGCTATTGTAATATATAGATAAGCCGAGTTATTCTTTTATATAACAATAGAATGTTTTAACATTTTTACAACAAAACTAACAATCCTTTTCCTAAACAGATAACCAGATGATAAGATATTCAAATTTTTTCTATACGAAGAACAAATGACACATTATATTCCATCGCAACAATCTATCAATATTTATACATCGAGATTGAAAGCGCACGCTCGATTAACAAAAACCATACACGAAATGAGAGCATACAAACACGGAAATGCACTTGCATATCGAAAAGAGAGCATGTTTACCGTTTTATTCAAATGATACAGATGCAAAACAACCGCATCCCCGTCGAAATGCTAGTTAAATTGCATAAGCTTGCCGCATTTCGACCGCATAATGCAGTTTCATGGCGCGAACGCACCTCTCATATAAATCACGCTTTTTCGACGCCCAAATTGCACCGCGACACGTTTAGAATTTGGCCATGGCAGTGGCATGGTTGTGTAAATGGGTATGAATTATATTAGGTCAATGCGTAAATTTCATCGTAGTTTTTCGAAAGTAAAATAATTTTTTTCAAACCAATGAATAACATCTGTATTCAAACTATTCTGTTACATGAAAAATACTTAATTTTGAGTATTAAGTTTTGGCTTAGTCAATGAACAATAAACAGACCATAGAAATTTTTAAAATATCTAATAATCAAGTGTATTTATGACATTTTTCACAGTGAAAACTTTATAAAAATACACAACCGCAACCAAAAATATTTGTATATAGCAAAGATGCAGTTAACATTGAAATCACTCAGTTGAAATTTCTCAAATTCAGATCCAGGGATTTTTCAATAATTGATAAACATGATGATGGCATGTCACTGATCATAATTAATGTTGATCCATGTCAAAATATCAGAGAGATCGTGTTGAAGATCGGAATCAACCGATAAAAAAGAGCGGTAAAAAAAATACGATGATAAAAATAGTTTGATAAAAAATACGATGAAACTTTTTCATTGATATAATATAATACAATGAATGTTATCTTATTGCGATGTTTATGTTAGATATTCGTCGGAGTGTGGAAAAATGAGTCGAGTATAAAAACGCGTGTCAACGAATGTTTTATATTGCGAATTTAATTTGGACAGTTAAAATATATTTTAGAGAAGTTTATGCAATAATAAGACACAAAATATGTATGTATATGATAACTGATTGATAGGTACAATGCGATTGATCGTAATTATATATTATAACATTACTATCTAGTACTCTTCATATATTTAGAAATAAAATTTAATTTATAGTACTAGATTGTTCAATATTTATTATGGACATTCGTTACGTTCATGCTTTCATATAATAAGCTTTAAATTTAAGTAAACAAACTCATATTTCATGTAGAATTTAAGTCACGAAAGTCAACACAATATGAACATACACTTATTTCCATTACAGCATAAAAAATATCGCATAAATAATATAAATACTGGAAATAAAAAAAGGACCGAAGTACCATTTTTTAGATTTTGAAATAAATTTTATTTTTATTTAAGAAATTGCAATAGTGGTATTCATATGTTAACAATTTCAGTAAAATAACTTCATTTCAGGAAACTTATCAGCCCGTATACCTAGAACGCACCGACTCTTATTGATCGAACAAGTGAAAAAAAAGATAAATATTAGTTTTTGATATTCAAACTCATCCAGATTTTATCGTTTCCGTATAAATATTATAAAAAACGAATAGCCCTATTATAACATATGTACATAGATTCACGCAATATTTGAACTTTGTGCCATTTGTGCAATAAAGTGTTGCCAACGAAAAAAAAAGACTGTATAAGTACTTTCGATACTTTCTGTATAATACTGTATACTTTCATCATCATCATCATCATTAGCAGTCTATTAGTTATCCACTGCAGGACAAGGTTTTGCCAGACAAATGCGGCAGTCTATTTCCTTACCACGTTAGCCCATGTCGTATTTCAGTAAGGAACATGTACCATAAGACCCAATCCGCCCATGTCAACGAAGGAGACCTTCAGACCAACGATGCGCATGCTATGTGATCGCTGTCTTCTGGGCGGGTCGCAATGACCACCAGCGTGACAGACGAGTTAAAGATTAAGCAGACTGCGCCCTCGCTGACCACTTTGCGATCGCAATGACCACCAATTTGACAGACAAAGCGAGACCGTTGGTTGTACTTGCTCAGACCTCGGTAAAACACATCAATGGCCTTCACCATCACCGAAGAGAAGCTTTTAAGTTAATTATACTTTATGAATCAATAAAAAAAAAAATTAATTATAAACCAGCGTTTTCTATCAAAATTACTTTTTGTACCTTGAGAAACCCTATAGAACCGCCAATTTTCAACCGCCGATTTTCAACACTCGAATTCCAACGACCCTCAAACATTCCAAAATCACACCGCTCCCGATCGCACACCCACGCGACGAATTTCACTCACCGCACCGAACTATAACCTCCACACACCGCAGCTCCATAACAAAAAAAGATAGCCCATCTGCGGCGAACGTTCTCACATTGTTCGCTTATTTCGTTCGTTAGGGCCGTATCGCAGTCATCGGCAACAGAAGCGAGAACCGGGGAGGCTTTCCCGCCCTACAGACGACGGTAAAACCCTTTTCGTGTCGCACAGAGACCTAAAAAGCCTCGGAATCTCGCTAAGCCCACGACGATTCCGTGTCCGCTTTGCGCGGTTTTATTTTCGCTCATCCCAAGTCTCGGCTGTTAATTGAAGTCACGTTGCAATGGGGGAAAATCGGGGCCGTTATATTTTCTCGGAGGAGGAAAAACTGGAAAGTTTTTCATTCGATGCCGTCTAAATAAATAGAACGCGGGAGTTCTTTCTTATGTAGAAGCCAGATCAATTCTTTTCTTCGGCGGATTGTGTTGCATAAGTTGGGATGATGCGTTATACAACTAGGAACGATTTATTCAGAAGAAGCTGTATAAATTTTGATGTATATGTTATGCTATGCTTATGCAATCGCTTCGTCAATAAACGAAGCGAAGAATCTTGCTTAGTTTAAGAAATATAACATGTAGTGGTGTATAGGCACATCTAGTGTAAGCGTATTATTTAACGTCTACTGTTAAATATAATAGTTGACGTGTCTTATGACATATTATGGAAAAAATTAAAATTTCCAAGGAACACCTCATATCCCGTAAAAATATTTGGAAAATTTGACACGGGAACGAAAAATGGTTCACCTCAATGTCGTAAGGAACATCAACTGTAATATTTGACAGAAGACTAATGTTAAATGATGCACTTACAATGTTTTCTATCACTTATGACAAATATTTGTAAATTTTAGCACGTGCATGGAAAAGGATTCGTCAACATTATTGTAAGGAACGTCAACTGTCATATTTGACAGAATACTAACGTTAATGATGCACCTACACTATATGATGCTTATACGACACCAGATATTAAATTTCTTAAAGCAAGGTTCCTTTCTTCGTCCATGGACGAAGCGATTACATAAACGTAGCATGACATACATACTATTATTTTATTTGTACAAAAATATATCAGAATATAAAATGAAACGGAATACAATTTAAATCAATTAAAAAATTCTATTCATAAAAATAAAAATTGCGCATTTAAAATATAAAATATTCAGAAATGCGTTTTATATATGAACGTTTCACGGAAAACGGGTCTGTAGGAAGCATCCGACTAAATAAGTAGACTTGGATGCGAAATAAAAAGGGTTTCAGTATAAAAAAGGTCACGGTCGGTTTCCTGCGCGAGGTTTCTTTTAATTTTTTTATTCGCCGACGGTTGCGAATAAAGTGATTTTTCGTGCATGGAAAAATAACTCTTTCATTCATATTAACCTTTACTATCGCGGCATCAGCATATCATGAAAAATGTATGACGATACATGCCGGGACGAGTGAAGGATAAATAAGTTTGTGCCAAGTTGGTAAAATCTGAAAACGTTCCATGAAAAAACCCATTCGAACAATGCCTACATTGGGTTCGAGTTAATGCTATTCATAGAGTTTTTTCAATTAAAACCATCGCAAAATGTATGCAAAATAATTCTCGTTCAAATTTTTGCGAAGAGAAAACTATTGCATAGCATCAATATATGTACGTACTCGTATATGTGTATCTGAAACGTGGCGAATGCATTTTAATCAAAAATGAATATGTATGTATATTTTTTAATATACTACGCGAAAAGTTAATTACGGATATGAAAAAACAAAATGTTTGATGTTCAAAAATATGAAATGCATTCCTTTGACAAATTTAAATTTCAAAATAATATATCGCAGGGAAGAGCAGTTAAAAGGGGTTAAATTTGCAAATGACACTTTATGTCTTAATTAATAACTTCCCATTATCTCGACAAAAAGGCTGAATATTCCCGACGAAAAACGGGGAAACAAAAACGTACATAATTATAAAGTCAAAAATATTCATTCACAAAAAAAAAATCAAATGCAAAGTGAAACGAAAATATGAATTGCGAACACACGTTTGGATCGTTTCTTTTTTTTTTTTTTTACGAATTTAGCGAGTGCCGAAGCGCATAAAAGCCTACGTCCCATAAAAACTGTCCGAGCAGAAGGATACATTGCGATGACAGATACATCTTTTTACCGAGGAACGATTCCTCCTTGTCGGAGGGCGTATCCGGGAAGAAGGGTTGAATAGAAAAGGGCACAGTGGGAGGTGGGTGTTTCAATGGGACGGGTCGGTTTCTGTGTTTCCCGACGTTAAAACCATAAAACTGAAAGCGCAAAGAGAAAATCCAAGTGGTGATTTCCCATGTGGATAGGTGGACGCGTTCGACTCGTCGGGAAAAGTAAAAAAAAAAAAAAAAAATAGGGATGAAACACATTTTTATTATCTAAATAGACGGCCACGCACTAAATTGAGGGTTGAAGGAAAAATTCTGTATCTAAATTAAGATCGAAAGTGTCCATTTGTCGAACGGATACACTCATATTCGACGTTCCTTTGTAAACGTTACCGACGAATTCAGATAAGCTGTGTGATAAGTTTATCGTGAAGTTTTATATACGAGAATTCGCGTGATTTATATTTATTTGAATGTGTGAGGTTTATGTAAATTTTAAGGCAATGCGTAAGTTTCGTGGCTTTTTTTCGATGGTCAAATTTTTTTTTAATTAATTAATAATATCTGCATTCAAATTATTCTATTATACGGAGGATATTTCCTTTTGAGAATAAAGTTTTGGCCTAGCCAGTGAATAATAAATAGCCTATAGAAATTTTTGAAATTCATTAACGCTATTTTTCACTGTATAAATTTTGTAAAAATAATAACGCGGCTTCGGCAACCAAAAATATTTGTGATGTGTACAGTAGATATGCAGTTAACATTAGAAATACTCAGTTGTAGTTTTCAAAATCAGATCTGAGAATTTTTCATTAACTGTAAACCATTAAATTTTGAAAACATATTATTGACCATAAATACTTTCAAAATGTGATGTTTGATAAAAAAAAATACGATGGAACTTTTGCATTGATTTAATATATTGAAACAAATATTCAAGAAAATACTTAGAATAAAGATTTTTTTGTATAAATAAGATCGAGTTTTTATATTTCGAATACGATTCGTTTTCGTATTTATAAAAATAATATAAAATAGATACGAGAAATAAAATATATATCTTTTGATTAATTTCTAACCAAGCTTACTTCAAAAGGAATATATCAAAGAATTTTATAAATATTTACCCATCCACTTACATGTCCCTTTAACCGTCACTGAGCCACTCGAAACTTTCATTTCCGTAAAGAAGAATCCTGCTTTGGGCCACCCTTTTGCCGGCATACCCGAAAGATTCATTATCAAATTATACTTCCCCTCCTTCACATTATAAAGCATTAAGACAGGTCTTTCGCCATTAGTATATATAATAAAAGATGAAAGATGTATAGCTTTCTCTCAAAGGATCTTTTAGTCAAATGCATTCTTCATTTCAAAGGGATTCTGTATTATATTATGAATAAAAATATGAATAAATGATTACCATGTGTTTGATGCGCATAATATTATTACGCAAATGCAGAATATGAAATGAATAGATCTATATCGCTACACTCATTGTGAGCGGAGTGATACCTGAAAATGATGCCTGAAAGGATATTTTACGGAGTGAAAATTGCGATGCTTTGAGGAATGTACGTGTTCGCACATAAAATATATAGGGTGGCCCATCGTGTACACTGAGTTTAAATTCCCCACCATTATTTTTTTTCAAATATTTATGTTGGTAATCCAAATATTTGACATTTATCATCTGCAGTCATTGAGGTTATTAAAAAATGGATCGCTTTTAAAAAATGTGTTGTTATTGTTAAAACGGATGTAATTGGAACGTTTTTTTATTTGAGGAGAAATTGGGTCAAAATGGGGTACAATATGGTGACATGATATCGAACTATTTGTGGGATCAATTGACTTCGAAGAAATGTGGTTTTAACAGGATGCTATATGCCATATAATTAAAAAAAACCATCGATTTACTAAAACATTTTCCTGGATGTGGGATTTCCAGAAATGCTGATGTTAATTGGATGTCTAAATCTATCAACTTAACGCCATGCAATATTTATTTTTGTGGTTTTGAAAATTCCGAAGTCTAATAAACCACAAACAATTCCTGAATTGAAAACAGAAATTCAACCTGTTATTGCTGAAATTGAGACAACTAACTGAAAAAGTCTTCGAAAATTTTATCAAAAGGGTAATGGTAAGCCAACATAATCGCGGTGATTATTTGGCCAATATCATATTCCATAACTACACGACTAATAACTACATTACTAATCTCAACATATCTACTCTATAAATAAAAAAAAATTTCCCAATCAAATAATCATCTACTGCGTTTCTTTTCAAAATCAAACCCAGCGTTCTGCAAAACACCCTATACAAGAGCAAAGTCGGAAAACACGAAATCACATTGTGTGAAAAGGGAACAAATCGAATTACGCGCGAATACGTTCAAAACGCGCAGCCTCAAAATTCTAAGTGTACATTCCGCGCAAATAAATAAATAAAAGCAAAAAAAAAAAACACCCACCCGTAATAAGTTTGGCGAGTTTTTTCCTATGCGGAATCGATCGAATTTTTCCACGTATTCACGAAAAGGCCGATTTTCGTGTTTTGGGTCACGTCCGACCGGACAACGGCAGGCCGGACCCGAAAGTCCCATAAAAAAGCCAAAAGTTCGGGTAGAAAAAAACCGAAAAGGTCCACGAGATCAAGTTTTCAGATTTATACAATGGAATCGGGGTGCGGCCCGCTAGCCCCGATACAAATACGTTATGAATACACAAGGAGGTAATTTTGCGAGCTTTCTGGCCAAAGTTTCGCGTATATAAGTTTGGATGGCGATTTCGTATCGGAGATAATAATTTCGTGATGTGTACGTTGACCAGATATCGGCGTGTGTGTTTTAGAATGTTAAGTTGTGTGTTTGCGGGTCGGACGTTAACTATTGTGTTCGTAGGTGGGTCACACAGTTCGAATCACTAATGATGCAAATTTAAGCCATTATTCTATTATTGTGTGGAATACGGAAAGGCTTAATGAATTATTGGTGTCGTTAACTGAATATGAACGATACATAACTGCGCGGTTTCAGATTTGATATTAATTACGGTTCGAAATATAGCCAATACTTTTTTTACGCGGTGCCGAAATAACACGGTTCAAAAAAAAAATAGCTGATTATTATTTTACATTGTTTTTTCACTTTAACGCGGTGTAAAAACGAAAAAATATGTAATCTTATGCCACAATAATGAGATCCAGAGCAGGTCAGTATACGATTACAGTTATTAAATGAAAATTTTAGATATTTTTTGATGATTTTATATGGGAAATATGTTCCCCGTTAAAACTATCGTGTGAAAAAATATAAAAATTGGAGATAGGTTCCATTAGTATATTTACATGGAACTTCCATCCAAATATGTATATTTTATAAAAAAATTTTACCATGTGGAAAAAAATCACAATGTGAAATCATAAAAAAAACATCAATTTTTTTTATTTAATAAATAAAATTCAGTATGCTTCGGATCTTACCATTGTGACTTAATAATTCATTTTATATACCGTGTTATTTCAGAACCGTGTAAAAAAAGTATTGGAAGTATTATATGTATATATACATAGACGGAAGTTTCATCCAAATATACTGATAGAACTTATCTTCAATTTTTTTATGATCACCATACATTTTTTACACGATAGTCTTTGGAATGTATCCCTCGTGTAAAAAGAGACATGAATATATGATATATAAATTTCCCGAAAAATTTGAATTTGAAATGATAAATAAATAGTATATAATAAAAGAAGTTCCGAATGTATTGTTTTGAAAAACGCTTATGTGTCTGTTCAATAAAACATGAGTATTGTTCGATTATCTGAAAGATTCGAAAGCTATTAGGGTCCGAGACACATCGCTCGTGATCTCTGCAAAGGATATAAGAAAGCTTTCGTCCGAAATTCTTCCGATTTGCTATTCAATGCGCGAGAAAACAAAAAAGCTGAATTCGCGATGCTGAAGATAAGGCGTTCGAGAATAAAATTCGAGATGTTTTGTAAGATCGTCCAAACGGGATTACAGGAATTTTCGAGTAATATATCACATTTTTTCGAAAACGCTTGCGAAAAAAAGGGAATAAAAGCGACAACAAGAGAAAAATTTCCGCTTTTATATTACTCTTCGGCGATAAAAGCATTTTTATTACGGAAAGTTACCGCTTTTTGCACACCGATTTCGAAATTATTCCTCGTCACATGAAAATTAACTTTATGTTATACAATGAAGATAAAAATTAAAGTACGCACATTCAAAATCGCGCCATCGAATAGCGAAAATTTTATTTAAACACACGACGAGTTACGCTTTTATATAATACGTAGGTTGTAAAAACCCGGGGCGAATTACCCCTAAAGTAAATTGTAACCCTTACGAAAAAAGCCTCGAATTTTGTATGGACTTCCTATACGAACACACATGCAAGAATAATGGTTTTTGTTTATTTTTACCATTTGCATAAGTAGATTGGAACCGTGGGTAGTCATCTCTGGACACCAGTCACACAAACAAAGACCCTTTGCGAAACTCGTTAGGCCAAAATGTTGTGGCTATGAATAGGTAATAAGGATTTTATTAAATTCTCCGAAGTGTTTGGAAGCAGCTCCGTACACCAAGATGTTGATTTTCGACTGGGAATATTTTCCCTGGAGGATGAGTCGATAGTAACAGGTGCCACTGACTGGTGAGTTAGATGAAAAACCGTTTTCAAAAACCCTATATAAATTTCATAATATAGTAGAACCTCGATTTTTTGTACAAAACTGGGATTGCGATGGTGCGGATAGCGAAAAATCCGAACAATCGAGACAAGAAAAAATTATAATTTTTTAAGAAATTGAATTATTTATATTATAGAAATTTTTGGCGTAAAAAATTAAGCAAACAACCTTTAAGTATTTTTTTAAACATATTTATAGTCTATTTATTTTTACTATTTTTGATTATTTGATACTGGTAAAATTTGTGTACATAACGTAACGTAGTGTATTCATGAAAATAATGAATGAAGTCATTATTTTTAACGATATACATATGTATCATATAATATGTGAGAAGTTTGTATAAAACAATTTTTTTTTGATAAATTATGTAACCATCACTTTATAAGCTGTAAAGATTATTTTAAAAATAAAATTCTAGTCAAATTTTATTTTGATCAACCTCATAGTTGAGTCTGTATAATTTTGTTACATACTTGTAAATTTTTGGACGTGTTATGTAAAAAAAATCATAAAATTTTCTACTTAAAAAAATAATATATTTTACGAAAATCTGGATAATAGAGGTTCAACTGCATATATGTATGTATTCTTAAAAATGAAAAATAATGAATTTTTTTTTCACTAAAGTAAAGTTAATTTGTATTACATAATGTATATATAATGACGATTTAATATTTTCGGATCGATTTTAAAAGGAAATTGGATTTTAAAGACGGGTTAGCGGCAGCCGTACCCCAGCTGCGAAAGGAGCGTTATTTGACATGAATGCTTAAATTTCAATTGAAAATTCCACTTTCGACGAAAAGGACGAACAAAGCAAACAATTAGCAACGCCGGAAGATTTAAAATTTAAATTACTCCAGAACTCGAAGAGACGGTGATTTTCGGCCGAATGCGTCTCTCTCTCGCGATTAAGCCGTCCGATCGTCCTTATTATGAAGTTGACGAAAAGGAGACGAGGAGCGGTTCTGTTCTGAGAGAACTCGGTGTGACTAGGAGTGAAAAAAATCGGCGACAAACTTTTCCAGATTTTCAGCGACGCCGGAAAAATTCGCGTTTTACATAAATTTGCACAAACCGTCGTCGTCGCCTCTTCGCGGGAGATGGGGAGGGAAAGCAGCGGGAAAGTTTTTTTTTTTTTGGGCGACGCTTGCACAAAAGTGCGAGAAATACTGCCCAAGTTGGGGACAAACGACAGTTTAAAAATATGTTTTAAAAGAAGGAAAAAGAGTCCCGAGACGGAGGCGCTAGGAGAAATGTGCTCATTAAGTGAACACCTCTCGCCCGAAACAACTTATTAACTTGAATTATGAATTACGACAAACGAAATAAAAAAAAGTTGAGAAAGGACAAGAGTTCAGAAAGTCGAGTTTGGACCTTAATTTGCTGCCTACATCGGAGTTTTCGAACAATATTAAAAAAAAACTTGTTTCGATCGTTTAACTTTTTTATGTTTAGTTTACATATGTTACGCTAAATTTGTGTAATCGATTTGTATATGAAGGAAGAAAAGATTTTGCTTTGTCCATGAAATTTAAAAACATCCGGTAATTTATAGACGCCATTTATTAAGATTTTTAAAATTTCTTTTGCACGCCGAGTAAAAAATATTTGAAAATTTTATTTGAACGAAAAACGGTTCACAACCACTGTTCATAAAGTATGTCAACTATCATATTTGACAGAAGACGTTAAATGATGACCTATAATGCGTCTATATTAGAAAGAGACTATACACCACCAGATGTTGTAAAATTTCACAGACAAAGAAAGATTTTTTGCTTCGTCCATAAACGAAGCGGTTTCACAAACATAGCATAACATATAGAGAAAATAAAGTATAATCATCTAAAAACGTGTATTGCTCATTAAACGAACATCGAATCGCAATCTTCACTTAAACATTAAACGAATATTACGGACAACATTAAAACGCTCGATTCTAAATCCCATATAATAAAATAACCATTAAAATAATGTAGCCGAAGATTTCTCTATTAAAATACTTTATAAAATTAATAAAAAACGTTTAATTATTCTAACAGTTTTGTACCAGAAGCAAATCGGCGAACAGAGTTGATCGCGATTCATCGACAAAACGCGCACTAGATATGCATAATCGACGAGGAAACGGCGCAAGGAAAACATTCTGTAATTCCTCGAGGATTCATAAAAGCAAATGTGCCGGAAGGATACGATAATTTTATCAGGGAAATGAGGATTCGCCTCTCCCCTAGGTGCAGTCGGCGAGCAGCGAAATATCGTATTAGCGCCCACAGGCGATGGCCGATAAACTTTCATAGTTATTCGAAGCTCAGCAAACCTGGAAGGGATGCTGTATAAAGCTTTTCCGAGCTTCATGAAAATTTTATTAAAAATTAGTGAAACAATAAATGAAAAGTTTTAAGGACCGTCTCAAAGTTACCGTGAACGAAACAAGGAAAATGAAATGTATTGAACTGTCACAATAATGCAGGACAGAATAATAAGGTGAAGAAAGTATAGAATGTTATCACAGTAAAGTTATTAGAAGCTCAGGAAACCTGGAAGGGATGCTGCATGAAGGTTTTCCTGGATTCATGAAAATTTTATTAAAAATTACTGAAACAATAAACGGGATGTTTTATTTTTAGTATAAGGACCGTCTCAAAGTAACCGTGAACGATATAAGAACAAAAAGCTTGAAAAATACGACGTATTGAACCGTCACAATATTGCAGAGCAAAATAATAAGGTAAAGAAAGTATTAAATGTTATCATGATAGAGTTGTACGGAGCTTTAGTAGAAAATATGATTTTGTTGTAAGGGAATTGTAGCTCGTTTCCATCTATGAAAACAGCGTACAAAACTACAGTACGAACTCGATTTGCATATTCATATTTAATATTAATATGTTTATTTGTATGCAGCACTACGACTTTGTATAAAAATCCGAATAAAACTTTTACGCGCTTTAAAAATTTTTATGGCATGATACCGGGTAAACAGTTCATATAACATGCATAAGCGTGTCGATTTTACAACAAAATTTACGATTTTCCATTGTTCAAAACACACGAACCCAACTATCACATTTAATTACTATTTCACATAATAAAAATTGTATGATTACTTTATCAATAAATATCGGCGAATAAACTCCTTCAGTGAAACTTTAATTTTATAAATAGAAAGATTAGGTGTACTTCCATTTTTTTCCCTATTAAAATAGTCTTTACAGCTTATAAAGTAATAGTAACATAGGTTATTTAAAAAAAATGGTATTGACCGAATTAAAACAATTTTTATTAAAAAAAAAATTCATAGACAAATTTTGATTTAATTAATTATTATTTTAGGAGCCATTGAACATACTATAATGGCGTTTTTACGTTATTTTCCCGAATTTTGCCAGTATCAAATAATCAAAAAAAAATTAAATTAATCAGACTGTAAATATAGGTTATTCCAATAGGGACGCTTGAAATTTGTTAGGTTATAGCAGTCATTTTGTTAAAGTGACGTATATCAAATTCGTTATCAATTGTTTAGCAGTATACGGCAATTCACTATGAAAGGTTATAGCTTTGAACAACCTGAGCAAATCATAAAATTTCATTGTACATTTTATGCTGGCCATACACGCTACGAGAAATCGTTACGATAAAACTGAGGTACGATTTATCGCTATATGTACATATGTTATAAAACTGTACAGTTTTACATACATACATGAAGCGATAAATCGTACCTTTCGAACTGTACAGTTTTATCGTAACGATTTCTTGTAGCGTGTATGGCCAGCATTAAAATCCATATTGAAAGACCTTATACATTTAAAAAATACTTCTGTGCATATACATTGCACTGAAAGCTAAGCGCCACTAGAACCACTTACACCCGCGCGAAACCCGCGCGTTTTTCCGCGCCCGGAAAAACCCCTAGCATTATCGCTGTGGAAAAATCGCCCCTTTTCCCGCCCTTTCCCTCCCCAGAACATTTGCATTAATGAAGGCGGCCATAGTCGGGGCTCCGATAGCTAAATTCCCTTCGTATCGGACGCGCGGGGGGCGGGGATTATTTCGGAATTATCGTCGTTAAGGCGGAAAAGCCGCCCGTGGTATGCATTATATACGCGGGACAAGAAAATTTCCCGTCTTCCCGCTCGATTTCCATTCTTAATTAGCCATGGGCCCCAATTACTTTCGCGTTTCGCTCGAAAGTGACAAAAGTGGCCGCTCGCCGTATCGAAGTTTTCCGCAGCCGTTCGTGCATTTTCCCCGCGAACAGAGAAGAACGTAGTTTAATTAAAGAAAATTGTATTAATCTACGGGGTTGCTCTATTTTTTTTTATAACTGCAGATGACACGATGGAAATAAAAGTAAATTAATTGTCTGCTTTTGTTAACGACGGGGTTGTTACATGAATTTTCGTGCTTTGTTTTATGCGTTGGAAACGAAGTTGTGGATTATTTTTACGTTGGATAAAATGAGCTATTAAAATATTTATAAAAATGAAATAGGGGAGACGTGATCGTTTGATTAAAGTAATTGATTTCTTGAATAATACTAACACATTTTCGAGAACTATGTATATTTACTAAAAACTTGCCAGTAAATACACAAATACATGCTGATATAATTTAGTAATAATTTTTCGATAAAAATATAGACATGTTTGGCGACTCGGTTTTCAATCTTTTATTATCAAAATAAATAATATTGCAAAGTTATTCTCAAAATTGAGTATATTATCACGGAATTACACGATCATTATCACACAATTAGCCACAGAATAACGGAATTAAACATTTCAGATTCGATCATTTGAAAAGATGTCACACAAAATTGATAATAAATCACCTAAATAATGGTTCGATGAAAAAGAAGGTTGCTGCTTTATGATTATAAGCTTTTTAAATTATTTAACAATATAATGAGAAACGAGCACTCAATATCACGGAATTAGACAAGTCTCCCCTACATTACGAACGAAACAATAAAGCACGAAAAAAAATTACAAAACACAAACAAAAATAGAGGTAATACTCGAAAAACACACAAATAGCTCTTTCAGAAGACAATCAATATCGAAAAAACGAACCTCTCCCGTATAAAACAACACTAAGCTCCCGGCATTAATGCCCATTTTTTCCCTACGTCGAAACTTCCGTTTAACGACACAGCATATAAATATCGAATTGGTGCTAGCGAATACACCCATCCGAGGAAAAAAGGCAAGCGAGCCTTAAAGAGCTCCCTTTACGACCATGATGACGACGATGTACGTTTCGGGCCAATTCGCAAACGTGGATCGTCCTTTTTTGCATACGAAACGAATATAGAAGGACGATATGAAAGGTCGTTACGGGAACGGGCTTTATACACAAACGGGTGCTCATTACGCAGTATAATTTAAGCGGAGCCTTCCCGTAGAAGAGGGACGTATAATCGGGATGAAAACGGCAGAATCCTGGAGACGATAACAAGGACGATTATCACCTTGGGATTCCGAGCGTCTGGACCTCGCAGGAGTGATATTGTTATTCGGAGCGTGGCTATCGGCCGTTGGTCTATTCCGTGTAACGGGAGAAGAATAACGAAAGGCGTTTCGTTAAATGTTTAATTAAATTAATTCGAGGGACGATAATACGCCTGTGAGGATTTATTTCGGAATCGTTTGCGCTAGAGAACAATTTCGGCAAGCTGTTGTCTTTCGGAAAGTGAAATTAATAAGAGTCGTGCATCAATCAGTTTTGTGAAATATATTAGTTCGGTGTGAAAGTTTCGTCGTTTTTTTAATATAAAATATAATTTTTTGAGATTAAATCGATACGATGAAAATACTGCTCTTTTTTATATCTGTAGATTTCTTTGTTTTCAATAAGATATCTCGGGTATTTTGACATGGATCAATAACCAATAATATGTCATCATCGGTTAATTAAAAATTCGCAAAATGGTTATATGAAAATTCTGATTCTTAATATTTTTATATGCAGGTGATATCTCGAAGATGAGTACTAGTAAATAAAAACGCAAGAAATTTATTTTTTCGTTTTTTATTTAATTCTATGCTCTCGATAACTACGGAAATTTTTCTAAAATACATAATTTTGGAGAACAATCACTTCCAATTGAGAGTCTGACAGAAGCTTCTCAATTACTAGATTTTGAAATATGGAAATTTTTTGCTTGAATCAAGATTGAGACCCGAAAAACGCTTTCGTAACTACCTACATATATAGTTTAACAATAAATTCAAAAAAATGTATCTGTTACCTTTTTTGAGGATGAGAATTTCTAAATTGATTCAAAATATTTTAAACATACTTAATTTTTCATATAAAAACAATAGTAACCTGCGGGCCGGAGATATAGTTTATTGATAAAATAAATACGATAAAACTTACGAAACGACTTAACACATTAGAATTCTCGAATCAAACGAAAAACATCACAGAATTCGCTTTATATAATACGTATAACACAAGCGAAACATTCAAGATTCGGCATAATGAATGAAAATTAAATGCACACGCAGAAAATTAATAAACGACGTATGTGCTCAGGAAACGTGAACGTTCTCCGTTCGAGGATGTAAACTAACTCAGCCCGGCGGTATTAATCCGGTACTAATTTAGCCGGATCTCACTGACTAAATACCTCTTTCCAGTCGTGTCGTTAAGTTGATTCCCTTCATTAACTCTTCCCTATACAACTGGGACGAGATCTCCAGCCTTCGTTCGTCCTCTTACAGGGGAAATTTCGATTAACGGAGAGTGACTCATTAGCGTCTTCGTGGCATTAACGAACGGATAAGAGAGTGCATGTGTCATCTTTCCTCGACTACCAAAGCAAAAGTCGATCGACTTTGATTTTTAGATTACATTTATATGTAAAATGGTTTTGTATTTTTGTAAATAAAACACAAGGCGACCAATGAAAGACTGAAGGGTTTGGAAAATTTATAACTCGTATATTTTCATGGCATTAACGAACGGTTAAGAAAGTGCATGTGTCATCTTTTCTCAACTACCAAAGTAAAGATCGATCGATTTTGATTCTCAGGTTACAAAGATATCGTTCACATCTTAAAATGGTTGTATATTTTTGTAAATAAAACACAGGGTGACCATTGAAAGACTGAAGGGTTTGGAAAAGCCATAACATTCATTTTCATGGCAAAAATAAACGGCTAAGAGAATACATGTGTCATCTTTTCTCAACTACAAAATACTAACACTACTAGGTCGAGCGATTTCGATTCTTAGGTTAAAAGATATTTTTCACATCACAAAATGGTTTGATACTTTTAAAAATAAAACACTGACAGGCTTAACAGTTTGTAATAGTCATAACTTGATCATTTTCATTTTTTTTACAGGTTATAGGGAAACTTATGGAGATTAAAATGAATGCGGATAATGTCCGACAATAAGTAAAATTCATTAGGTTTTTCTATTCTAATGAAAAACCAATTATCGAAACTCAGAAAAAAATACATATTAATATTAATATTAATATTAATTTAATATTTTAATCCAAAATTAATCGACAGTGAGTGAGGTAAATTTTCATTTAAATAAATATAATAAATGAAAATTTTGATTTTGAGGTATTAAAAATGACATAAAAACACATCAGCATCAATTGCATCCCCAAAAATATACTATTTGACATGTTGCGATGTATTATACAATATGCTACATTTCGATCTTTTACTGAAATAGAAAAACTCGATGAATTTTGATCATTTCTCAGACATCATATATACCCATTTTAATCTTCAAAAGATGCTTTATATAAAAATAAATCGAAAACAAACAAGTTACGACTTTTTCAAAGCCCACACATTTCAAAGAAAATAAAACGATTCAAATCGCTTTATTATTTCCTTTCAAAGCCCTATCTAAAAATACGCAGAAGAAACCTTCCATATTAAACTCATATCAAAAAGTAATACAAAACATATTAAAAAAAGCAACCACCTACATCAACGAAACCAAACAACTACAACCCCACATACAAAAACAGACACAAACACAGCCTCGGCATTAATGGCGACAGGGCCATCGCGCAAAAGCAGCACACCGGCAATAATTAACCGCCGCGAATGATTGCCAGGGTCGAACGAGGGTTACCTTCGGCCCGAAATCCCGGGACCTTTGCGAAGGGCATACGCAGTCCCCGTAACGAGGGTCCAGGGCTGGTAAATCGCGGCCGCGGCCCTGCCCATAAAGTCGCTTAAGTGCCATTAGCGAGCACTCTGCGTCACTACTGATGCTATTCTCCCTTGTTAAAAGTAATTAAATGAGGCCGATTTATATGTGTGGTTCCTTTTTTTCGTTCCTTTTATTAGCGGTAATGTGCCGTATTAAATTTTCCTCTTTGTTTAATTAAATGTTTTGGTGGTTGATCGATAGGTCCCTTTGGCGGTAGGTCTTGTTCGGTTGTGAATTTTGGATTTTGGAAATGTTTTGTTGTTAGATCGAGAGGTCCCTTTGGCGGTGTGTCTTGTTTGAATTTTGGATGCGTGTTTTCGGGTTTAATGTATGGAGCAATGTGAGCCTCGTCGTTGTCAGAGGGGAAATAATGTTTGAAGAGGTCCGCAATTCTTTCAGGTGGTCTGTGTGCGCAAGCGTGTTTGTGATATATAGAATGTTCCAAAAAATGTGTACATATTATACATCGAAAGTTCAAAGCTGATTTAAAATTTATTCAAATTGATTCACTGTTCGAAATTTTCATCAATTTTTTTATCATGAAATCGAGGCTTAAAAGTCTGACTTAAATTTTAAATAAAGAAATTTGTAATAAAATGTTATTGAAATTATGAAAATCTCATTTAAGTACAAAAAAATACACATATGAAACTTGTTATTTAAATGTGAGACAATTTAAAAACAAATAATTTTTGAGTGTCTGCAAATAACGTATCAAAAGAATGTAAATTTCTACAAGCCAAGGAGAAAAAGCATTGCTACATGAACCGGCGCGTAATTTTATTGACATTTATTCAGTGAACGGTTTGTGACGTGAAAATTCTATAATCGAGCATCCGATGGCATTTAAGCACACATATTGGACTATAAAAAGAAAATTCTTCAATTATAGGTAATACAACACACCTTTCTGCTTCTATTAAGTTAGAAAAATCGATTCTTATTTCCTTTATAATGAAAATTTGGACTGATGTAGATTAGAGGTATCATATAAAATTCTAGAAATCTCTAAACCTTGTGCTAATAGATTTTTTTTAATGAAAATCCATTGAAAATAAGGTTTATAGCCCAAAAATATTGTCAGTTAACGAGTTGAAAGCAAAAATAAAAAAAAAATTACTCGAACTTCAAACTATGCAATTTATATTGTTTGAATTTTCATCGCTCCATCTTCTGAGAAATTTCTCATACAAAACGCTTATCAATTTAAAAAATCGTAGTAACTTGTATACAAATTCTACATCTTTATTCTTTAATTTAGAGTTTAAAAATTAATCATATTTTAATAAATATCAAAGTTATAATCTTCAAAGTGTGTATACATTTTTTTCGGGACACCCGTATATTAGATACGTACATGAAAACGTTCTTGGTGAAAAAAATCAGTGAGATAGAAGAAAAAGTCCGAAGGATTTCCATTTCGTCTGGCCCAGATGTTACAGCCTCGAGATTGCAAGAAGAGAGCAAGATAAAAAGCAACGAAACAAGCATGCGGCAGGAAGTTTCGTTTTTCATACTTAAATTAACTCGGTTTGATTAAAAAGAAACAATATTTACACTAGAACGTAATCAATCAACTTCTTTTGATATTAAATTTTCTCAGAGTGAAAAAAAACGCTCTTCACATTTTGTAATCATAAAGAATTCGAAAGAAAATTTTAAAATTGATGTGCAGAAGAAAGCGAATTTCGCAATGAGCGCGAAAAGCTCTTAAGTAAAAAAAAATCAAATTATAAATTTTAATCAGCCTTTTGAAAGTTTACTAATTAAAACGATTACGACACATTAATCATTGTCAACTTATATAAAATACATTTTAAAGTAAATTAATATATTTTCCATAATTTAAAAACCCTCACGTACATTTTCCGACATACTTTCCGAGTTTATGCCGAAACCGCGCCGAAGTTACTCAACATTTGTTCCAAGTTTTCACGCACGGAAACGCAGATAAAAATTTAATTCATTCATTCGCATAGGCAAACTCCGAAACAAAGCCATTACACATTCGGAGCATGTAGCACACCACTGTCGCATAAAACAACAAGCGAACACACACACACGCATCATACACACGACAATAAAGTACACATCAGATCACGACAGACGGGATACGGAAACTGGGACGTCCCAGCGGTAAATGAGCGACCGGGACAAATGGCCATAGAGGAACCGTCGGAAAGGGCCGCTCTCGAGACGAAAGGTCGCCGTTATTTGTGCGCGTGTCTCGTCTCGTTTCCCGGGATCTACGACGGTGCCCGGGTCGTCTAGGATGTGGGGTCTTTCGATGGGGATGCTCGATTTTGAAATTTATGATGAAATTTTATGATTTTCACGCGTTTTTCAAAGCTTTAATCTTCCGTGGTGATTTTCCGCACACTGTAAAACGATCGATGGCAAATTTGACAGATGTCACTGTAACAACATGGCTGCTATAACTGGCGATTGTGATTTCTGAGCTTTTTGGGAATTCTCGAGAAATGAGAATTCTCAAGAAAACATGAGAATTCTCGAGAAATGAGAATTCTCAATAAATGAAAATTCTAAAGAAAATATGAGAATTATTGAGAAATGAGAATTCTCGACAATTGAGAATTCTCGATAAATGAGAATTCTCAAGAAAATATGAGAATTCTCAAGAGAATATGAGAATTCTCGAGAAAATCAAAGTTTCATTGGCAGCTGTCTTACTCCGGCTGGGAGTGATACGTCGTGTTACAGCGGAAAAGTATCAATGGTTGGCGATTGGGCACAGGTATATATATATATATTTTATTGATAGGCAAAGGAGACAAGACTGCTTGCAACGCAAGTATGTTATGCTCAACTCGCTTATTGTTAAATATTTCGTTCCCTTGAAAATGTCATTCATCCTTTTTTTAGAATATTTTTAATAGTAGAAATGTAATTTTATTTTATCTAGACGGGTTATGCTCAAAATTGAATCAATTGCAAGTCTGTTCTGAAAGACTAAAACGTCGACTGTCTTTTTATTTAACAATATGACAAATGATTTTAAATGTTGTCGATATCAAAAATAATGGAAAATATGTTTGTGCGAGTAAAATAACGTATACGTAATGACATATTTCATCTATTTCGAAAATAATCGAATATTTTGACCGCAAAATCTAAACGGAGTTGAGCGCACCTGTGACGCATCGAAAGTTTCGTACTTCGTATTTATTTATTCACCGATAATACTGTCTTACTTTTGCAGACATATTTCACTGTGCCGAAGCAGGAAAACTGCCACTTTCCCGAGAATTCTCGAGAAATGTTTTTCACGAGAATTCCCGAAATGAGATATCTCGGATTTCTCGAGAATTTTCAAATTAAAACCCTAGTTATAACCCAAAAAATTTCTCGCTTCTCTATTGAAAGACCCTACAGTACCCGGGTCGATCAGACCGGTGGATCTTAAGGGCAGATTGCGGGATCAATCGGCGGGCCGAATCATAAGGAAGTTTATGTTGGATCAATCGGGTGGTTTTGGGGGTGGTGGGTGGGTAGTTTTCTCCCGACTCGGTGTTTATTTACGCGGCCAATGATTGATGAGGGCGAGAGTTGGCTACCGCCCCTGGGCACTACTATTTCACCCGTTGCCCGGGCAATAAAAGTGTCGCGTTCTCGCGAAAATATTAGCCAGACCTTCTAGTTTGTAGGCGGAGTGCGTATGCTTTGCTGAGCCAGTGTTTGCGAATCGGTGAGTCAGGGAAATTTTGAAAAAAAAAAAAGATTATTAAATGGAAAATTTAAAAAAAATTTAAGAACCGCTGTGCTTCGTTGGCTATATTGTACTTAAAACGTTAAAAAATGAGCTCATTTTTATTCGCATGCTTTAGCAGGGGAATGGATTTGAATTTTCATAAGTATTATATAAATAAAATTCCCAGGTATAAGAGCGAATAAATGGTGATACACCCATCTCCCGATACGTTACGTTATACGTTAACGTAGATTCGTTCCAAGGGTAAGTAAAAAAATCATTATGAACCCATACAAAAACAAAAGATAAGTTCCAAAGTGAAAATCGCGTAAATAGAAACTTGAAACCCATACTAAATAGGAAGATTGGTACAGGAAAATCTAGTAAAAATAATCCGAAATATATTTTTAAAATGAGAAAAAATTCGTGTTAAATTTATTTAAAAATAATATTCATTCATTCTCCTTTTTGATTTTGTCTTCTAAATTCTAAAACGTTTATTTTTCTATTTTGCTGTTCAGATATCACTTTCATCACTTGAAGCAATTAATTCTGTTGCATTTTGAAGAGAACACTATATTTGGTTATAAATAGTTTATTTTTACTTCATAATCCCATGAAAGATGATTTTGTTTATTTCTTATTTTTTTGTTAACAAATTCAAAATACACAAAAAAAATGCTTGACCGTGTTAAATTGAAACCGCTTAAACCGGAGGATGTATGTATTTTGATATACTAAAACCATATAATACACGTCTCAATTTAAGGCATATCACGACTTTTACCTTCTAATGAAAAAAATAACAAATTTCACGCAGATTTTCCTGAATCAATCTCCTTATTTTATAATAATGCGTGTTTATGGATTATTTATTTATGCGGTTTTTACTCTGGAAAATATCTCTTGTTTTAAATGAATTATAATCTTTTTTACGCGATTTCCTTTTACATGTTTCACCACAAAACTTATCTACAGCATAAATTGAAAGATGGACCCATTTTTGTATACTAAAACCATATAAAGCACGTCTCAATTTAAGGCATATTTGATACCTTCTAATAAAAAAATAACTAACACAAAACGCAATATTGTATCGCATCACAAAAGTGGAGAATATAAAAGTGCACAAAAGATGAGAGATAAGTTGTATTATGTTATATCAAAGGTTTCTGGAGTGTGAAATGACGACCCGAATCACAAAAGCTTTTCGCGAGTCGTATGTGTACTACAATGCTTCAATAATACGAAATAACGATTACATTCGGGAAAGTCTTAATATATAAACGTTAAGAGGTTTTTTTTCGCATTGCGCAAAATAATTGTATCATAAATGTATGTGAATCGGAGACAATCAATATACGTCTCAAAAAAAAATTTAATTTCTAGCGCACAAAAAGTAGCAAAGTCGGATTATTCAATTGACAATCAAAATAAGAAATCATCGACAAATGTAGGCTTATAATAAAAAAACTATATATTATATATAAAACTCAAACGGTGTATTATGTATGTATGTATGTATCCAATAAACTACTAAACTGATAGACGAATCTTCACTAAATTTAGCAAGAATGTACTTTGAAATCTGAAGAAACTAAGTAAGCGTTCAGTTCTTTAATATCGTTTCGTATTTTAGTTTTTTCCATCAATCGCCATACAAATTATAATACAAAATGTGCCAGCGTCGCGATTGATTGTAACAATTACAATCGGTACACAATTTATATTCAGTCCCGAGCAACGCCGGGTACTACCCGCTACTATATATATATAAATACGTAACATTTTTCGACGGTTACGTGGAACATTAATCGTGTCCTATCTCGTATACAGGACACGAAAATGATATAGGCGGTTTTCCGCTGTGGGGGCGGGAATTTTTCCGCCGCGACCTCCCACAACCACCCCCTTATGCTTATCTGCCCATTTTCTTTCAAATGACCGTCTACGCAAAATACTGCACTAAACTCGAGACCATGAAACTCGTTTATGGTGTACGTATATAAAATATTTTATACGAAAAACGGAATAACGGCGCAGATAATACGCCCGGAGTAAAAAGCGGCTTACGCACATAATCGCCGAATTAAGAAATGTAAATTCAGTGTGGCGTCACAGTTAAATGGTTTCAAATTTCACGTACGTTCGATATTAACTTTAATCGCGGATCAACTCGAATTATCTTCGTATAATAATGCGAATGCCGTATTCGTCCAAAGGGCGTGATAATTCGACGCATTTATGTATATAAAACTAATAAAAAGGTTGAATAAAAAAAAAGAAGGTGATTAACTCAAAACTGGATAGGAGTTTTATTTTAAAAATAATAGGTATTGTAAATTATTTTCTACAGTTTTCTATTAAGTCAATCTTCAAGATTTAGATTACAAAAAATTTTTGTGTAGAATTCGTTTGTTTCAGTTTAATAACCGATTTCGTTGACGCGCATTTTTAACCTCTGCCATTGTGAAGACAACGATGCACATATACATAATTCTGTTTCAAATTGAAAAACAAAAACGACTTCTAAAAATTCTATAATTATTTACTAGACTTATGGCAATAAAACTATGTATCGTAACCAATGTTTCGAATACTATTTGAGGTATAAAAATAGTCAAATCTCTATCAAGAACAAAAAAATCAAGAAGGTCTTGTGCAAGTACAAATGTTTCAAAGCATTAGAAAAATTCAAAATATTACTTGTGAAAATTTATCTTTATTGAAATAATCTATAATAAAAGATTTTATTATGATTAGAGAATCATTTGAATCCGTTTTTTTAGCTTAAAAAAATTCGGACTTGCATTGTGTTACAGTAAAATTCGTTCCCCGATAGATGATTTTAAGATTTCTATTGAAAGAAAAATGCTCGATTTTAATTTCTAAAATAATTTCAAATGATAAAATATGTAATTATGGAAATGACACTAAAATGGCAAAGATGCTGCTTTTTTTTTCAAGCTTTTTATTAACTTGCTTTTTAAATTTTAAATAGAATTTAGTCTTCATACTACATTCGTCTTTGTAATCGTAGAAGTTAAAAATGCGCGTAGGCGAAATCGGTTATAAAACAAAAAAACTCAGTCAACACAAAGATCTTTTGTAATTTGAATTTCGAGGTTTGACTTAATAAAAAACTGAAAAAAAAAAACAATCAGCAATAATTATTATTTTAGAAATAAAACAACTCTCCGGTTTCAAATTGATCACCCCTCGTAAATAAAATAAAATACTATTGATTTTTTTTATGTGAAAATACGTTTTTCAAATAGCGCAAGACGTAAAAGCTTTTATGGATAAGTAATGTAGTAAAGCTCTAGAGGATTATTGCGAAATATCGTCAAATATTATATTATTAATGTTGAAGTAATCATTTTGATATTGATGAGAAAGTAGCGGTCGACAACAGGCTACGCCATAGTTGTAGACAGTAACCCTTTTGACACAATGCCACTCAACAACTAATTAATCATCGTTAAAACCAGGAACGAGTTTCCGAATACAAAGTTTTCTTCCGCACGCGTTTTTCCCGACGTTACAGCCTTCTCGCATTATCGCCGAAAAGATACACACCGAAAATGTTTGCTGAAAAAAGCCCAAATTGTGATTAGATGTAGACGCACTTTCATAAATTTCGAGGAAAAATCTTCGCGTGTTAATCATCCGTCATAAATATTCATGCGCTTTTAAGCCGAAGGGATGGAAAGTTTTATTGGGCACTTTGGGCGTCCTACGGGAGGGCTTAGGCATGATAGGCTTCGACATGCAAGTCTGAAAAATATTTTTAACAACCCTTTTTATGATTAGTGCTCCGGTGTTCTATGGGTCTCCCGCAAAAACACGACCGTAATAATAAAGCAGACGTTCGGAAACAATGTGCAAAGACGGATTTACAACCGACATAAAAATTATGGGACATAATGTATAACAAAAGCCTACGTTTGTGAGCTCGTTTTAAAGCGGGGGGTGCGTGTGTCGAATCACACGGGGAACCGAATCAAATGCAATAAATCTGGAGTTATCTGACGGTATTCGAGCTTGTTGGCTTAATTCCGTTTTCTATTACAAAATAACACCGGCGCAAATAAATCACTCGAATTTCGCTAAAAACCGGGGAGAATCCGCTTCCGAGTCGTTCGGTTTTTGTTTCGGTGATTGATTTAAGAGCGATCGCGTGAGCGAAACCCCCTTTTACGTATGCTAATCTAATCCGAACACAAACGATGAGTTTTACAAAAAAAAAGAAACCTCCGATGATATGACAAGGGCCGTTTATATTCCACGCCCGAACGGATTTTCATCAAAGTTCAATTTGGCGGACTCGGGCCAAAGGTCGAAACGGTTTAATCCGGCGCGTATCGGGCCTTTAGCGTCAAAAGTGCGATTTTTATAAGTTCATAGGTAGGCGAACTCGCCGATTTCATCGTCGTCGGTGAAAAGCGTTTTCCGCGTCGCCAACAGTTTCACCGGGGCGTTTTTCCGGGCCGAAAAGGGCTTTTCCTGACCTGGAAGTGCGCGAGCGAATTTTATTTAAGGCCCGAGGCCTTCGGGCGAAACATCGACATATAAAACGGTATGCGAATGTGTGTAGGGTGTGTTTGTATAAGGTACGTGCGCACGTACGCGCAGAAGCCTATAAAGCGCGCACCGGCAAAACGAGGGATAAAGGAAAATTGGGTAGACACTAACGATTTCATTTATAGGAGTTAAGTGGTGCGGTTTCTGTACATTTGTACCGGAGTTCGCTCGGCAACATCTTCGAGCTTTAAGCTTCGGCGATAATCGCTTTCCAAACACACATAATATTTTACGTCAGAGGCTGACGCGAAATTCCTAACTAACTCGTGGTTAAGCACACCTTGAACTGATTAACTCGGGCCGAAACAAACGGAAAGAAAGTTAGGTATTCCGAATCGGTATAGAGGTCGGAATTCTTTCGATCTTTTAAGTGGAAATGGAATATAATTAATATCCGGAATGTAAAATGGTTAGAGGAAATTTCTTTATAATATATTTCATATACACGCTTGAATGTTTCTTTGTGTATCATGCAACGCTGAATACTAGGAATTACAAAGAGAAAGAGAAAATGGAGCGCTCGAGTTCAAATTATAATAAAATTAGTGAATGTAAAAGAAAGAACCAAATATCTTCCCGTAGAGAATGGCACCGAATAAATGAAAAAAAAATCTCACTGAGTGTGAAACAATATTTCAAAAAAACTTTCCATTCAAACTATACGATTCATTATTACATTTTCAACGAATTGAATAAACGCGTCAATTAAAAATATACTTGTATATGCCTTTGTATATTTGGGTCAAATATACATGGACTGCGACGAACATTTTTTTTATATCGATCAAATATTGAATTTTTTTCACAACCTTTCACAAATCTTCGCGAAAAGAAGACATTTAAGATTTATTTGCGTTGATATATCCGAAGTGATTGCCCGAAAAAATCGTTAACGATCCGACGAAAGACGTTCGAAAAATTTCCCGCTTTCGACATAAAAAAAATTTACTCTCCCCCGTCGTAAAAGCGACACAATACGCGCGTATCGAAAAAAGGCTCGACACTCCCAATATTTACGATTCGTCGTATGAAAGGAGCACACGCGCACAGTGACAATCGTATTTGTATATTCGAGTGCCGTATGTATAAAATCGCATAATAAAAGCCGTGCAGAAGTAATAAAGAGTGTGTAACGCCTTCAGCCCCCTGTTCGCGTTTTCATATCGTTTCAGCTGAATATTTGGCTCAGATGTCGCTGTTTCGAGCACATCCTGCAATATCCTCGGATGGCCACCGCAATCATCATGCACCTGATGCTGCTGATGGAAGCATATTCCCTTTATCGTCCATAAAGCGGGAGTAGGCTCAATATCGCAGACTCAATACAATAGGGTAAAAAAACGAGATTAATCCGTAAAAAAACAATATTTTTATATATCGAGACGATATGTAGTATATTGTTGTATAGTATACTATTGTGGTATAGTATATAGATATTTAGCAACATATGACACTTTTTCTCTTTTTTGTAAGCGATCCAAAATTTCGATCATTGTAATGATATAACTTTTCTCTCAACCGGCAGCTTTGTAACTTCATTTGACATTGTAGGGCTGTATTAAAAATATGCATTGGTGAAAATATACTAGAAATGAAAAAAAAAACAAATAATATGCAAGTATTTTTACCACTTGTATATAGAAAAAAATCACGCGGGATAGTATTGCGATACGCTTACACGACAAAAACAAACCACAGACTAAGCGAGGTGCACTGCTTAAGGAAAGAGGAAACGGGAGAGAGGGGATAAACGGTCATCGATACCGACGTGTGCCCGACCATTGTTTTTAGCTTATTAAATAATTTTTATTTAATTAAATAGATGTCATTATGTAATTTTGTAATTTAAAAAATATATTATTTGCTTGACCGCGTTAAAGTGTGAACCGCGTAAATCGCGTAAACTAAATACCGTGTAAATCGGGGGATACCCTATTAAATTAGCATTATTGATATGAAGAACACATATCAGAAATGGATATATTGTAAAACCGAATATTATATAACTAAAATAATTAAATTAAAAACGTTCAAATACAAAACCGTATTTCTTAAACCACATACCCCTCCGACATGGCCTACACATCAAAGCAAATCCCCACGTTAGTTTTAAACGTCCTTTGAGAGAGATACGAATATGCGGGGCCGTACACCTTCCACGCACCTGTATTCATTTTCATCGAAAGTGAATTGTTATCATAGCCGAGCGGAGAGCTTTTATACACGCGGCTTAAACAAGATTGATGACAACGACAAAACAGGGACGGGGCGGCGGATCGAAAAGCAATTTTTATACTCCAGAGTATTCCGAGGGATTGACAACGAAATACGACAGTAGCACGCCGAAAAGGAGCGTATTGAAAACGTGTACACGGGCAACGGGCACAATGGAATGTGCCCGGAAGGAAGTCGGAGGACGAGAGCTTTTGTAGATCGCAGATTACTGGGACTTTTGATACGCGAGCGAAGGCGTGATCAAACATTTTCGAAAGTTTTCCAATCCGGTGCCGGATACAAAGGCGGCGCCGAGTCGTTAAGATTATCAATAATAATTTATGGCGGGAAAAATGTCGATACGTAAATACGTAACGGGGCGAAAGTAAATAACGAGTCGAGAATATGAGAGTCGATTCGATAACGGTTTCTTGAGTGTGTGTTTATGCGACGTTTGTGTGATTGGATTTTTTATGAAAAGCGCAAAAAATTTGAGGTTTTTTTTTAAATTTAATAAGCCATATGTATTTTTTTTTTTAAGATTTTGTAAGCCCTACTCCGAAAATATGATTGAGTTGAAAATATGAGGAATTGGAGTCAATGATTGTGAATTGAGAAATTGAGAAATCTTGCGTTTTTTGTAAAATTTAATGTGAAAATACGTCCTACTCCGGAAATCCCTACCATGATTGTTGAAGATGATAATACAGTATAAGTTCTACCCCAAAAACAAGATTGAGTTAAAAATATGAATTAAAAAAAATGTTACTCAATATGAGAAATTGAGGTAAATGATTGCGAATTATCGAGATTGAGAAATCTGTTTTTTTAGTAATATTGTGAATCTCGAGAATTAGAGAATTTTATTACATACTCTCGAAAAATCTCGAAAAAAAAATGGAAAACGTCATAATTGATTAGGAATACTTGAACTGATTAGTTAAAACATGGATTTCTATTATTTCTTTTTACATGAGAATATAAATTTTTTTTGCGAAAATATTATATAAGAAATCCGCCGAAAATAAGCCCTGGTTCGTTTTTTGGATATAAAATTAATATTATATAAGATCGGATTTTATTTTCGGATAACACGGTATATATTGGTGTATTATCTCCCTTTATTACTTTTATTAAAAAATTAAATATTTAACGTCATCTGTTATATCACAACACAGTTGACGTGTTATACGATATACATATGGAAGGCTGAAAAAAAAACTTGCAATGCTGACTAAAAACTTTGCACGTGATTAAAAAGGGCGTTGAGGACCACAAACGCAAAGCTTGGCTTTGTAAATCATAAAAAAAGCTCATTTTAGAAGATGAGAGTCAGAGTCGTCAGTTGAAAAAAATATTTTGATGCGTACGTCAAATGTTGTTAAAATTTTACAAAAAAACGCAAGATTTTGTATGTAAAACGCAATTACATAAACGTTGCGTAACATGTACAAAAAGTTTAACATACCCCTATACAATGGATATTCTCATTAAGGAGATAAGCAAATCTCTTTGTTCTTAGTACAATGAAATATTATAAATAAAAGAACGCAATCTGCATTAAGTGATTTCGACTGTATAAATTATTCGTGTTTAATTTTTGTGACGGCTCCTTTGATATATTAGCATACCGAAAAATATATATCACTTTAGTGGACACTTTATCATTAATCTAAGGATAAGGGACACGGCGTTTGTAGAAATTTCGAGAAATGATTTATGTTGCGAACGCGGCCACGGCGATATTCGCGCATAACGAAAGAAAATACCTCTGAAAAAGAAAAGCGAAAAAAAAAGCGAAGAACCGACACTGAAGCTTTCCAAGAAGAGAAAGGTTACACATGGAAATCCTCGCACGGTATTACAACAGTTGTTAGTAGCAGTGAAATGAAAATGTAAAAAATTCATATTGAAAAATATAATATAAAGTCATAAACAGCCGACATCGGACGAGCGTGTGATACTATTATATTATACTTTGAAACTTGAGGTTTTGAAGTTTCGAAGCAATAGATAGAACCTCGGTAAGCTTTCAGAAAATAAGTTGCACGAGAAATGTAGCAAGGTGCCAGTTGCTTGCGAACAAGTTAGTCAGTTTCGTAGAAAAGGCGAATGAATAGTTCAAAATGCGAACGTAACCCATTTTGTCCCCCGCGTACTGTAAGAAAAAGTATTTTATGTTTATTTCGCTTTTTTACTCGACAGTTAATTTTTTTGCTGGCAATGTGGGTCTTTTTGTGTGACAGCATGATTAATGAACCGAATTTCAGCGAAATTTTCCGCCGGCTATAAAGAGAAGCTACGACCTAACGAAGAAGTCAGTACAAAAGTTGCATCGTTTGAGAGGAAAGTTTGAAAAGCCTCTCCGTATATGTACATACTCATTGTGTGAAAATGCGCCATTCATAATATCCAAAAATTTCCATGTGAGAGCGCGAATTTCACACAAAAAAAAAATACTCACATTACACAGCTGAGTAATGCACAGATAATCCCTTACCTGTAACAAACAAAAAAACATTAGTCAAATTACAATTTTAAACAACGAAATTGTATAGCATAATTTTTTTCACAAGCCGGAATGACGAGTCTGACTCGTTGTGCATAATCTGGGACAAAGGTAGAAATGATGAATCAGACTCGTCATATATTTTTTTAACTTTATTCACATATTGCAGTGGTACTCTATAGTCTCGATTATACGGATGTAGATTTTCTGATTTGCATATTAACTGTGCTAGGAAAATAGTAACTTCGTGTTGTCATTGTTTGGTGATATCTGGAGTCAGGTCCATTGCCACATAACAATGGTCCATTGTTACATAAATAATAACACTACCTTCAAATTCATCTACACGTCCAAAAATGCCATCATTTAAAAACTACCCTTAAAACTACATCTAAATTATCGCAAAAATTAACCTAAACTCACGCACACATCTAAAAACGTTCTTATCCTACAATTACCCCAAATTACCTCTAAAACTATTCCAAAACTATCCCTGAATTTATTTTCTTCAAAATCGTATTTAAATTCATTCCCAAGCCCAAATACGCTATCGTCCAAAAACTATCCCAAAAACAACTCCGAAACTACCCCTACCCACAAAATCATCTCAAAATTAATCATCCCCACATATACATACATAACGAACTATAAAAAGTAATAATTGCTCTATTATAAAAAAACTACTACACTTTGATCACGACCCTGAAAGAAAACACCGATACAACGGGTTAATCCCAATTGCTCAATCCGCGATCAAACGTCAAACCATAAACGAGCAACCGGCAAACACACCACCGTTTAATCGACACAAAATTCCAAACAACTAAACACACAAGATCCAAAGTCGAACCATGGCACATACACACCAAAGCGACACCTACCGGCAATGTTTGAACAGTCGCCGAACACGATCGAGCGCAAACAATTGCGGCGCGGAGGGTTTATCTGGCTCCTGAGGGATCCGGGACCTTGAATTCGGGAGGACGTGGATGAGGGTCCTCACCAGTGCACAATTACGCTTTGGAGGCGGGCCAGAGGTCATTAGTGAGGTCCTGCCGACCCTCGTCCTGCAGTGCTTCTTGCGCAGAAGAAGCACTAACGACTGTGAAGGGGGACCGGTGAGAGTTATGGCCGAATCCGGGCTTTTCTACTGATGAGTTTTCGTTGGCTCAATCGGATATTTATTTCGAGTTCGATTGAAGTCGTGTGATTTGATCTTTGCGTTTGAGTTGGCAGGAAATTGTGTGCTATAAGATTAAACAAAGAGTTTGAATAAAGGAAATCGTTGGATTGGGTCAGAAATATATATTTTTTTTATTTGAATAATAAAGATTGTGTGTGAGTTTGATATGAAAATCGCTAATTTACTGAATACTAGGAAATCCGGTAAGTGGTGTCGTATTTGTGATGATTCTTTTCGAACCATAGTTGTGTCGTTTTCTTCGACTTCTCATCACAGTCATTCTCAAAAACGAATTTTATCACATTAAATTATTTTTTGAGCTATTTTGCAAATGGCGCTTATTCTGAGTGAAGAATTTATTCGATTTTCTATGCTTTACCATTTCTTAAAGAAAAAATGCAACTGTCACGACTAACAATATTTGCGATTTACTAGGCGATGTTTTGGAGGTACAGTTCTAGAAGTTTTGACATTCAAAATTTCCCTAGAAGTGGAAAAGATAATCGTAGATGAAGACATTTTAAGAGCCAAAGTTAAAACAAATCCAACTGCAACCATTAAAAAAATTGGTAAAAATCTAGGATACAATAGCTCAAATATGCATGAACACATGAAAAAAATTTCCGAGGTGTGAAAACAGTAGAAATTATATTTTATAATAATAATTAATAAATAAAGTTTTTATTGAAAATTTCATCTTTCATTCAAAATACGAAAAAACTTTCCGAATAACCTAATATATGATAGAACCGAAAAAATAGGTCCATCAAAACTATATCCATTTATCATGAAAATTTCCCTCGTTAGTTTAATATGTAAACGAGGCGAGTTTGTATATCTATAAACGAAATACAAAACAAAAATTTCATTTAGGAAAATATACAAGGGAATCCGCGATCTTAGAACAACAAAAACCGATTCGATGATTAATAAAAACTTCCATGAAAATATTTATCGTCAAAACATAATTTTTAATTAAAAACACACAGCGCTAGATTTAAAATTTCACATGGCCATTGTAAACAAAAAGTGAATAGAACGCGAGTATTAAAATTCTATCTAAATTAATCAAACGAAAATCTCAGAGCATTCAGCAGACGGCAATTTGGGACGTGCCCCCGCGAAAAATCTTCGTGTTTAATATTAATCCGACAAAATGAAAATTTTCATTTCCCGTCAACTTGAAGGGCCCGGGCGTCGAAGGGCCGCCGGGGGCTTTCTCGCACAAAAATTTTCATTCATATTTACCGTCGGCCAATCGAGACCCGCCTCTGCTCGGCATTCCGGGAATTTTCCCAAATTAATACAACACTGGGCCGAATGCGTCCCAGGAAAATAAGGTGACACGCTCCAGGCTCGATTCATATGCATAATTCAATTTGTTCCGTGTGATGCTAAATGATGCGGGTGATGTTCGATTGAAACGTAATGAATTACTTCGTGGGCGGAATGCGAGGTTCAGATATTAATAGATCAGTAATTACTCGAGTATGATCATTATTTGAGAATAAGCGTGGAATCCGTTTAAAAAGGGCACTCGCTCAGAACAAAGACAATAACGCAGAAGCGTCGAGTGTGTGAACAGTAATTGATTTAAGTCCCATACGTTTCGCATAACTCGTCTCCGCTCGAAAGCTGAAAACGTAATAATATATTGTATTGGGTTGTTCAAAAAGTAATGCCAGTTTTATTTATTTTCATAATAGTCACTTAATACGTATTAATACATAAGTAAGTAATTAATTTTAAAAGTAATTAAAGTAACTTAATAAGTATTAATAAAAATTTCATTTTAAAAAGATTCGAATGGATGGCGAACGTAGGTTAAACGCTACAAAACATAAGGAAAACTCTGATAAAACAGTGATAGTTCGAAAAAAAATTTTTTTTCAGTAATACGAACATATTTTCGAGAACTATACTTACTAAAAGCTTATTAGAAGATACACGAATTCATGTTGATATAATTTAGCGATAATTTTCCGCTTGTGATGCTAGTATAGAAATTTTTTGCGACGGTTTTTGGTTATTCGTCGTATGGAGAACAAGCGAGATTCAGGTGAGTAAAACAAGGCTTTCGATTTACATACAAAACAATTTTACTATCAATAGATAAAGTAGAGATATATACAGAATTTTATAGAATTTTTCTGTTAAGATATTTACAGACATGAATACGATGATTTAAAGAATTTTAATTGACCGTAGTATCACGAAATTAGATATAACAGATTTGGTCATTTGAGATGTTACACAAAATTGTTAAAGATGTACAATATCTAAATAATAATTTGATGAAAAATAATGTAAATGCTGTATAGTAAACTATAATACAAAAAAATTATAATGAACGCTTAATATCACAGAATGACCTAAGTTTCCCCTTATAGACAATTTAAAAAAAATTTAAATGTATAGTTTTTCAATAGGAAAGATCGAAATTTTTCAGGTTATAGCAGCCATGTTGTTAAAGTGACATCTGTCAAATTTTTTGTCAATTGTCTAGTAGTGTACGACAAATCACCATGAAAGATAATAGTGTTGAACAACATGCGCAAACCATCAAATTTCATTGTACATTTTAAAATCGAGCCTCCCATCGAAAGACCCTATACAACGAAAAAAATTGGCCTCGACACGACTTCCAATCAACATCATACGACCAATTCGAAAAAAAAGCGCATTACTTCCCGCCCACCCCGCCACACAAAGACTTCAGCGCGGCAAACAATCCGAATCCAATTATACGATTTTAATTACTCGCCAGCTTTTTCACCCGTTCATCCGCGGGGGTTGTTTCGACACACTTACTGCGGCGTCGTCGCGAAACCACAGCCTCGGCGCCAACTTTCACCAATTGAATTAAAAGCGAAGTGGGCCCTCTCTTTGCAGACAAAGTGTCGTCGAAATTCGCGGCGACCCCTCTCTAATTGTATCCGCCCCTCCGGCGTATCTGGGCCTCTCATCTGGGAGGGATTTGGGCCCTAAAACCCCGCATAAATCAGGCCCAACGAAGGACGCGCGGGTGCTGAAAAACTTTCATATTCAAACGTCGAAACGCGTCGCGGTTAACGCGGCCGTAAACGTAAACGTTAAGGTTAACGCGCCGCGGAGACAATACGGTTCAAGTCGCATACGCGTTTTCGGGAGAGGAGCAATTTCGTGCGTACATAAAATAATCTAATCTTCGTCTCGAGATGTGTTCTCGTGGAGTACTCGAAGTTTCGTGCGTAGGTTATACGCTCGAGGGTAAATCGCGAGTTTGAGACGGCGCGCGTAAAATTCAGCACGCATAATTTTAAATGCGTTACTTTTGTGATTTATGTGGATGTGCGTCTCGTTGGAATGGTTGCCGTGTGAGTTTAGCTTATGAGGGTACGTGACGCACGAAATGAGGTGTTTATCGAATGGAGTTGTAATTAGTGTTTCTTCTAGAGAATTCTCTTATAAGAAATTTGTAATTTCTCGAAAAATTTTGTGTTTAAATTCATAAAAATATTTAAGATTTACAATCACAATTTTTTATATTGATGTAGATAATGAAAAAGAAGTATTTCCCATATATTAGAATAGTTTGAATACAGATGTTATTCATTAGAAAAATATTTGATCATAAAAAAAAAACGATGAAACTTTTGTATAGACCTAATATAAGATTTGAAAATATGCACACTTCTTAGGTTTGATCTCATTATAATTAGAAAAAAAATTCTTAAGATATTCGGAACAAATATTTTTTATTGTTTGAATGGGTAAGAAGGATTAATGTACGAATTAAAAAAAAATTGTTATTAAAAATATAAAACATACATAGATTTGGAACATAGTTTCATATCATTTATTCGATTATTAAAAAAACATTTTTATGAAATTATTTTTTTTAATTTAATAGAAAAATAAAATTGAAAAGACAGAAAAAAATCGATAACCTTCCAAAAAATTTTCGAAATATTTAATCTGACTAATTTATTAGAAAAATAAGTAGAGTTGATATTTTTGATGCATCGAAATTTCTCGAGAAATTCGAGAAGTGAAATCGAGAATTCTCATTTCTCGAGAAATGAAAATCATTGAGAAACTAGAATGCCTACTCATGAGGAAGCGTGACGCACAAAATGAGTTGTTTATCGAATTGCGTCGTAAATCTATCATTGTCTATACGATTCTATTTTTATAAAAAGAAAACGCGAAATGAGTAAGCGATAAAAACGAACAATGCTTTTGAAAAACGTAAAATTTTAATTAATAAAAAAATTTCATTGGAGAGTTTAACAATTTCTTATTTTGCCCAACCGATGAATACTAAGAGCATTAAAAACTTCAAAAGATACTCAAAGGAGATTCAATTTCCGAGAAACCGAACGATATAATAAATTCCCAAATACTCTCAAAGATAAGAAAACATATCGAGAGACATTTCCCATTAAATCAACGGATCGCAAACAAGGGACAATTGAGCCCCAATAAAACACAAATTAAACGTTGCGCCAGATACGGACTTGAATTAATTCGACCGAGATTTCGCACGTAGGCATAATCTAGCACGAAAGCGAAAATACGTCGAACCCGCAAAACCTATAAATAAATAGCGAAAGTGTAACGCGAAGACGAAGCCTTCTTAACTTTCAACCCGGCCAGCGAACAGGGGTGGTTTCAGGCGAGATAACGCCCCGCTCCCCATTCGGGCATAAATCTCGCGGAAAAGTTTCACCCCACTTTCTGTATACTCTGAAATAGAGGGGGTCCCGAAAAAATGTATACACGCTTTGAATGATTGTGACTTTGATATTTGTTGAGATATGATTCTTGTTGAAACTCTAAATTAAGGCTAGGCGGAAACTACAGACTTTTTGTCGGCCGATAGTTTGGTCGGGTTCTTAATCAGTATGGACTGCACAAATTTTAACGACGTGCACTTGCATACATCTCCATACAGATTAAGAACCCGATCAAACTAGACAGACCAGACAAAAAGTCTGTAGTCTGAGAGTAGTCTAAAAAAATAAGAATATAAGAATTTGTGTAGTTACTACATTTTTTTTTAAATTGATAAGTGTTTTGGATCAAAAATTGCTTAGAAGGTGGAGCGATGGAAATTTAAACAACGCAAATTGTATAGATCAAAATTTGGGTGCATTTTATTTTGATTATTGCTATCGAATTGTTAACTATTGGTATTTTTTGGGCTATAAACTTTGTTTTCGATGGATTTTCTTTTAAAAAAATCTATTAGCACGAGATTTAGAGAATTCTGGAATTTAATATGATATCTCTAATCTATGTCCAAATTTTCATCACAAAGGAAATAAGAATCGATTTCTCTAACATAATAGAAATATTATAGAAAGGTTTTCTGTTTTGTCTATAATTAAAGAATTTTCTTTTTTATAGTCCAATATATGTTTTACGTCATAAACTGCTCACTGAATAAATGTCTATAAAATTACGCATCGGCTTATTGAGCACTGCCCCTTTTCCTTGGCTTATAGAAATTTAATCTTTTGACATGTTGTTTACAGACTATCTCGAAAACAATTATTTGTTTCAGAATTGTTTCAAATTTGAATAACAACAAGTTTCATGTGTATTTGTTTCAAATTTTCTTACACTTAAATGAAATTTTCATCGTTTCAGTAAAATTTTTCAACAATTTTTTTTTATTTAAAATTTAATTCTGACTTAATCCTAAAGGTAGTTTTAATGAAAAAAAATAAAAATTATTAACTTTCAAAGCGTGCATACTTTTTTTTCAGACATCCTGTATATATATACTTTAGATAACGCCCACGTTGCTGAAAACGCACTCACATGCACCCGTGCACTGCGACGGCCCGGCTTGATGGATGGTCTGAAAAGTGTCAAGGGATGACCAAAACCGGAGGGCTGAATAAACGAGGATCGTACTTTGTACGTGCTGAAGTATTTCGCTTGACAGGTATTTAAGTGAGGCGGCCGCAACAGGGACAACTGTGCCCGCACATTATGTACGAAAAGGGTGTTCATAAAGCGTTCGCGCGACATTTAACCGCATACTTCACGACACAATTAAAATTTCTAGAACGATTTGGGACCGAGGAAATGTGCGGCGTATCAAAAGACGTCATTTCGAAGGGTTTGTGTGTGAATAAATCATCAGAATCCGCCAATTGTGCCCTTTAGTGGGAAAAGTCAAGTGTATTTCATTTCGAGATATTTAAAAGTTAGGGTTTGAAGTGATTTAAAAACATTTTTTTTATATAGCACAACACAATGCTTCACAGTTTGTTTAGTCTATTAGATTTATAATTTATTCTGATGTATAAATTTAGCATGTAGATTATAAGGAAATATTAGGGAGACCGAACGAAAATGTCGTTTTTTTTGCAGTAATTTTTAAACATTTGTTGTGTCTCAGTTAACGGTCTTTCAATACATATTGCTTATCCTGTAAGTTTTTTTACATCTAAAGAATAATAAAAAAATCATAAAAAGAAATTTTCGTTATATTTGAAGATGAAGAATATTTTCGCCAGACCAAAACATCGTGCGAAGTTACATATCATATGAATATCCTTCAAAAAATAATTTGAAAATGCAACAAAAAATCCTACATAACCTAATTTTTTTAATGAGACACTTATTATGTAACAAGTGTATTAGATGGGCATTTAGATGGGCATTTCTGTATTAGGTGGGAAGAATATGCAGCTTATAAATAAGGAATATTACTGATTAAACTATCATCAAAATGAACACTGATTGCATACTATTGAACGTCGCATTTTACATTGAATATGACTATTCAATTTTTTAAATTTTTTCATATTATATTAGTTAAAAATTATGCACAGCGAAATAATTGATAAACTCATTTTTTTCAATATATTAACTTTGACTACTTACGAGTACATAATCATGAGCATAATCACAGGAAACGACCATAAAAACATGCTTCTAAACCGTGATACACGCGATAAGTCAAATTTTATATTCAAACGACTTATTATAAAAATTAAAGACTTAATAAACCGCGAAGGCATAAAATAAAAAAAATCTTTAGCCAACGTTCAAATAAACTTAATCTCGAGTACCGTGAAATGTGGATTTAATAAAAAGGGCCGTTTTGTTTGCGTTCGCTGTTCGCAGTTCACTCTTTCGCCGGTGGAAGATTACGTTCGTAAAAAAGGGAATATATTCATTTGTAGCGAAGCCGAAATTTATTGGGTATCTTTATTGCGTCGGGAATATGACGGAAAATTTGGAGGAGAACCATTGTTGTTTTTCATGCGAGTTTCTTCCGCGTGGAAATAAAAGGGTAAAAACGCGAACGTAGAAAACGTTAGCGAAAAAAAAAGAAAAGGAAACAAAAACATTCCGAGAGGAAGTCATAACAATAACATAAACTTTGACTGCTGGAACATTTTCTACGAAAGGTTTTTATATATATAATATATATAAAACTTTGATCTGGGGATTGAACCATGCGCAGGTTCAATACGTCCCCCATATCACTCTCACTTTGCGTGGGTTTTTAAAGAACTTCTTTTGAAAACTTGAATTGTATATGTATAACGATAATGCACAGTGGAGGCGAAATATGTAAATAAATATCGAGTATTTGGAAATTGCGTAGGCGTAATAATAAATTTTATAAAGTAAAACATTTTTGACTCGTTTATAGAATGATCAATGTTATATGTTTCAGTCCCATTAAATTGAATACTTTTATAAAATTCTATATTATGATATAACATTATATAATCGAAATATGCTTTGTTTACCTAAAGTTTTCCAGGAAAAATTTCAAATAAGACTTTCACGTGATATCAAAAATATCATTATTCTAAGAAAATCTCTAACAATGCTAAAAACAAAAATTTTTAGATATCGTAAGAAGTTTTCTAGGAAACAATACAAAGTCTAATATTATATAATATAATATGATGAAACGTTGTGGATTTTATTTTTTGAAACATCAAATAGAATCTAAAGAAATTGACGCGTGGATTACATTGAGCTCATTGATTTTCATTTATCATTCTGATTGTTCTGCTTTTGAAACAATACGGTTTTACGCTTTTTGTAATGAAAAATAAAACAACTGCAACGGTACTGATTTTAATGACAGTTAAAATAATTTGAATAAAGTATGAAATATATAATTCGAAAAAATAAATTCAACTTATAAAAGTATAAAGACGTTTATTTCCTTCATGAAAATCTAGACAATTAAAATTACTTGAAGTGTCAAAAAATATTATAAGCACACAAAAAAAAAAATACTTCGAACCACGTATCTCCTTTGAAAAGCAACATAACAAATTTATAATTTTGATTTAAAAAGTTCCTTTGTCTGCTTGAAGAATTTCAATCCAACTTTTGTTTTACCTTTCTTCCGGATTTGTGCACAGCTTAAGCTTAGCGCGAGGCTTATCACGCAACTTTTTCCAAGGGCTGTGTTTCGCCATCGCGCCCATGAAAATTACTCGAATCAAATTTCGACGAAATAAATCATTTAACTTTGACGCCGCCGTTCGAACATTAAAAAACTCAAAACAAAAAAGTTGGACTGTATCTATCTACATTTGAATGGCGGTCGCGGTGGATGCCCTCTTCCGGTTTTGCATAGCATCCGTTTCCTGGCAATTATTTTCACGCTACGTCGAACCTGTTGATGCCAAATTGCATAAAAATGCAAAAAGATACGTGCAATTTTGTCGATTTAAATTGTGTCTTTATTAAAACAAACGATTTTGATTCAAAACCTTTTTTTTAATTATTAATTAATTAATTTCGTTCAATGTTTTGAACGAAAAGAAAATTTCAGTAGAAAAGAACGATTAAGTCCTTTTTCCAATCGGGAAGGTGGTATAACTCCTTAAAGATTTGAAAGAAAAGATTTTGAAAAGTAAACTACTCTCTTACCAACAAACAAACTACGTTTATTTTGTAATTTTCAAGTGCTAAATGACGTTTAAAATGACATTGATTCACATTTTACTATGTTACATATTTTTGATAACTATCCTCAAGTAAAGTAGATGCTGAAAGTGAGAATTTTTATAATAGCAGCTTGGTATTTGGGTAGCATTTATTAAGATTTCGATAAGATTTTTTTTATTATTTTCCGTTAATATACGCCTCAAAATATATAAGAAATAATTATTCAATTTCAGACAATTTTTCCCATGCATACCTGCGTTAATAATTAATTTCATTCAATATTTTGAACGAAGAAGAAAATTTCAGATGAAAAGAACGATTAAGTCCTTAATGAAAAATTCACTATTCTCCAAAGCGAAAGTTTTAAATTCAAAAGTTTCAAAACGTTATTTTTATGCAAATCGCATAGAATACTAAAAAGTGACACAATATATGAATAACTGTCACAATAAGAATTTAAAACTTGCACAAAATATAACTTCAAATAATAAAGTGAACACATACATATACGGATCCATGTATGAAAAATGAGATAGTAAAATATACATAGTATCAACCATCTTATTTGAACGGTGCAGAATGAAACTACTCATAAAAGAATTAAATTTAAGAGGAATCTCCGAGTAACTTCAAGAATTCATGTCAAAACTCTGCGAAAGGGACCGAAGCTGGAAACTTTTGCGTCATAGTGATATATGTATATAAAATAACATTTTCGTTCTCCGGACAAAACTTAATTTCGTATAATGTTTACAGCGTTCATCACCGAGCGCGACATTTCGCACAGTTAACGACAATGTCTGCGTCGCGTAAACAATCCCGCTTAGATGGGAAAATTAAAATTTCAAAAAAATGAAAGCGCCTCTATAAACTCGACGCACAATATTACCGTATCGTAGCGAAACGGGCTGAAATTCAGTTTGCTAAAAGCTGAAAAAGAAGAAAAAACGCTGTCCGTACATTCGTATTATGTCTAAAGATTTCATCCGGTCGCCTAATGCAATATAAACGCAGAAGCAATAACAAGAGTGGAAAAATTAAAATTTCATAAAGAGAAAGCTTTTACCTATCTTGACACATAACATTGTGTAATGAAATTAAACGAGATTCAATTTACAGAAAGATAACAGGCGGTGTATGTGTTACGTTTTATGTTCGCTTTTACATGAACGAAGTAAAGAATCTTGATTTTTTTTTATGAAATTTAAATTTTTGGTGTATAGGTTGATTTAGTGTAGGTGGTTTTTTGTTAAATATGATAGTTGACGTGTCGTACGATAGTGAAGGTGAACTTTTTTTCGTTCACGTGCTGAAATTTCCAAATATTTTTTTATTGAATATTAGAAGTGCCAAAGAAATTTTAATTCTTTCCATAAGTATGTCGTAAGATATGTCAACTGTCATATTTGACAGTAGACGTTAAACGATATACCTATACACCATCAGATGTTGATAAATTTCAAATAAAAAGCAATTTTTTTTTCATTCATTATGAAGCGATCACATAAACGTAACGTGAACTATGTACATTCACATTAACCGTTAACGTTTCGTTCGATCAATTTGAATAAAATTAAAAAAAAAACAATTTTATTCACGACTATATTAAATAGCACCTTTATATCACCAGATCTTATTAAATTTCATAGGCAAAACAAAATTATTTCCTTTGTTCATGAACAAAGTGATTACACAAACGTAGCGTAACATACGTAACGTTAACGTTTCGTACGACCGCTTCGAATAAAAATTGCAAAAAAATAAAATACAAATTACACACACGATAAATATATCTCACATGAAACGGGGCAAGATTCAGTTGACCGAAAGCAGAAAAACTTCGTCCGCACATTCGCGTTAAGCCACAAGGTTCGTCCGGTCGGCTAATGCGGTATAAATGTAGCAGCGACGACAAGAGTGGTTTATGGCCCAGCAAAGACATCAGAGCTACCACGGACCACGAAAACGACCTCACACGCCAAATAATAACGCTTAGTCCTCCTGTGGAATAGATGCTTTCTCTTTGGCGACGAACGAGGACACAGACCGCAAAAACAACTTAATCAAATCGGACTATGGAACGAAACAGTAAAGGAAAAGCCTCAACGGTCATAAACGTGTTTCGAGATATAAATAGGGGTCTATTCGAAAATAAGTTTTTAAAATTTCAACAACAAATGTCAAATATTGTCGTTTGATAAAAAAATATACGAAATTTTCTTTACGATGAAAATGAAAAGCTTTGATCTAGTAATATGTCAAAGTTGGTTCAACAATCGAGTTTTTCATTGAATTTTTCGAGTCACGAAACGTTTTAAATACGTTAACGTGGTGAAAAAACAAATTTGATCCCGACTAAAACCTCGAGAGAGAATTTGACGTATGAAAATCACGCAACAAAGAACACTGATGGATAGTCGATAATTGATTTAGCTAAATTGAACGCGGAGCCGTGTGCAGCGAATAATTAACGAAAAGCGTACATCAGCGTTAAGTGTCCACGTCTAGAATTTCAATCCGACGCTTTACCTAACACGCGCAGTGGCGGGTTTACGTATAAGCGGCAGAGGCTTTCGCTTCATACCCCTAAAATATTTAAAAATAAAGTTTTGATGAATTATTTTAGTTTTTCTATATCGGTCCAATACATATGAAATTTCAATCATTTTTTAAAGATATAAGGCGATTTTTTTGTACAAAAGCAATTTTTATTTTCTAAAATCGATCATTTTTCGTTCATTTTATGAAACAGACTATTACATATCGGTAATAAATGATAAAATTTTCGCCCCGCGGCGCTACTTTTTTACCAATTTTAATAATCAGTATGTAATTAGAGGGGTAGAATAGGTTTGGAGCCCTGATCGATATATTATATATACGTTTATACTACGTTCATGAACGTTCATAAACAAAGCAAAGAATCTTGTTTTTTCTAAAAAAATTAACAGCATCTGGTAAGGTAAAGACGTATTATAGGTGCACCATTTAACGTCTTCTGTCAAATATACGACAATAGTGGCAAACCTTTTTTCGTTCACGAGTAAAAATTTTCAAATATTTTTTTATCATCAAACATATCGAGGAAATTTTAATGCCTTCCATAAATATGTCGTAAGACACGTCAAATATCGTATATGATAGAAGACGTTAAATTATGCGCTTATGCTAGATGACGCCTATACAATACCAGATGTGAAATTTCATAAACAAAACAAGATTTTTTGCTTCGTTCATGAACAAAACGATTAAACAAACAAAGCATAACACATATAATGGGGCCCTTAAAAATTTCTTCGAACCTACAACTAAACAAACCCACCACTGAACACACACACAAATATCGATTGGTATAATGAAATTTTCAGATGGCGGCGCCGCACAGTCGCGACCTCTTCTCCGTCTCGACGCCATTATCCAACATTGAGCCCGTTCGAGATGCATTTAAACGTTTCCATACAAAACCCAATTAGCCCGACTTCAAAATTCTCCGGTTTCAATTACCCGAAAGCCAAACGAACCCGTAGTCGATAGGTCGTCGCTAATTAGCCTCCGTGCGTACTTCGATACGGTCCTTTGAAACGCCCATCACTGCCGGTCTTTATTATGTATGCGCGTTGTATGTCTGTGAAATATATATAACAGATGCTGAATATAAATAATAAATGAGGTGTCTGCGTGCGCGTCTCTATGGAAACTTTTCAGCCTTTTCAGCTGCGACGAGAAGTTCCGAGGAGTATACACACCGCAGCGAGGGTGATGGCTTTCTTCCCGGTGCCGTTTCGAATTTCAAATAAAGTTGAGTTCGAATATGTTATATGTATATGTTCATGTTATGTTTGTGTAATCAACGTGGACGAAGCAAATTGACTTGTTTTGTCTATGAAATCTAACAACATATTGTGGTTTATAGGCGCCATTTAGTGTAAGCGCAACATTGGTGCATAATTTAACGTCTTATGTCAAATATGACAGTTGACATGTCTTACTTGGTAAGAATAGTTGTAACGAACCTTTATGACAGTTAACATGTCTTACCACAGTTGTGCCGAACCTTTTTTCATTCACGTGCCAAAATTTCCAAATACTCTTTAACTGATTGTGAGTATCAGGTGTACCAAGGAAATTTTAAGGATGCGATTTACCCGTGCATTGAAAAAGTATACATTTTGCTTCAAAACGAATTATTTGTGCATTAAAGAATCTCGTATCGAGCATAATTTCATGTGTAGTTTGTAATGAAAAAAATGTTTCCGCATTATAATTTGGGCACTAAAAAATATGAAATGATCAATAGAAAAAATAGGTTTGAGCTTTGAAATAATCGAGAAGTGGCAAAATCACTAGAATAAAGTTTTCCTCCATAGATAATACATTAATTTTAATGCACGTTTCATTCTTTTTAAGATAATGATATTTTTTGAATAATCAAAGTAATTTTTCGGATGCACAAATTTCAATGCTTATACAAAACGCATACGTTATTTTTTAAATACACTAATTTTTTTAAATGCACTTTCAAATTGTTCTCAAATTTTAATGTCTCAAGTATGTTGTAAGGTACGGTATCAAGTATCATATTTGACAGAAGACGCTAAATAATGCACCTATAATGCGCTAATACACAACCAGATGTCGTTAAATTGTATAGATAAAGCAAGATTCTTTACTTGGTTCACGGACGAAGAGATTATACAAATATATCGCAACATATACAATATCGCAATACAGAGGCTTCGTGTAACGTACATGCTCGTTCGGATGAGCTGAATAAGAGACGTCCACCTAAAAATACCTTCGAAAGTATGTGACTAGGGTAAGAGTGTACAAGATGAAAAAAAACCTGAATAAAATAGGTTAGATAAATAAGCGTGGCTGTCCTACTGTACGAAAAAATGTACATAAACAACTACGGCGTAGCGATTCATACATACAAATATGGACTACAAATTACCATTTTTATCATATGAAACGCGCGGAGCGACCCATGGGAAATCGTTTCCTCTTTTTACCGTTTCGACCTCGTTAATTTTGCAAAATAAAGAATAAAAATATGTACGCACAAAAAAAGCAGCAAAACAAAACGAAAATTAAAATATTCGCATTACGACGAGATTGTTAAAATTGGTCGGCGATCCGAACGAAATTGACGTTCCATCGAAAAAATCGAGCAAACAACGGAAGACATTGAAAAATTATCCAGGAAAGGAAACAAAGAACCTTATTATTATTCGTATTACATTATTATATTGTGACATGTACAATATTTCAGATCACATGTCAAAAACGACATGTCCTTTGTGAAAATATCCTAGGAAAACGCAGAGGCGTCGTTTTTTTATCGAATTTCCTACAGAGCTAGGGTTGCCAATAGGTATCTTTTAAAGAGAACATGTTCTCTTTTTTTTAACATAATTTTTTTGTTTTCTCTCTTTTTGGCAATACCCAGAATGTCCTCTTTTTCAATTATGACATTAATTTTACGTAGCCCTTACTATTTACTATATTTTATATACAGAAATAAAAGAAAATAGGAAACTTTTGAACCAAATTAGCAATGTACATAAATAAATATAACAACAGAGATGATGAAATTGAAAATGAGATTGATAATGATTAAATTCAACAATTAATTTTTAAGTGCACTTTTCATATTCCTATTATTATATACATTTGTAGTTTTATTAAAAAAAATTCACCTGCGTTGCTTTTTATTTATCTCATATTAAATTGTTTTAAAGGGGAGCACCAGAGGGGTGGTTTGAAAATCCTAGTTACGGCTATATGTACATTATGATTACAAAAGCCTTATAGATATAATCTTTCCTGTACTGGTGGAAATTTACGATTACCTTAATGATATTTTTAGTACGTTACATGACTTATTCCATTTTAATAATAAACGGCACAATTATAATATGAAGAAAATTGTTTGAAATAAGCTATTCGTTAAATGTTCTCTTTTTTTGACCATAACAGTTGACAACCCTACTGACAAAACACACCGAAAAAAGTGGTCGAATTATAAAGATAAATAGTGGATACAGTGGCGGCGTTGATTGACGGGTCTCAGTGTTGGTTTTACGAGCGAATTTCGTCTCGGTTCGGTCCTCGCGACTAAACAAACATTCCGTCGAGGTCGAGTGTTTTCATACCCGAGGACTCGAGGGGGTGGACAAACTTTTAATTAAAACTTCTTGCAATTTCGTTGAGACAACATCGGTGCTGTTTATTCGCGGGGCTAATTTGTAATGCCGCCCCGTTCAATTTTCACGGACACAGGTGAAAGGTCGAAGCCAGAAATCGACCGATACGGTTCCTGAAACTATTCGGTTGAAAGCTTTTCTTTGTGTTGTGATAAGAAGGGCGGCTAGGGTTTTCGGACTCGGATTCGGACTCGTCGGGTAATGGACTTAAAACTCACTTATATGACGAGTCTGACTCGCCATGCATAATCCGGAACAAAAGTATAAGTAATGAATTAGACTCGTCACATTTTTTTTAAATTATTCATAGATTGCAATAGTAGTGTACTTAACGATCTATAAAAAATAACAGTAAAATAGAAAGTAAGAAAACAATTGTCGCTATAGTTTAAAAAAATGCTGTACTTTGGTCACAATTTTGTGAAAAAAAAATATCCGGGCGTCTGAGTACTTAGAATTTCATGTTTTAAAATTAAATATTTTTTGTAAAAGTTAAAATGCATTATTAAATTTAAATTATTTTGATCGAAACGATAAATAGGCAAAAAATAAGAATAAAATAAACAACTGAAACATTCGATCGTATAATACGTTCGTCACTGAAATAAATTAATACTGATCAAAAATGAAAAATCTAATTGAAAACATCATAAGCCAATAGTAAATTTATAAGAAACAAAATCAGCCACAAATTAGCAATAATTCATAAATAATAAACCAATAAGAAATAAATAAATTATAAATAAAAATGATGGATTCAACTCGTCAAATTAATTTAAAAAATTCACAATTGCACAAAACAAAATGGACCAATTAAATAGAAATCAAAATGCGCATTCAGCAATCGGATGGCACTATATCGGATGATTTTTCAAATATTAAACTCGGACTGGGCGGGTTTTAAAAACCCAAATTTTCAGTAACTCTAAACGGCACTATATTGCCTAAACATCGGACGGTTTTTATTTGATTTTGGACTCGGACTCGGCGGGTTTTAAAAACCTGGCTTTTCAGAAACTTCAAGCCCAACGAACTTCAGCAACATGTTCGGCCACCTCTTTCATATGTAGAACAAACTAATTTTCATGCCTGGCCGGCGAGTATCGGCAGGGCGGATACGAGCAAGGGTTGAATTATTAATAGGTTTTGGGGGTGAATTTTGCGGACGCAAAACGGATGTCACGCTTGTAAACCTCAACCCGCACAATGGTTGAGCATATGCGCACATACAGAAACGTACTCCCGATCTTAACAGCCACTCAACATCGTATTAGTGCTCAATTATTAATCAGCTTCCGCGGTTTGCCGCAACGTGCATTTTTCACGAGCCGATACGGCAAAGGCTTGATATATTATGGCGTGCATGTAAATTGATCAGTAACTTATTCAACTTTTGATCGGTAAAAATAACTAAATTATCAGTAAATATTGAGAAATTATCAGTGAGTTTTCTGAATGGTCAGTACGCTGTGATTAGTTGTCATATACTCGGTTATTAAACTAACATAAATGATCTATTGTTAAACTAAATGATCAGTTTTTAAATTAAATGATCAGTTATTAAACTAAATGATCAGTTATAAAACTAAATGATCAGTAATATAATTTAAAAATGATCATTTCATTTTGACAGTCAGAAAATCGTCAGTGTTGTCATATTGTGTGTCTGTCGACGTTTTCATTTAGATTTTTTATATTTTACGTTTTTTCTGACCTCTTTCAATGGGCTATTAACTAACTAACTAACCTAACTTAATCTAACAATTTTTAAATTAAACACTGATCTAAAAGGATTTATTTACTGATTAAAAAATTAATAATTTACTGATAAAAAAAGAATAATTTACATAAAAAAGGAAAAGTTTACTGATCATTTAGAACAAATCACTGATCAAGTTTACACTTAATTACTGATAAATTTTTCATTTTTTTACTGACCACTTTTGGAATTATGTATAAACTAACCAAATAATTTATCGCCATATATTATAGAGAACGTTTCCCGCGAAGGGTCACTTAAATTTCGACGCGTTCTTTTTGAATTTGGCGCCATTGTGCGGGGGCCGTTCGAGCGAGAAAGGGCCGTCGGAAGAAATGTGCGGCTTTCGCTGTAAGGGTTACAAGTCTGTCGTTTGTCGGACTCGTATCGATACGTTTTCGGTCGTTTCTGTTGGTCTTTACGCGAATGTAAAACTACGTACTATGCGCCGTGGTCGGTTAAGTTTTTACGTGAGGGTGTTTGTCCGGAAAATGCCTTTTTCGTGATGATGCCTCATCTGGGACGTATATAGAATTCGATTTTATATTTAATGCGTATGTTAAATTATATTTGTGTAATCGCTATTTCCATGAACGAAGCTAAAAATCTTTCTTTGTCTATGAAATTTAATATCCGGTGGTGTAAAGATGTTATCTAGCATAGGCGTTAACGTCTTTTGTCAAATATGATATTAGACTTGTCTTATGACATAATTATGGAAGGCGTTAAAATTTATTATAAAAAATTTTTGGAATTTTCAACACGTGAACGAAAAAAGGTTTGCCATCACTTTCGTGAGGCATGCAAAATGTAATATTTGACGGAAGACGTTAATTTATGCACATATGATGCACCTAACTATAAAAACTTGACGGCGTCTACATACCGCAAGATATTTTTTTTAATTTTATAGACAAAGCAAGATTCTTTGTTTCGAAAATATAGCGTAATACACAAATATTTATTTATTTATTTATTTATAATATGGACTGAAATTTATTTTATAAATAAAATGTATTACACTATATATAAATATAAAAACTTTATTTAGCGTTCCAAAGATAAATGAATATTGAAAAATAAACTTGTTTAGCACAGAAAAGTAATATAACACGATGCAGGATTTTTCACTAAAATATGTTGCGAAGTAATTGCTTTCTTTACTGATGAAATTATTTTTTAATGAAAAGAAGTTATATCATGGCGAGTAGTGCTAATATTTGAAAGGTTCTTGAAAAATGTAAGGAGATTTTTTCCGAATCCTTGAAAAGACCAATTTCAGCCCAACAAAAGCCTTGCACCGGCCACCAATAAAGTCGGGAAAAGTGCCGACTAAACCCAGAAAATTTATACATCACGATTCTATAAGAATATTGCCATTTCAAACAAAGAAAACTATATACGACTAAAATATATTTTTCCAGAAAAATTTCTAATATACCGTAACAAAAAATTGAGAAATAAATTATACGGGAAATCGACAGCAAAAATCAAATACCTAAACATTAAAACGCTATTCACGTACGCAAAACTCATATAAAAAAACGAGAACGAGGATGTTATCAGTCCGCAAACACCCACGCAACTCTCTCGAGATGTTCTTCAACTAAAATAGTGCCAAAGAGGGGTAAAAAAGCGATACAAAAATAAATAAAAAGGAGCGTTTCGGGCAAAACGTCTAGGGTGGCCGGGCATTAAGAATGCATTGGGAACGCGGCAATAAATCCGTCCAGTGCGCCGAGATGGGTCAAAGTGGAAACCAAACTGCGAAAAGAAGTGGTAGGAAGGAAGGAAGGAAGGAACAACGAATTCGGAGAGAGAGAAGCCTCAAAGCTTTCGGATTTGATATATGATATCCCCAGACCGCGCACAATGGATGTGACTCGTCCCATTACGGTTTAATGCGAAAATATTATATACCGACACTACGTTGGGGAGGTCAACATGCAAATTCAATCCCGAAGATCCTACGGCATATCTAGGCAATAAATAAAATATATCACATTTCGCAAAGGGTCTCCCGAGTGTGATTGGCTCGAGATAGAGGCGGCGAATTTGAATACGATAAATTTTTATGAATCCCTTTATCTAAGAATAGTCGAAATATCGGCATCGATCGGTACCTATACAAATATCGTTAATGTTTAAATGTTATAAAAGGAATACCCTTTTCAAGATTTATTATGAAGGAAATTCGATATATTTGTTTTCCGATACTCGGGGATGAACGTTGAAGATGTTCTTAGGTGCTCGGCGACCTTCGCAGGGAAATACGTAATTCTGATTAGCATATTTACAAGTACTTGCTAAATTTATTACAAAAGCTCGCCGAGGAGGATCTAATCTGAAAGCGACGAAGTCTCACAGAGCACACAAACACAACTGTGGCGTAGAAATGAAAATTTATGTATGAAAATGCTGATTTATACCGGTGAAAAAAATATAGGAACCAGTGTTCTCGTCTTTTGTGTTAAAAAAAGAACATTGAGTTCGTTTCTAAACAAAGTCCTTTCATTGACTTATCCCGCGTTGAGCACGAGAGAAACGATAAGATGTAAATAAGGATACTTTAGCAGATTGAATCCCGCCGAATTGAAACATATTAGCATGCGAAAAAATAAAACCCGCGAAACGAAACTTATGAATGGCTTTTATCGGGTTTCGGTTTTTTTTAAACCTATTTTTTCCCCACAAATTTATAGCATCACTTTGTCGCGTCATTTGGTTCGAAATTGGTCGAAAGGTTTTTATATCGAGGATTTCCGTCCGTTTACCCAACGTGCCGCGCTTTCCGACGCACTTCACTCGTTTTCACTCCCTTTTCGCACGCCCGCTCTTAAAATCCCTTCGGAATAAATATAAGTGGGTTGTATATCCTGGCAGGAGCCGCCGCCGGTTTTCCTGGATTTACTGGCATAGCCTTTTGTACGAGAAACCCAAACGGGGTCGTTCCGATCCCGGAAAACCGGGAGAAAATGCATTTCCGTTGAGGCTATTTTCTCAGATGCGACGAATAACAAGAGGATTTCGCGAGCGCATAAAGCGGATGCCGAAAAAAGAAACGCCTAGAAAGGTGTACATAATTACGTTGTAAGAAAAGGCTTTCGGGCGTTTTCTTTGCCATTGTCTACTTTATTACCCGGTTTTATTTCGTCCGTCTCTTACTGTCGTAAAGTGATTTGATAACGGATTCCTTTGTCTGTTTTGTAGCGCGAAATTTGCCTACGGCCTACGAAGCTCGCTCTATTCTTATGTAGGAACGTTACGCCGAATGAAATATTATTCGCATTTCGCACACAAAATTAGTCGAACGTTTTGACAAAGCATAATAAAAAGGACTCGTTCGTCACCGAATTATAAACGGACGTAATAACTTCGGGACGTCGAAAGGAAATTGTTTAAGCGAAAATAAACTGAAACTAAAAAGCTGAATTTAATTCGAAATATCTCAAAAGCAAAATATTTTCCGAATACAAAGCGCAAAATGCGGGGAGAGCGCGTGAAAATGACAGCTCTGTCACAACTTTCGACACGTACAGCGAATTCGATTGAAAACGCTCACGCAACTACAAAAATGAAATACTATCGTAACACATATACAATAGTATATGTGAATTCGGCGTAATAACATTGTCACCGATCTAATTTATTTCGGAGGCGATATTCCGAGGGATTGAAAGGGACCAAAAGCGAGTCGGCCGAAGGAGAAAAAATGAAATAGCGCTGCGTAAAAACTGCCACGTAGTTCTACTACGTAAGACGCTCCGTAACGTAGGATATACGGGATGCAAAAAAATATATATGCGTTCGACCACGCAAAGCAATAAAATGATACGGACGCTTTGACCCTTTCGCCCCGCGGGTGATAAATGTTGGCCGCTCGGAGAAAAGTCGTTTGTGCTGATATAATATACGGACGAAAGGAGAGAAAAACATTATTACTAGCTCTCTATAGGTGTTGGTTACTTTGTGTCTATGGCAGTGCTCCGAAACCATTGTGACGCGAGACGATGCTGGGTGTACCTTAGCGCGTTTTTTCAAAACAAAAAAATGAAATAATTTACTTATGTAATTTCTATACAGAAATGTATATTTTAATTCGTAGTGTGCTTATAGTGATTCAAATTTTCAAAGGTCTAATTTTGGCAAGGATAGATTTGATTTTTTTCGTGTTTTACGTTACGACTAAAAATACAATGTGGTTATTGCTAGAAAAAATTATGTTATTTGAAAAAGATGAAAACAAAAATGAAAAATAATAAAATTTTTAGCTGTATAAATTTTATAATAAAAAAAATTGAAAATTTGAAAAAAATCTGTAGTTAATTCATTGTTCATTTTGCACATTTCAAAAAAAATCACAGGCGGTACTTTAACTATTTTTATATAAACATTAATATTTATTTTTTGTCTTTTTTTATTTTTCCTTTTTACATAATTATGTGTCCTAAAAAATATAATTTTTTAACGATGTAAATATTATATAACAAATCTTCGAGGTAAAAATTGTAAAATTTTTGACGTGCAACACACCTTTTTTTATTACAGGGAGGACACAATTTTTTTTTGTTTTTGCAAAGTTTTCTGTTTTGAATCCTGAGATAGGTGTGCCACGAAATTTCGGCGATAACATTAATCTGTCATTCCCAAATCGGGATCAAAAAATCTTCTAACACATCCTAATACTTATCTTTCCATAACCCCTTTCTGCTAGTACTGAGAAAATTCTTAGAGAGGACCATCACGTATCATCTTCACACACCATTAGTATGCCGCGGACGAAAAAAGGTTACACAGCACTGACCTACACCATATATACATCCACCATCGTAGAAACGGTCGTTTCGAAAACGAAGCTGAGTTTGTGCGGAAACGGCACCGAAAATTCCCAGAGAACCTCTCGCAGGGTCAAAAGGACGCAAACCGCAAAAGCCTTAAATAGGGTTTACCGGCGCAGGAAGACGTCGTTTGGCAAACTCGATTTTTAGCAAGAGATCCGATAAACTTACGCACAAATACTGCCCAAATATGGCGCCGAAGGCTTTTACAGAGACGTCGCAGAACGATTTCGCTTACGATGCAAGCGTGCGAAATCAAACGACGATCTGAAATTGTTCAAACATGTGCGCCATCACTGTTTGGTTCGATTGATTTGTTATGTGCTTAATCGACGTGGTTTGATTCGATTAATTCGCCTGGGAAATCGAATGATAAATAGATTTAAAATTTGTGATATTTGTTCAAAGAGATGTTATCATTCTGTTTGACTGATAAAAAAAATATTCGATGAAATATAAATATTAACGCACACTGTACAAATATTAATAATCTGAAACGTTTGACATCGTAAATAAACCTTTTTTTCTATAATCATCAAATATTTGTTGATTTGTTTCGGTTTTTATACGCAACTAATCAATCATATACAGAATATCCGAAAAAATATTATACACATTTTGAATTATTGTAACCTTGATATTTAAAACGCCAAATAAAAGAAAAAAAAGATATAGAATTTGTATAATTATTCCGATTTTTAAATTTATAAGAGTTTTAATCAGAAATTGTTTAGAAAGTGGAGCTATGAAAATTTAAAGAACGCAAATTGCATAGCTCAATATTCGACTCAAAATTTTTGATTTCAATTGTCAACTATTGCTATTTTTGAGATATTAACTTAATTTTCGATGAATTTTCATTAAAAAAAATCTACTAGCATGAGATTTAAAAATTCTTGAATATTTATATGAAACCTCTAAATTAGGTCCAAATTTTCATCATAAAGGAAATAAAAATTGATTTTCCTGACAGTAAAAGTGATTTTCCTGGAAGTAGGAAGGTTTGCTATTTTGTCTAATATTAAAGAATTTTCTTTTTTATAGTTCAATATATGTGCTTAAATGCCAAATTTCGAGAAAAGTAGGGTAGGCTGTTTAAAATATAAAAATTTTACGTCACAATCCGTTCACTGAATAAATGTCTATGAAATTACGCGTCAGTTCATGGAGCACTCGCGGCACTCCGCAAAAAACCATTTCTCGTTGAAAATGAAGAAAAAAAAGATTTTCCTTGGCTTATAAAGATTTACAGTCTTTTGATATATTGTTTATAGACTATCTCAAAAACAATTACTTATTTTAAAATAATCTCAAATTTGAATAATAACAAGTTGAATGTGTATTTATTTTAAAATTTTTACACTTAAATGAAATTTTCATAGTTTCAGTAATATACATTATTTCATCAAAAATTTCTTTATTTAAAATTTAAATCAGACTAAAACCTTGAATTCAATTAAGTTTTGATTAAAAAAAATGAACTATCAAAGTATGTATATATTGTTTGGGACCCCTGTATAAAAAACCCATCAAATCCAATGTTTGCACAAAAGTATCGATTCCGGAATAAATGTCTATGAGCCGAACACGGTCGATATATTGTTTGCAATCGTAACAAGTTGGGCACTAAATTATTAAATAAACTCTTTATTTAAAATTTAAATCAGACTAAAATTTCAATTAAGTTTTGATTAAAAAAATGAACTATCAAATTTCCAGAAGTCGCGAACATAACAATAAAGCACATTATTAATGCGAGTTTACGTCGGTAAGTTACACCGATATAATTTAACTCGGCCCGGCGCTCGTAATAACTGGTACGGGAAATTTAAGCTGCGTACACGACCAAAAATCCCGGGACGACCCTTTTAGCGTTCGCCCCTGCACGAAGTCGCCATTATAATGCGAATGTAAATACTCGGGAATCCATAGTTGTATAGCCCATTTGTCGATGCGGTGAAATATATGTACAGTAAACGCGAAACAACCTCTCGAAATGCGTTCGTGTCTGAGATTGACGACGGTCGTGTTGACCGCATTAACGCTTTATCCGTTTTTAAATACATCCATTTTCTGATCTTTTAATATAAATTATTTTATAGAAATATTTTGAATTACTCAACGAAGTATGTATAAGAAGAAAATAATAATCGATCAAATTTCTAAATAAAGAACTACCCATGATAAAAAAAATTTAAATATAAAAGAATCGATCATTTCAAGCGATGGCGATGAAAGCGATTTCGAACCGAAAAAGTTTTTTTAAAGTTTAGAATATGGAAGCGAAAATGAGGATGAATCAATACAATTTTCGTTATAAGGAAAAATTTATATAATACATGTGTATATTATTGTCATGAGCATCTTATTAGTTATATACTGCAGGATGAGATCTTATCAACTGATGTGAATCATTAGGCTTTATCTTATCGTGCTAGTTCAAATCTTATTGACAAAGAGTTAGGGAACAAAAGAGCCAATCCATTCCATAACAACGGAGGAGGCTCTCAGGTCATCAATATACGTGTCTATATAGACTCTGTGGTCACTATCCACTAAGCATATTGCTATAACAACCAGTGAAGCAGACGAGATAGAGACTGAGCATACTACGTCTTCGTTGACCTCAACTATAACCAATTTGATAGACAAGACTATGCCGTGGGCCCTACATGGCACAAACGTTGGTATAATATTAAAAATCCATACTTGTATATCTACATACTTTGAATACTTTTTAAATCGGAGGATGGTTGTATTATAAATACAAAGTACACTCAAGTATAAAAATTGAACCGAATAAATAATGATAATCTACAAATTCTATGGCCTAAAACGAAATTATTAAAAAATATAATATAATAAAACATTTACGGACGATAAATCGCTGGTGTGGTATATTAATTTTGGCACGTACGCTTGAGCAAGAACGGCGAAAATTCTTTATTGCCGAAACAATAAATTTTCATAGCGCGACGACTATCTGTGTCGGCCATAAGTGGAAAACTTCATTGCTGAAGGATTTTCCGAGAAAGCTGACTTAGCCGTCGGAAAAACATCCCTGACCTATTTTCGCAAAGCCATACAGCTCTCACTTAAGCAGTCTAAAAACTCACGGGCGGCCCATTTTTAGATTTTTCCGTTTTCCTCGGACCGTTGTTAAGTTACAAATAATTCGCTTGGGAAACTTTAAGTATTCGAAGGGCGTAGAATCGAATATTACAGCCTCCTTTAGTGGCCTCGAAATCTAATATAATTTATTTAATATTCTCTTTATTCCGAAAAAATCGAATGAAAGTTTATTTTGAACGGAAAAATAATTCGATTATTAATGTAATTTATGGTGGACCTTTTCGATCCTTAGTTGTGTCGTTTTCGTCAGTTTTTCATCACATGTTTTATATTATATTGATCACAAACATTCTAAAAAACGTATTTTATTGCATTAATTTTTTTTGAAGCCATTTTGCGAATAGAAGCTTTTATTCCAAGTGAAAATTTTATCCGGTTTTTTATCCGATTTCTTGAAAAAAGTGAAACTGTCGCGATTAATAATAGTTACGATTTACTAAGCGATTTTTTGGGGATTAAGATGTGTCAGAGATGGTTCCAGAAATTTCGAACGGGAAATTTTGACTTTAAAAATCACCCTTGAAGTGGAAGACCGATGATCGTAAATTAAGACATTTTAAGAGCCGAAGTGGAAACAAATTCAACTTTTAAAAAAATTGGCGACAATTCTACTACAATGATACTATAGCTTAAGTGTACATGAGCACATAAAAAAAATTAGAAACAATATGGAAAGATAAAATTATAGTATTAGGGTACTCCAAATTACCATTTTTTCAGGACATTACAAAATTAATTAGATGAGAAAATTTAAAAAAAATGCAGAGGTGAAAAATGAACATTCTGAATATTTTGATTCATAACCGAAACAATTTTACAAAAACGGGATTAAAAATTTGACATAAAAGTTAAATAACAGTAGAAATTATATTTAACAACTAAAGTTTTCATCGAAAATTTAATCAATCATTCATAATACGATATTACTTTCGAACAGCCTAACCATACTTTTATCGAAGAAAAACCCAAGCCTAGCCCAACTATACTAGCGATATAACTTTCGGGATACCCTAATATAAAAAATAAGGACCTTTTGATTCCGCACATCTCATTTATATGTAAATAATCTATATCGGCGTCTTCATCAGTAGATTGAAATGTAAACGCAAGATCCAAGAGTCTGATTGATCACCGGTCATTCCGGCGATCGTCATCGGATAGGGGACGATGATAAAACCGGGCATTTTACACCCTAGACCGCCCCTGGTACTTGTAGGGCTGAGGGTTCAGTGGGTCCCTTCAATTCATTTATTACGCGACCCCTAACCCCACATACTTTATGAGCGGTCAACCTAATATATTATATCGTTAACGGAGAACATTTTCGCGCAGGGAATTCTTCGAATGCCGAAAAATATCGCTTCCCTTCCGTATTACGCATATTTCGCAACATTATTACGGCTTAAAACAGTTATGCGTCATAATAAAAAGAGACAATTCCCGTAATCGTTTTAGGGGCTGCAATGGGAATTTTTTTATTCGGACATGAATGCGGAAGCTAATTGTGGTATTATCCGATTTTTTTGTGTTTAAAACGTAACGAAAGATTTGATTCGTTAAATGTGTAATTTTTAAATGGTCCGAATAATTATAAACGATTTTTTTTATTATGATAGTGGTTTAATTCCCGTTTTTTTCATTTCGAGATATTTAAAGGTTTGCGCTTGAAGTGATTCAAAAACATATTTTTCTATTGCACAATACAATGTTTTACCATTTATTAAGTCTACTAGATTTATAATTTATTCCGGCATATAAATTTAGCGTGTACCATATATGGAAATATTAGAGTGACTGGACGAAAATGTTGTATTTTTTTAAAAATCATTTTTGAACATCAATTGGGTCTCACAATTAGTCATCAGTTTTTTAACGTGTATTGCATATCTTGTCGGTCGTTTGACATTTAAAGAATGCTATAACACAAAAAAAAATCTCGCAATATTTGAAGGTAGAGAATTTTTTTCCAGACTAACAATTTGTGTGATGATGAGTATCATATGAATATCTTTTTAAAAAAATGCAGCAACTGAAACTAAAACCTTCATGTAATCATTTTTTTTATTTATGAGACATTTATTATGTGACAAGTTTAGGTGGCCCAAATATGTAGCTTAGAACTAAGAAATATCACTGACTGACTTAAACCATTGTCAAAATAAACACTAGCGGCATACAGTTAAATATCATATTTTACACAACTTTAATTTTTTCACAATTGTTAAAATTTTCATCATATTATATTAGTTTAACTCCCACGAAATAATTGATAAACTCATTTTTTTTCAATTTAACGACTTACAATTAGACCAATTTCATAATCAAGAGCACACATTACGAACGAAAACGAAACACTTTTAGTATATTAACGAAAAAGATAAATTCACTTTAAAACTCACGATGTGAAAAAGGAACTCGTAAACTTGAAAGTGCACATATGAGTTTACTTACGAGATTACACGACGTAACTTATCCGATTTAGAAACTGCGACAGAAAGTTACGTTCGAAAGTCAAATAATCGTACGAGCACCATTACTCCGTTTCGCGAATATTATTTCTACGCAAGACGTCGACCAATTAACCTGCATACTGCTACTCAGTAGTTATTAAATTAAGAAACTCGAGTAACAATCAAGAACGGCGAGGAAACCGCCGTTTAATTTCATTGCAGGGGAAAGGGAGACCAGAACGCCTCCCCTTTTCCCATTATATGCATTTCGGTTAATTTTCAGTCCGTGAGTTGACTGTTTCAAGGAAATTTGCGACTTGAAAAATTAAATTCAACCCAGAACGTGCAACATCTCCGAGAATAAAGCGTGCTGCACTCAAGCGAATGAATTCTAGATGTAACTCTTACTAAAAGGAAGAAGCGTTTATATAAGAACGTTTAGCGTAAATAAATATAAAAAAAATCTCGAATTTTATGCTGCCATATTTTCGACTTGAAATATACTTCTAAAATAATCGCGTAATAGCATTCCTGCAAAGTTGAAAATAACCCAAGTATCTATCAACAAAGCGATAGTTTCTAAATTAATACCGACATCTGAAACTTCCGATATTAAGTTGAAGCACGGCGATGAAATATGTTTTCATAAATTCCCGAAATTGCTTGGGACTATATCGAAAAACTACTGTTCATGAAATAGGTTTTCTTCACAAAGGAAAAAAACAAAAACTATTATTCACTTTAGTACCCATCGTTGAACTGAATCATTTCGATTTTTTTCCATTTTCAACTAATCAAATAAATATAGTTTATACGAATTTTTTATATTCTGAAAAATTTTCATATTCAAACACACCCAATCCTCTTTTTACACGATTCAAAGAAGAATCGATTTTTTTAAATTTTAGCAAAAAAAAGTATTATGCCACAAAGATAAGATTCAGTGCAGGTCAGTTTACAATTATAGTTTAAAAATTTTCGATGTTTTTTGATGATTTCAAATGTCAAAATTTTTCCACATTATAATTTTTTTATAAAGTATATTTAAATAGAAGTTCCATCCAAATATCTCCAATTTTTATATGGTCACCATACATTTTTTTTGCATAGTCTCTAGAACCCCAGTACAAAAAGAGGATCGAGTGTACAAAATTTATATAACAAAGAAAATCTTTTTCAAAATGTAATGCACATTTCTTTATTACGTAATTCCATTGATCGAAACAATCCGACCGAAAAGCACGTTAAAAAAAATCCCATCGCGAAATAATTTAAATATCACAAAACCAATAAGACGAAAACTCGGGTATTTTCAGTATAAAAAATAATTAAGTTAACATTTTATACATCGCTAGAGATTTTGCGCAGAAAATTGCCTATAAGCGTTCACTCGAGAAATTTAATTAAATCAAAACACAACACGATAAAGACCTTCCGCCATTATTATGCTCGCATTAGAACGAAAATTTCGAACGTTCTGCCGTGTAAATACCCCACGTAACACGAACGACCGAACATGTATCGCATACACGGAACTAAAATTAAAATCTCAAATGTAAATTAAGGACACAAAGGATTCACATTTGATAACGGACCGACGCTGAAGATCACCGTTAATGAAGTTGACTCAAAGGCGGTTCAAAAACTACGGAAATGCAGCACGTCCAATAAAAAATTAATATACATGGTGTGATAAATTTGTTCATGGAATTTTTGTGTAAACACCATATTAAAGCATAAGAAGATGCTCTCATTATAAAAAGGTTATCTTTGAAAATTTATGAACGAATTTTAACAGTCTTAATATTTCCGGAAAAGATCCTGGAGCGGTTTTTGTAAAGCTTTGAGTTCTGTGACACTTGAAATATTATAGATACGCCAAATTATTTATTTTAAGGTTAAAATATTAATTTTCAAGCAAGATTAACTTTTTGATACATCTGGTTCCGTCATTGTTGTCAGTTTTTATAATTAAATTTGAAGAATATTTTATTTCGCTGAATCGATCTAATGTCAAAATAACTCGAGGTGTTCTGCAAAAAGTGCTCCAGAATTTATCCCAGGAATGGAATTAACGTGAAAATTAGTGTATAGATAAGTGGATAATTCTAAAGATTTGATTTTTACAGATGAATCCGCGATCAAAGTTGTCACAGTAGCATATTATATATTAAGAGATATAAAAAAATTATATTTTACGCTTCGTTTGTGAAATTACTAGGTTTGCGTACAACACAATGTTTTGTGTCGTATGCGAAAAATATAAAGTGAGAAAATACTTTGTTGACGTTTTTCAAAACAAAACGCCTTCATTGTCTGAAATTTAAACTTCTTTTAGACTCGTATCTAACGATTAGAACATAAAACTAAAAAAATCAAACTCAACCTAACTTAACCATTGAAACTTCCACGATCATAAAACGAAAAGGGTGTGAAAACAGACAATGAAAAAGAAAAAGTTCAAAACTAAGTAAAAAAACATAAGCAGAGCACTATCCCACTCTGCATTGCACGTAAACGTAGAAATTTCATAAACGAAGCGTAACGTCCTACATATGTATGTATGTATATACTCTGTGAGATTGAAAAGTAACCACTTCAATACTGCGACTTATATAACATAAATTCTGATAATTTTGTTGATAATTTTATTTCTAATGTATAATTTTCACGTCAATTCAAAACATCTTTAATATAATATCAAAAATCCAATATTTTCCCATTCAAAATCTCCCAAGAAAATTTCCACGACCCACTGAAACCACTGAAACGTGAAAACGATGCAGTGCCACAAGTTAAAACCGCCGATAACACTTTGTACCGATAGATATGCAGACGCGATAACCGCTTAAAGGGGGGCCGGCCATTGTTGGGCCGCAAATGAACTTCTGCTATCGATATTGGGCCCCAACCCTGTCCGATTCCGACGATAATAATGTATGAATATGAAGGCGATGCGAGCAAGGGCCCCCGGCAATTGTGCGATAGCATCATCTGCATTGAAAGCTTCACGGATAAACCGGAGCTTGGAGCTTTCACACACGTCGCCGACTCATGAATATTTGCCTCGCATTTCGAAAGCTCTGTGCGATCATTATTCGGTGTTCAGGTGTGATAACGTGTTAATTTAAAATTCTGGTGAGCCGCGCGCTTATATATACAGGTATTTCCCGATATACGCGGTACTTCTTTTACGTGATTTCACTTTAACGAGGTCAAGCAAAATTTTTTTTATTAATTACAATATTGCATAATAACATCTATTTAATTGAATAAAAATTATTTAGTAAGATAAAAATAACGGTCGGACACACGTCGGTATCGATGACCGTTTATCCTCCCTCTCCCGTTTCCTCTTTCCTTAGCAGTACTCCTCGCTAATTAGTCTGAGGTTAGTTTTTGTCGTGTAAGCGCATCGCAATATTTTCTAGCGTAATTTTTTATATACAAATGGTAAAAATTCTTACATATTATTTTTATTTTTATTTGTAGTATATTTTCACTAATGTAAGACATATTTATAATATAGCCCTATAATGTCAAATGAAGCTAAAAAGTCATATAAACAAAGATCTAAATTTTGGATCGCTTACAAAAGGAGAAAAAGTGTCATCTATTGCTAAAGCTTATGAGATGAGATTTTATTTCATTTTTTTATTTTATTTAATTATATTTTTAATCTTATTTTAATTCAAGTTTCTTTTTTTAAGCGATTTCCTGATCCGATCTTCCCATTTAGTATAGACTTCATATCTCAATTTACGCGTTCTTTTTTTGCCCTGGAACCTATTTCATTTTTTTGTATGGGTACATACTTTTTTTACGCGATTTTAATTTACGCGGATTTTCGCGGAACATATCTACCGCGTAAATCGGGGGATACCTATATATGTTGTACGTATATATGTTTTAATCGGATGTATGTAAATATAAGAAAAGTTTACTTCATTAGCGCAAAGAAACCGACCATTAGCGAGCGAAATTGCGTCTCGGGGGTGCGATAACGGTCGCACTGAAATTTGTACACGTAAAATATTACAGTGGAATAAATACGTGCGAGATTAAAAACTAGGAGGAAAAAGTATATCTGAAAAAAAAACTTATAAATAACTCTTGATAAAGAGAAATGCGAACGCGATCGTGTTTGTTCCGTCGAATGGAACATTAACGTTGTACTTTGTTAATTACTTGTAGGGATCATCACTCATTCGATTCTAAAAGTAATCGAATCCAAATATAAATAATTTCGAAACGATTATTACATGTAATGTATGTACGCAATTTTTATCTAATTGCTTCGTCAGGTCAACTATTATTTGACAGAAGACGCCTATAAACCAGTAGATTTTGTTAAATTTTATGAACGAAGCAAAGAAACTTGCTTTGTTTATGAAATTTAACAAAATCTAGTGGTGTATATGCGACACTTAGCGTAGGCACATCATTTAACGTCTTCTGTCAAATATAACAGTTGGTGTGTCTTATAAGGCACATTAATTGTCATATTTGGAAGAAGACGTTAAATGATACACCATTGATGCGCCTATACACAAACAGATGTTAAATTTTATAAACAAAACAAGATTCTTTGGTTCGTCCATGGACGAAGCTATTACATAAATGTAGCGTAGCATATATACGTTTATTCGTTTAAAAGAATACGATTAACATTCATTTCATAATAAAAAAAAGTGTAGAAACGATAAGATTAGATAACACGATAAGAAATAAATCGATTTAACTTCTGCCTGAAATTTTTTTAGAGTAAATTAAATAAGAGAAGAAAACAATTTTTGCAAGCTAAACAAAAGGAAAGAAAGTAAACGAAAATAGTAAGAGGCCATTCAACGAAGAAAGAAAAGTAGTCAAAATTATGGAAACTGGTAGTAAAATGAAATTTTCTTTGAGGCAACCGAGACTTCAATGGAAGACAGGATAATAGCACTTAACAAAGGCACGGAGAGATGATTCGATACACTTTTCTTTTATGGGATTTCAAAAGAACGACGCTGCCATTGAAAGGGGTGAGCGCATTAGGCTCTATGCTTTTCTCTAGCTACCTACACATAACAAAGATATCGAATTTTCTTCGGACAAAAATTGCAAACGTATTCAAAAATTATCGAACCACCATCAAAACTTTATACCGATTTGATTTTCGCAGAATTCGAGCGAAAAAGAAGTCGCACGCGAGAAAATCTATTTTGCTGAGGGTGTTCAGTAGAAATTTGCATCACAACAAGAACCAATAAGCTTGCCGAGTAACTTTCAGCAGCTTTAGGGATCTCGAAGAATAAACACAAACACGCCCATTCCTTCATCACATTTTCATGACAATAGTCCTGCATCGTCGAGGCGAGGCCCAGCCTGTGGGAAAACCACGTAAAGAATAAAAGTTCGAGATCCATTCTTCGTAGTGAATGCATTCGTAGAATGTAATTAAAATAAGTTGAATGAAATTACGGTTTTTCGTCTTTTATCTTGAAATACGAGTTTCTCACACTCCAAGGTGTGATTTATGGTTAGACGGTCAGAAATATGCTTCCTTTACTGTCTGATCGTATATAGCCAATAATTTCTCCCCGGAGAGTAATCGTTCACACTGTGAAAACGACATAAATCAAAAAAATTTATAACACAAAGATAAAACTGCCATTTGATGCAAAAAAGGTGAAACGCAATCGACGCGAAACCATTGCAATATTTCAAGTAGCCGACAGATAAACGACAACGAAGAATATAACGTGCTGGTGGGAAATATATAAAAGTTCAGAATAAACAAAACGGTTAAAATGTATGTCAAACTATATTTACATTTATCAAAAATGTATAATAAAAAAAAGGGAATTCAGAATTCAAACGTATTTGATAGATTCAAATTTTTAAAGATTCAATTTTTTAAATTATCACATAGATAATGAAAAAGAATTTTATAAAGAAAAATATTTTATCAAAATAAACTGTATAGTGAATTTAAAAAATAGATATGATTATATACCATTTCTATAAACAAAAAAAACTAATATTATTTCAGACAGGAAACATTAATCTTTACAATAATATATAGATAGATTCACCGAAAGTATGTAAGCGGATAATATTAATGGAAAAATATATCTAAGGAATCAGTAAAAAAGGTGTAAAGCTTTTTATGAATTTGAATAAAAAAACCATTCTGAATATAGCATTTTGGGTTATTGAAAAATATTTCATAGAACACAAAAAAACCTATCTCCATCCTTCACAGGTAAACCGACCACAAAAATCAACCGAATTTTATTTCCTCTACAGAAATTGGCTGCACGTGAAACTTTCCACTAAAAATCACGAAAATTGATTCCACCAACTACCACACACCCACCCAACCCAACCACCCACCCCCCTATTGAATAGGGCCTATTCCCACAATTTCCATACAAACCGAAGCGATATCCGGAAACGTACTTGTGGGCAAATCGCACAAGCGGCCATCGAGATCCTCGCTGCAGACAGGACACGAAGATAACACACACACAGAGATTTGTGGCCAAATGCACAACGGGGACGGGTCCTTTGTGGAGGGCCTAATCCAGTTTATGGGACCGCGTTCCGGATCCGGACATGACGCGAATAATGCTGACCGGTTTAAAATCGGACATACGCGGAGGATTTGACGGACAAACGGTCGAAAAAAGGTAAAAATAGTGGGTATTCGTTTGGCCACCGTGGCGATGTATGGTGGTATATTTTTACTCATATATTTATGTATGAGTAAATAAATAAATATAATCTAGGGTGGAGCTTTCTTTTTTGATTTGAAACTTTTTGTAATTGTGTCCGGATCGAAGATTCTGGAAAATTTATCATTTTAAGTATGTTTCGTTTCGGGCTACCGCAGACTACAGACTTTTTTCGGTCGATAGTTTGGTCAGGTTCATATCGATATGGAGATGTATGTATATGGAGATGTATACATCAATATGGAAATGTACCTATACATCATACATGAAGATGTATAGATGCATATATCTCCATAATGATTAAGAACCTGACCAAACTATCGGCCGACAAAAAGTCTGTGGTCTGCGGGTAGTCTAACAATCGGATTCATATTTATTTATGAATATATGAAACTTTATATTTGAAAGTGGCGTATTTCAATTTTTTTGTTTCGAAATAAGGTTTTACCTTTTATCGATATTTAAAAATACTGTTAACGTTTAATAAACTTATTTTTAATTTTTGAAGTTCTAGACATATCAAATTTAAGGGTGGTAATTAAAATTTTCGATTAAATGTAACTAGAATGTTTTTGAACTGAAACTTGATCACGTAATTTATAGAAGCTTGAAACTTGAAACTTGAAAAAGTGGCGTAAATGCCAATTTAAAAAAAAACTGAGTTGAACCTAGATTTAAGTTAACATGAATGTCCTTTTTGTATGTTTAGAATAAACAAAGTTAACATAGTATTATATAATATCCCCATAAAATTAACGAATGATATTTCGTTGCAAAATATTATATAGTATTTTTGTGAACGGTTTTTAACAATTTCGAGTAATTAAATAATGAAAAATACTATTTATAATACGTATAATATTATAATTGGCAACAATAATAGTGCAGTTATTTTATGAGTTCGAAATTTGGTGATATAATGTCTGGATACAAGCGTAAATAGTAAGTGGAAATATGCTACTTTTACAGCGAAATATAATTGTTCATTTCATGATGATATTTAGTATTGAGTTTGTTTGTTAGAAATACACAAAGAAGACATCCATGTTAACTCAAATGTAGACGTAACTCAATTTTTCAAAATTAAAGTTTATGACACTTTCATATAACATATAATATAACAGCTCACATAATTCAATGCTTATATTGAAAACTTTTCAATTTACTATATACATCAGCAATGAATCGAATCGAATTTAAAATAATGAAAATTCATCGTCAACAATAAAACATATTAACTAACACAAAATAACGCGACGGGACATAATTTCATAAATATGATAATGCACCAACAAAATCCGATTCATTTTCATTAATTATGCAAATCAACGCGCGCCAAACAACCGACGCGATATCGCTCAACGCAAAACAATAAGCCCAAATTCGAAGCCAAACATCGAAATCACAAATCAAAACGAAAACGGTTCGATTCACACGGAATTCGACACTTCGAATTCGAAATAATGCCGACTTTGATTCAAATCCGGAACAAAGCAGCAAAAGCGCGAATCGCAATTCACCCTAATTAGCCAAAATGAAATATATTCGCATATATGTATGTATATGTATATGTTCGAATTCGACATAATTGAACAATCGGATCGTCGGATAAAATTTGACATGATTTAAATTGGACGATCAAATCGCGACGATATTAATATCTGCCAGAGTATGAAATAGGCGCAAGCCGCAAATTCGACAAATTGAATGCGGCGAATTAATTAATTAGCCAGTTTGGCGTTCGAGATGTATACTATTGTGCATAATTAATTTCTGATAAGCGCATGTTTGTATAAATCGCGTACTATGATTTTTTTGATAGAAAATCGATTGAAAAATACTAGAAATTTAAAGGTTTATTAGATGAGATTGTAAAGATGTCGACGAATTTTTATTCGATTTTCTGATACGATTTCAATAATTATTTTTATGTTCAGTTTAAATGTATACATTTGTGATAACATAAAGAAAAAATATTTGGATTTTTGTATTTTTTTTGCATTAAAAAAGAGCTTAGTACAAAAATTTTCAACACCCACCATAGATTAATGAGAACTCTGAATTTTCTAATACAAGTGACATTGTGAAGTTTATATTCAATTAATATATAATAATAATAAAATATGTAACATTAAAATTACTCAATTACTCTTATATGATAAAAAAAAACCATTCAAATTCTTATTCATTTTTCCGCTAGTTATTATCACGTGAATCTATAAAAGTAGCCTATACAAAAACTTTCTACGTGCATCGTAGATGAATAAGAAGTCTTGAAGTTGTGCAAGTGAAGTTTATATTCACTTAATATTATATATCAACAATGAGTATGGTAAACTAAAACAACTCTTATATGGTAAAAGAAACCATTTAAATTCTCATTCATTTTTCCGCGTAATTTTTCACGTAAATCCATAAAAGTAGCCTATACAAAAACTTTCTACATTAGCCGTAAATTAATAAAAGCCCTGAATTTTTTAATACAAGTGGCACCGTGGAGTTCATATTCTATTAATACGAGTACATACGAGTATATAGACAATAAGTATGTTAAATTAAAAATAATTTTCATATGGTGAAAAAATACAGAAACCATTTAAGTTTTCATTAATTTCTCCACTAGTTATTACCGCGTAAATCCACAAAAGCACCTCACATGAAAACTTTTCACGTCTACTTTAAATGAATAAGAGCCCTGAATTTTTTACAACTGGCACCGTTTATATTCAATGAATATATCGACAATGAGTATGTTAAATTAAAACGATCCTTGTAAGAAACAAAACGTAAATCAACAAAAGTACCTCATGCATAAACTTTCTTACAATAAGATGAATAAGAGCTTTGATTTTTTTAATGCAATTGCCACCGTGGAGTTTATATTCGTGAATAGAATGTTTTTCAAACTAAAACTACCCTCATATGATAAAAAAAATACAGAAACCATTTAAATTCTCATTAATTTTTCCACTATTTACCACCACGTGAATCCATAAAAATATCACATATAAAAACTTTCTACATCCACCCTAGATGAAATAAGAGCCATGATTTTTTTAATACAAGCATCAAGCAATAATTAATGCATCAATAATGAATATATTAAATTAAAACTACCCTTATATGATAAAAGAAACCATTTTAATTTTAATTTATTTTACCTGAAAGTAAATCCATAAAAGTACCACATACAAAAACTTTCCACATCCACCGTAGATGAAATAAGAGCTCCAATTTTTTTATGTAATTGGCACCGTGGGGTTTATATTCGTATATTGACGAGTATGTCAAACTAAAACTACCCTTACATGATTGAAAAAAATTTAGAAAACATTTAAATTTAAATTAATTATTAATTCACAACCCACAAAAGTATCACACACGAAAACTTTCCACATCCCAGACGAAACAAGACCCGCCAAATTTTTGAATGCAAGTGGCACCGCGGGGGGTTTATATCCGGTTAGTGTATGGGCTCGTTAAGCTAACAAAGTGAACCCGCAATCACCGCCGGGATTACCGGAAGGCGGCTCCGTGGAAAACTCATTACATAAGCAGTTATTTTCAATAGGAGCCGCAGGAAATCGGCCGCGTACCGGGATTACGCCGCGGTGATATATGTTGTGTAAATCCAGAACAATTTCGGGAAAGCAATTTCCTCGGTCAGGCTGCTCTCTTACGGCGGGCGATAAATCTCGCCGACGCCCACCGACGCCAAATGTATGCGGCGTCGAACGTGAGCGCGACCCACACTGTCAGGCGTCGAAGCCTTCAATTTTTGGCGAATTTATTCGAGGGGTATACGTGTCGGGGGTAATGGGCTTTGTGTTGACGGTGTGGAGACGCTTTAAAGTCGTGAATTTGTCTGGTGGGTTGTTTGTGTGTTAGGGGTTGTGAGTGTCCGGGTTTTAAAACGCGCGGGGTCCAAGTCGGGTCAGGGTTCAGAATCGAATATGAGAGGTGTAATATAAAATTTCAGGATTCTCTGTACGGGTAATGGGGCTTTCGTTTGTGTGCGAGGCTTTGTGTTGACGGTGTTGAGACGCTTAAAAGTATTGTAGTCGTGAATTTGTCTGGTGGGTTTTTTGTTTGTTAAGGGTTATGAGTGCCCGGGTGTTAAAACGCGCAGGGTCTGAATCGAGGCTGGGTTCGAAATCGAATATGAGAGGTGACATATAAAATTCCAGGGTTCTTTACATCTCGATAAGTTTAATGGGCTTTCACTTGTGTGCGAAGCTTGTGTTGACGGTGTTGAGACGCTTCAAAGTATTGTAGTCGTGAATTTGTCTGGTGGGTTGTTCGTATGTTAGGGGTTCTGAGTGCCCGGGTTTTTAAAACGGGCTGAGTCCAAAATAAAATATACCCAATCCTCTTTTTACACGGAGAATACGTTCCAGAGACTACCCTGCAAAAAAATGAATCCCATCTAATATTTCTGAAAACCCGCCAAGTTCGGGTCCAATATCAAATATTATATATTAAAAAAATTCGATAGATAGACAATATAGTCCCATGTAATTGCTAAATTAAGGTTTATTAGGTCCGAGTCCGAGTCGAGTCGAGTCCGGAAACCTTTGATGTTGTAAATGCTGACGATATGATCGTTATGAAAAAATATGCTTCGGAATGAGCTGACTTTTAGTTTTGTGGAAATTTGGAGGTTTCGGTTGAGCAGATTGAAAAAAAATATCATTTTTCAACAATGCGTGTCAATGGAATGAGTTTTCAAGTTCGTCGATCGTGAACCCAACGTTCATTTATCAAAACGTTGAATATTTACATTGCCAAATAAAGATCCGTCTTCCACAAAAAATTGTCACCGTAAATATAATATTTAAAAAAAAAGCTTGAAAAAAAAATACAACTTTTTCCTTTTATAAGTTTAATTACACTCTGACATTAAACAAATAATCTACAAATAGCCAACAAAGCAAATTAAACACGAACATAAATCACACTCGTAGAATTCAGAGAGCACTCGCGCAAAACTTCCAATTCATTATCAAACCCAACACCATTTAAATCCATACACACAGCATCCCGGGCAATTTTCATTCAGCCCACGCGATTCCAAAACAGCAACACCCGGCTCCCTTTATTTTGCTTTTCAGACAGCGAACGGGTACGAATTTTCAATTTGAGAGGCGCCCTTGCGTCGCTTCCGATACACGCCATACACACACGTGGAAAAATACGAAGGTGGCAACCACCCCCCGCGAGCTTTTGCCGGAAAACGGCGAAAAACAGGGCCAGGGAGGCGGTAAATGTGGGTGGGGGGGGGGTAGAAAATGTTGGTCGGGGGGGTTCCGGGGGTTTGCTGAAGCCGGAGTCAGGACACGTATGGCCGCGGGCGCCAGATCCTCGCTTCATAACAGCTGGACGTGAGACGTCACATGGACGGACATACCTTCGAGGAACTGTGGGTTTCTGTGAAAGAGAGCCTTTGATATCGTCGCTGAAAACGACGCCGAAAATAGAAGGAATGAAATAAATAAAAAGGGAGGAAAAACGCGAGGGAGGAAAGAGAAAATCAAATTTTAAAATTATAGCGTAGAAGGTGTGTCCACGTGTCGGAGGTCATGCGGTTTTGTTTCTGGGATATTGAAAAAGGTAAGATTTTGTTTTTATTGTGTATGGCTTTTCGTTTTGAGGATCGAACTCGACGTGAGTGTTTGATTCTCAAAGCCATTGTTGAATATACGAGTATAATACTTTAATGCGACAGTATCAGAAGAAATAAATTCAAATACTTGAATTATCCAAGTATAACGATACAACGCAGATACTTGAAAATTTATTAATGTGTTAAGTATGGATTGTATTAGGTCAATGAATAAGATTCATCGTTTTTTTGCTATGATCAAATATTTTTCTACTAATGAATAACATATGTATTCAAACTTTTCTATTATGTGAAAATTACTTCATTTTCAAAATCTTTTAAGTACCTAGCATATCAACAATAAATAGCTAGTAGAAAATTTTGAAATGTCTGATAATAAAATGCATTTTTTACATTTTTCATTATAAAAATAATAATGCAACCGCGGAAATAAAAAATACTTGAAATGTATACAATAGAGATACAGTTAACGTTAGAATAATTCAATTGTGGTTTTCAAAATTCAGATCTGGAATTTTTCATTAACTGATAAACATGATGGTGACATATGTACATAATTAATGCTGATCCACGTCAAAATATTAGAGGTATCATGTTGAAAATATAAATCAACCGATAAAAAGTGCAGTATGAGTATCGCATTGGTTTCGTTTTAAAATACGATGAAACTTTTCTAAGTATGAGCAGTAATTTAAAAATTTCTTACCTTAAACAACTGACATATTAATACTTTATTGTATAAAATGTTTTCACTGACCTGAAACAAATAATAAAAAGCTTGAAAAAAGAGTCCGGTTTAACAAAAACATACAAGAAATATTATACCTGAACACAATTTTTCAAAAACACGAACTAATGTAAGCCATATCGGAAAAGCGTACGCCACGGAAAGTAAACAAAAACGAATGAGAAAAAGCACGCAGTGTTACATTTACTGAGTACTTTCTTTAAGACGGTTGTCAAAGGCGATTCTAACGACATTCTCAGTAAAAAAAGGAGAGGAAACGAAATGGAATTCTGAGAGAAGACAGCAGCTGCGTACGGGCGACTAACGTAGAAACAACGAGGCCTTTTGCAAGAAATGCAATTAACGAACGGAATTAAATTACGCCTTTATAGGGGATATCTCATTTCAAAGGAAGAAAGCTTTTTCCTTCCGGTACCTATCACTATTCAAAAATAAATCGCGAAAACAAATCGGATGGACGTACTATATTTTTTTCACTTTATTGAACATATGCTCTCCGAAAGCCTATCGTGTCGCGAAGTGAGTAATAAATGGAAAAAATATATATTTTACAACTTTATTTATGAATCGTTATATCGCCATGAGCGACTTTATGGCCGAATTTTACTATGGTGAAACGGCGGTCAGATGACAAGTACATTATGTCGATACCGTATTTTCAATATTCAAAATGTTATACGCACATCGGAGAGTTTATTATATCATAAAATCCAATCGCTTTCACAACAACCAATATCGATAATAATCGATAATGGCGAAACGCCTAATCAAAATATTATTGGGAGTTTATATGCATATACCGAAAAGCGCAACGACGTAACTTGGGATTCTAAAATACCGATGTTTGCCAATACAGGTATTATTGCAAACCAAATTCCGACTACCGGATTGATTTATTTATTTGATTCAAAAAAATCAATTGCTTGGAAATAAATCACTAATTAATTAAAGGATAACTATTGGTTAATTAATTAATTACTTTCATTATCAAAATTATTAATCATAAATATTAATAACAATGAGAAGAACAAACAATTTTTATAATAAACACAAAAAAATAGAAGATTTTAAAATGCAATCGTTTTTGGAATAAAAATAGAATTTCAAAAAACATATCATATCTAAACTTTCTTCCTTAACCTTACTTTTATACAATTTAATTCAGAAAATGAAAATGCATTTTCAGACTTTACACTGAAAGGCAAAAAGTTTTCAAAAATTGGTAAACAATTTCTAAATGTTTGCCACGAATATTTTTTTACAATTTTTTTTTAATTTTGTTACCAATGATAACTAATAAATTCAAGCTTTTAATAACTCTTTCATTTCGCATATCAAAATTATCATTTTGATATGATTTTTCTTTTAATGAGTAATTTAACAAGTCTCTCGTTTCGGTATCCATCAGTAGTCTATTTTGTAATACCAGTAGTACTGTAGATCGAACTTTGTCCAAAAATCGCTAATACCGGTCTCAATAATAATGGTATTGGAATCCCTAGACGTTACATAGCCAGTATCTTACCGGTTTGTAACACCGATAGTATCAGAGATCGAATTTTAGCCAAAAACTGATAATACTGGTCTCAATAATAACAGTATTTGAATCAACACCGGTATTAGAATCTCTAGGCATAAAATAACCAGTACCTACGTACTAGAGATCGAACTTTAGCCAAAACTGCTAATACTGGTATCAATAATACCAATACTGGAATCACAAAATACAACACAGCCACATTATAATTTATCCGTTTGTTAAAAATGATAGATCGATATTTTATACAGCCCATCTACAGCGAAAAATAGGGGTCGCGTTTTCGATACAGACATCATCGGCCCCCCTGCGCCGAATAACGACATCGAGTTAGTAACACGTCGAAAATTGTGAGATGATTATAAATCATGTTGTTTTTGCGGAACAGGGGAGGGGTCGCCGCGAAAATACGATGAAAAATGAGCACCAAATCCCCCGACCAAATGGAAAAGCCTCACGGTGTCCAAGGAGTGCGCGTCGGGAAAAAAAAAACAATGACGCGAGTTGTCAAATAGAAAAATGGCGGATTGATGATGGAAAATAGCCGAACGTAGGAGAGGCCGTATATTATTTCCAGGATATAAAAAAAAGGAAAACACAACGTTCAGGGGCGGTCATTCGAGGGGTCGCGGGCCGCACTCAATCACTCAAAACGCCCGTTCCTTTATCTCGGTAAAATATTAGCTGTCTCGGTTATGGCAAACACTGTATAAATACGATATTTTGTTTTGTTTGTTTCTCCTTGATTATACTTCAACGCGGCAAACATCTCCATAGATTACTTTCCAGAAATATATTGTAATAAAAGCAACAATTTCTTTGTTATGAAATAATCGATACACGTCGAATAGTCAATTCGTATTTTCTAAACAAACAAATAAACTGATTTTGTTCTATTCATAATAAGCATTTTGATTTATCGTTTTTTCGAAAAAAATTCTCAATTTAATTTCTTGAATTTCTAGTAATATCTCGAATACAAAAATAATCAGCAAACATTTTTTTTCTAATAAATTCGTCGGATCTATAATAAATACATATTTTGAAAAATTTTGAAGCCATTAAAAATTCTCAAGATATTTTATATTAAAACAATTTATATTAAAAATTCTCAAGATATTGCAAATTTTTCAAGAATGAAAATTCTCAATTTTTACAATTTTCTCGGAAAATTCTCGAGAAAATTGAACTTGAAGAAACGCTATAGAACTTTGACATTTTTTTACAAATAAAACTGCTTACATGTATTATTGACACAAACAAAAAAATGGGTCAAAACGATCGACGCTCTAGATAATTCTCCCGATACATCACAACAAACGACAAACACGCCATTAATAACGCGTCGGAAAATGAAAAGCGCTTTTCATCCGAACTAGAGAATTTTTCCATTCCGATATATAATATCGGATCCATTGAAACATCGACGCCGTAGAGTGGCATGAATAATTGAATGGCTCCCCTTTCGCTCTCCCGGCATAAAATATGGTAATCTCTAAAAATTGTAAACATTCCCCGATGATGTATGAAAGCGTTTGCGTGTTTTGGTTTTTCGCACAGGGCCCCTTTGTCTGAAAAAAAATGAGCTTTCGCACTACGCAAAACGGTCCCTCCGTGCTCGTCAACGGTTACAATGGAAAAGCTCGCGATGTTCCATAAGCTCCGCAGACATATCGAACGTTCCGAATGCATATTCATAAACCGGAAAAAAATCCAATATAAAATCTAATCTGGCGCTGTTAAAAACGTCGCTTTCATCAAACTCAGGTCAGGTGTAAAATTACTTTTTTTCCGATCGGAAAAAAATCGACACGTTTTATAGAGAAAAATGTTCGAACATGGTAAGTGCGTTTCATATTCCAGAGAAATTGAGCTTTGTTTGGCGTCACTATGAAAAGAATGCGAAATGAGATTGTATGATTCGACGCGAATATAACAGTCTCTCGATTTATGTACTATAGGTTGGTCCGGAAAAAATGTATTCACACTTTGAAAGAATATAACATATTGTTTTTTTATTATTATTATTCTACCAAAACTAAATTGAAATCAAGAAATTTGTAGTAAAATATTATTGAATCTATGAAAATCACATTTTAGTGCAAAAAAAATCCAAACAAAGACACATATGAAACTATTGTTATTCAAACGTGAGACAATTTCAAAAGAAATAATTGTTGTTGATTGTCTGTAAACAACATATCAAAAGACTGTAAATTTCTAAAGGCCGAGGAAAAGTAGCAGTGCTCAATGACCCGACGAGTAATTATACAAATATAGACATTTATTCAGTGAAGAGTTTGTGACGTACAAGTTCTATAATTAAGCACCTAATAACATTAAAGCACACATATTAGACTATAATTTTTTTTTTTTATTATTAGACAAAATAGAAAACCTTTCTATTTTCATTATGTTACAAAAGTTGATTATTATTTTGTTTATGATGAAAACTTGGACCTAGATTAGATTTATCATATAAAATTATTAAATTCTTCAAATCTCGTGCTAATAGATTTTTTTTAATAAAAACCCATCGTTCATTTTTAGCCCAAAAATATTAATATTTAACGAATTTAAAGAAAATTCACCCGAATTTCTTAGTTTGAATTTTTATTGCTCCAAATTCTAAACAATTTCTGATCCAAAACGCTTATCGATATAAATTTTTTTAGCAACTATACAAATTCAACACGTTTCTTCTTTAATTTGGAGTCATAACATCAATCAAATCTCAATAAAAATCAAAATCAAAATGTATACACATTTTTGGAACACCCTGCACATACATAGCGTCCAAAAAATCAGTGTAATGGCAAGGAAACGATAATGGAATCAATGAACGCGAATATGCGAGCGAGTCGAGTAAACACACTCGCAGATGAGATATCGGTCCGCTCATATCGAGATCATTGACAAAAGCCACTATTCAGCGCTAGGCGATTCGCCCATAACAAAAGCTCGATTGCCGAATCAATTTATGACTACAATGAAAAGCTTCCCTAGCAACATCTCTACGGAATCGCCCACGAAACTAGGAAACCGGCTGCTCACCCTTCCGACAATAATTGGGAAGATGTTTTGCGGACGTCCATTATGAAAATATGTTTCGTCTTGACAATAAGCGCAAACATCGTCTGTACGGAGAGGGGTTCGACAAATTCGAGGCGACAATCGAATTTGTTTCGTAATTAGAAATCTATCGGGACACAAATGTGCGGCTTTTGTCGTTTATATACACTTGAGCGCGAGCTTCTTCCTATTATCTTCGTTCCCCTTGTGAAAATAATGAGAAAACTTCCCTATTATGGTCTTCCGTATATAAAATCAGATCGTTGATCGATCAATTCAAAGTTTATATATGTCAATGTATATTATTAGTCCATGTTTATTTGGGTCAGTCATTAATGCACTTGGGCCTTGTATAACATGATTATATACTAAAACGTCGTGTAATACGAATCCCTATTATGCTCTTCCGTATACAAAATCAGATTGCTGATCGATCGCAACTTCAAAGTTTGTATATGTCACAGTTCAAGTGTATTTTAGTTCAAGTATATTATTAGTTCCTATATATTTGGATCAGTAAAAAATACGGAATATATAAAAAAATTATTGTATTTTCAGTATTATTAAATTAAATTTTTTAACGTGTTTCACACATATGTAATTTGTGCATTGAGAGTCCGCAAATTATGTTTCTTAACGAATTTCGCGTAATTTTTACGTGTGTGTGTGTTGTGAGGAAATTATGTATATTTGACAATTTTTACAAATTATTTTCCCTTGTCTAAATTTGCACATGTAACAGTTCGGATAGCAAAAAGGTGCCACTGGACAACACATAAACCCTAAGGGCCGATCTTTCAATTGTCGGTTAAGAGTTATTCTCGGAATAAGCCTTTTAGTTTTTATGGTTATTCGCGGCCGGTCACGGATAAAGTCACGTATAAAGTCACGGATAAAGTCACGGATAAAGTCACGGACAACTAGCTTATAGTTGTCCGTGACTTTATACGTGACTTTATCCGTGACCGGCCGCGAATAACTATAAAAACTAAAAGGCTTATTCCGAGAATAACTCTTAACCGACGATTGAAAGATCGGCCCTAAATATATTAAGATATTGTTTAAAAATTGATAAATATAGATTCCAAACTACGCGCGAAATCCATTTAAAAAATAATTTAGGCACTTACAATGCATGAATTATGTATGGAATTCCTTAAGAACCTCAATTTAAGCACTTATAATGCATTTTGATTCATGTTAAAACGCAAATTAGTAGATAATAAATTTATATACCTAAGTAAAGTATTGCCTATTTCATTTTTATTTTTTTTTTCTAAAATCGTGTTGTATAAAAATAGGTTGATAAAAATATTCATCAACCATAATACATCAAAATCGTTCGATATTAAACCGAATTATACGAAGCCTGAGTGTACACATTGTTGAGGATTTTGGTTAAGTAAGATTTGGTTGGGTTGGATTACATTTTTTTCGCCAACTTCATTTGTTTCCATCAAAGCTTTGATTGAATTAGATCGAATCGGATTGGATCAAACATACACGGACTGCGACATAATATCACATACTAAAACTATTGGCAACATAATGAAAAGGATTTACGTTATATACACGATTAATACGAACGTGTGAACATGTTCACAGCGACATTAACACAAAGCTGATAGTCTATTCAGTTATTAAATTCAGAATCGAGTTCGCGTTTGTAATACATGTATTCAATAAGTTATATACGTCCCAAAGGCGTTGTTAAGATTATCACATAATGCCGCGTCGACGAGTACGTAAAGTTATATATCCCGACATTATTGCTTGGCCGCCCAGACACTTTTAACATCATGATAATGTTGCATCGCACCTCTAATGGATATTTAATGAAAGAGTGCCGACGAAGAGGCAACAGAACGTGCTCCAGACGGTGCACCAGCGCTGAGACGTCTTGTATGTGTCGAGCAGCCCTCTTTTGTTTCAGCTCTCGTCTGCTTTCTAAAGATACGGGGTGGTTCTAAAACCCACTGAAGACAAGCACAAAAGACATCTTTTATATGAAAAAGCCGAAAAAACATGTAGTATTAGGTCGATGCATGAGTTTTGTCGTGTTTTTTTGATGAATATTTTTTTATTAATGAATTACATCTGTATTCGAAAGATAGGGAGTGGTTCTGAAAGCCACCGAAAACAAGCACAAAAGACACCTTGTATACGAAAAAGCCGAAAAAACATGTAGTGTTAGGTCGATGCATGGGTTTTTTCGTGTTTTTTGATGAATATTTTTTTAATAATGAATTACATCTGTATACGAAATATACGGAGTGGTTCTGAAAGCCACCGAAGACAAGCACAAAAGACACCTTGTATACGAAAAAGCCGAAAAAACATGTAGTATTAGGTCGATGCATGAGTTTTGTTGTGTTTTTTTGATGAATATTTTTTTAATTAATGAATTACATTTGTATTCGAACTCTGTTGTGTGAAGGATGGTTCTTTTTTGATATCTGTTAAATTTCGATTACTCGCGTGGCGTTTTATGATACTGTTACTCGTGTGGCGTCTACTGAATACCCGTATATATAATTTCTGTGAAAATTTTTAATTATTAAATCATTTCAAGTAATAAAATATTGATTTATGAATATATTTCTGAAACTAGTCAATGTGAATATTTCAGATGCAGTTTGTGTTTTTCAATTATCAGAAAAATTTGGTATTCGCGCGCCATTTACCTTTGTAATAGCATAAGTTAAAAAAACGCGTTGATAAAATCGGTTATGAAATAAATAAAAAGCTTGAAAATGAATGTACTCTGCGAAAAAAATTCTTACAAGCTAAATTATGAAAATTGACTAAATAGAAAACTGAAAAAAATTATCTATAATACCTATTATCTTAGATACAAAACTCCTATCCGTTTTTAGTTCAATCAAATTTTCATATTACTGTAAATTCCACAAACATCATTCAAGGCCAGTGAAAATTTTTGTAATGAATCATTGATTAGTAATAAAAATGTATGCGGAAAGAGAGATTTTGAACTTTTCTGGTTTTGAAAATATTTTCCACCCACTGGTGTTTGACAAATGCCACGCGAATAACAGAGAGTTAAATATTGGCCTAACAAGTGAAAAATAAACAGCCTGTAGAAAATGTTGAAATTTCTAATAATAAAATGCATTTAAAACGCGACCGCGGCAATTAAAAATATTTGTATTGCACACAATAGAAAGAACGTAACGTAACGTATTAACGTAAGAATCACTCAGTGGTAGTTTTCGAAATTCAGATCTGTGTATTTTTCAATAACACGATGAAAACATATTTTTGGCTATAATCACGTAAAAATATTAGAAAAATCGCATCGAAAATAAGAGCCAACCCATAAAAAAATACAAAATCCACATCGCACCATTTTATTTTCAAAACACGACGAAACCCCAGCACCGATCTAATACACCGTTCGAAAATCGTTATATTGAATATTTCCCAAGATGAGGGTTCGCCGTCTTTCATCTCGGATTGCAATAAAGAGAAAGATGTAGGTGACAGATGGGGCGGGCAGGCGAAAATCCCGGAGATAAGATACGAAAATATGAGGTATGCAAATAATCGCACCATGGCCAGAGGAGTGAATAACGAAAGGGTCGACGAGAGGTCAAGCCCAGAGGATGAAGGGCTCGGCCCTCTGGGGTCGGACGTTCGAACGATTGCGCGTCAAATAAGCACAATTTATAAAGGCCATTAAAATAAATATAGAGCCGTGAGGGATGCTTGTTATGTCGTATTTATACAATGAAAGCCTCTCGGTTCGCAACACCAAAGTGCTCGAGGTGCTTCCGTAATGTCCGTGAAAACGCGTAATTTCCGGCCGCGTAAATTTTTCGTGTGAGTACAAAGCAGGGATGAATCCAGGAGTTTTTCACGGGAGGGAGATTTTTTAATTTGTTGAATTTTAAATATTTTTTTTCGTTGAATACAAAATCTTTTAGGTACGAGGTTGGTTTTTGATAAGGTTTAGTCTAGATCCCCAACATTTGATGGGAAGACCTTGGCCTGTAATGGATATACAACGGGTCAATATTGATGTTGACAAAATCTTTGTAAATCTATAACTGCGGTTCTTAACTTTTTTGATTGATGTGCCAAAAATTTTCCTATTTACAAATAGTTCGTGGGCTTTAATGAAAAATTTAAAAAAATCCGATTGATTTCAAAATAATCATTTGAATATCCTATAATGAAAATTATTCACAAATTACAAAAAAAAAACTATATTTATTTAATATTATTGGAAATATGTTAATGATTAGGGCCGCAGGCGAAAATTTTTTTGTATGTCAAGTGTTATCTACTTTATTTGTGTTGTTCTTCCTCCCTTATCAAAATATTTAAGTTACCTAACAAATTCTGAAACTAAAATCAACTAGCCATTTTACCCACAAGAGCCACAATAATAAATACAGTTGAATTAGTTACCTCACTTTTATTTAGCCTATAGAATTGCTTATTTTTTAATATAAAAATAAGCAGATTTTCCTCATTTTTTGGAAAATTAAAATTAAAAATATCAAAAAATATTTTCGAAAATGAGTTTTTGCGTTTATTTTGCGAAAAAGATCGACGATTTCGAAAATACATAAATTTATAAATTATACCATGATATGGGCGATTGACCCACCGCCCTCCCGTTGAATTCGCCCCTGGTACAAAGCGGCAAGGATAAATCTATTGAGATTCGGGCCGGGCGAATTTTAAATTTAAAAATTATATAAAACAGTGCATATAAAGAGATTTTGCCGCTCAACGGCCTGAAAAATCACACGGAGCCGAAAGCGTAATACAGACCGTTTTCGCTCAATTAAACGAAATTCAAATAGAAATATTAAATTTCAAAAATTTCGATTTACTCATAGCGGAATTACGAACCGGGCCAAAAACCATAAAATGTCCTTGCGATCGAGCGAATTCGGCGTACGTGAGTGTATTACGGCAACTGAACTGGACTATTCAATTACCTGTAAATAATCGAATTCGGATACGGCCAAATTGAAATTTTATGACGTCAAATGACGCATGGAATACTAACGCGATATTCCCAAATTAAAAACAAACATTATTTTCACGCAGATCGACGCCATTCGAAAACATACACAATAGGGTTTCTGGACTCGGGTTCGGACTCAGCGGGTAGTGGACCTTCAACCCTGACTTAGGATAAGGGTCGGACTCGTCGGGTAATGATCTTTAACGCGGTCTCGAGACTCGAAATTAAAACCCGATGAGTCCGGGTATTTAGAATTTCCAGTTTTAAAATTAAATATCTTTTATAAATATCAACATTCATTGTTACACACATAGAGAACAAAAACGAGAATAAAATAAACTATTTGAAATATTGGACCAATGAAATGAATTAATACTCATCAAAAATGAAAAATCTAATTGAAAGCATTAAATCCACGAGAAAGAAAATCACTCACAAATCGTCAAGAAAATATAAATTATAAATAATTAGTTCAATGAATCAATAAGAAATAAAATTAATTACAAACCATTAACAAATTATATCACTCAAATTAATCAAACTTTAAACAATTCACATTTATACAAAAAAAATGGACAAATTCTTATAAAACAATAGTAAAAAGATCAAGATACTCATGCAACACATTCTGCAATTGAATAGCACTACATTTACTATCGGATGATTTTAATATACATATTTGATTTTGTACTCGGACTCGACTCAGACTCATTGAATTTCCAAAATATCGGTCTCGGTCTCAGTGGGTATTCAAAATATTATATCGGACTCAGCGGTCTTTCAAAACCCAGATATTCAGAAACCCTAACACACACACGTGCACTCAAGGGAGCTTTCGTCCTATACACGCGTGCTTAGGGGAGCTTTCGTCCAACACACGCTCGAGATGAAAAATTTTCACGTAGGGGTGAAAAACCACCATGTCAACCACACGATGCACCGCGATGGTTGATGAAGTTGTTGCGGTCGGTGGGGTCGAGCTGTCGGTTCCAACCCCAGGATCTCGACTCGGTGGAGTGAAGTGGGCTTAGCGAAGTGGTAAGCCCTCGGGCTTTGTACGATTCCCTATGACGATGCTATAAAAACACCAGGGATCCCCGTTTACACGCAACATTTTGTTGGGTAGAAATCAACCCAAACAGCCACAAAGGTATAAAGAAGGAGTATGTTCTCGGGAGCTCGGGGGAACTCGTTACACGTCAGGACGGAAAGAAAATAGAACGAAACGCGAAAGCAAAGTAAATAAATACGCTCGAATAACAGTGCAGTATAATTTTGAATATAAACAACAGTGTGCGCGTGCCTTTATTTTTTCTTTGGAAAAACGATAATAAAAGTTGGGATTAACATGTCGCAAAAAAAATTTCGATTCAAAAGTATTAGCGAGGAAATTCGGAATGAAATTTACATAAGTTTTTCTTTCGAAAATTTTCCTCTGAATTTTTAAGAATTGAAGCAGAAAATAGCGAAGGTATTTCGATGAAAATGGTAAGAAAGAAAATTACTAAAAGCACTTCTTTACCCGTCTCAAATATTAAGGTGAAAAAAAACTATATGATGAAACCATCCGTAAAACGCTTTTGTATGTATATTTAAAAAAAATGTATATAGAATATAAAGTTGATCCATCTTATTATACCTCCGATCACTACGAGAGAAAATATACTATTTATATCTATACGAAATGCGATATTTCGTAATTTATATCCGTATCTCGGTACCTTGCAAATCTTTCCCGACAAACTTTCGCTTGTTATTCCACTGAACAGCAAAAGCCTGATGACACGTAAAATGCATATGAATATAAAAGTTCGTACACGGCAGAATCCTCGTTTTCCGCCAACATTCTATATACACAAGTTTTAATGCACTTTTTTACGACATGAAATTTAAAGGACGCGAAAGTTGGAAGCTTTCGAACAGCAATTTTCAGCGAGCTTCGATATCGGCCGTGTCACGTCGCATTTGAAAACTCGCCGAATTAATGAATCACACCTGAAAGCCCTCAGCGTTTTCACCTCAATCATCAAATTAGGGTAACATGGCGTAAAATTACTTAGCGAACAATCTCGATAGGAGAAATTTATCACTGTCAAATTTTCGCATTATTTGATGGCTCCAAAAACTCAACCCGCCGTATCGAAAGGCAAAAAATAATTCTCGCGTAAAAATCGACGTTTCACGCAGCTTTTTTTTACATGAAAAAAATTCGTATTGTGATCGTTATGAAATTAGAAATTTAATGGAATTAAAAGCGGACGAAAGTTATTATATTAAGCTTCATAGTAATTTGTAAAAATGAGTCGGGAGCGAAAACACATTGTAATAATTAAATTTGTCGGAATGTTTGTGTGCCTTGGCGACACCATTTGAAATATACGGGAAAATTGTGCGCCGGTGGAAATCGTAAAAATAAAAGGAGGCACAAGCGGGATTAAAAAAGCTCCGAAAGGAAAAAATTAAATATTTTTGCCGCAGTTCGCAGCTTATTGTCAAACCTTTTGGGGTCGAGGTGACGCCTCGTGCGAGGCCCTAAAAAGGACGCGGGAAACGCTTTATTTTCATTTCGCTCTGGGAAAGCACTAGGACCAGATTAGGGTCACCAACCATTAGGGCCAATCTGGGAATTATGATACACGCTTAGGATTTCGCGTGGATAATGTTCGGGATCCGAAATTTAATAAAACTCGCGATTTTCTCTAATGGAAAACCGTAATTCGTCGCGAAGATGTGAGAAATTCGTTAACGATATTGTCATTTATTAGGTAAATGCGAAAGTTTCGGTGTATTTTTTATTTTAATTTTTTGACAGTTGACGCTTATCTTCGACACATTATTTTTGATATTTTTTTTAAGTAGATCAACATTAATTATAGCCAATGACATGTCGTTAAATTTTGTCTGGTTAATGATTTATCAATTAATGAAAAATACCCAGTCAGAATTTTGAAAACCCACAATTGAGTGATTCTAATGTTAACTTTATCTATCTACACATTACAAGTATTTTCAATTACGGTCGGGTTATTATTTTTACATAACTTGTACAGAGAGAAATGCCATAAATGCACTTTATTATTAGACATTTAAAAAATTTCTAGACTGTTTATTATTCACTGACTAGGCCAAAATTTAACAGATACTGAAAAGGAAGTATCTTCGACATAATAGAATATTTTGAATACAAATGTTATTCATTAGTACAAAAACATTTTAACATCTAAAAAATTCGATGAAACTCTTAAGCATTGACCTAGAATTTGATGTTTCAAGCCTCAAAATTTTAAAAAAAAATTACTGGTGACCCTAGACAGGACCCTTATCTGCTAATTTAATTTTGTGGGACCGGCTCGTTTTTGTACCCACTTTATGCGAGTCTCGCACATTTGCATCTCGCACTCTTCCATCAAGTAAAACATTCGGCGAAGCGAAAAAATATATTTCGCGGAACGGAGCCTTGCGCATGGTCGCATCGGAAACGGACAGTAAACATAAATATTTTAATGTTTATACGAAATTATGATAATTCGCGATAATATGCGAGTATAATGTTTGGGCGAGAGGGAAATTACAGCGAACGCGCGATGGAGAAGCTTTTTATCTTCGCGTTATCGACATTACGAAAGAATTATTTATTGAGAAAAAACGCATTAGGTATAAGAAACTTCGCATTAGTCCAAGACATAAAACGCATTTCTTCATTCGGAAAACGTCGTAAAAATTCTCTTATAGGCAATATTTCTCAAACTTCTTTTTACTACTCTAGCTCTTGACGCTCACGTTCGAATTTTCATTTTTTTTCGGAAAAATATTAGCAGAATTTGAAATATTTCCATCAATTACCCACTGTATGACTATTATGGAAATAAATTCGCTCTAGCAATGAACGCCGCGCACGAAATTTCTATAAATTCACTCTGCAAATAAAAAGAAAGCAAATAACTCTTGCGAAGTACGAATATGAAAGTTGAACAAAGTCTGAACGCAAAATAGAACTAGAAAACCCGCAAATAAGTAATAAATATGACAATATGTATGACTGGTTGTTCAATAGCTGACAGAAATGTACAAAACCACAACTCCCTGTTACATAGTACGCCTTGTATTCGAAAGTACACATGTGTTACACATGTATTGAAAGCGCATACTATTTGAACAATAATGGCAATTTCGCAACTCTGTAAGACCACAGAAATACGATGATTATTTAGAACATTCTAAACATATTTCGCGGTATTTGAACACAGCGAATATTCATTATTTCATACACATAGTTACGAGTTATAGTGAACTTGTAGAAAATATTTGATAAATCAATATATATATATTTATTATTTTCAGATTAAATCATCGTATAATGAAAACTTTTCGTTTGAATTACCAAAACAATTTGAAAAACATAAATTTTACTTTGTGTAGAAAGATTGAAGCCGAAATTGATCAGACGTCTGTCGGCTCGATTCCAGACGACCTTTTTGATCGAAGATTCAACCTCGTTCAATTAGCATTCAACGTTTACTTTGAACACAAACAAAACAGCCATAAAATTTAAAAATACAGGGTCTTAGCGAAAAACGAGCTTGAAATACGGCCAAACGATAGGAAATGCAAGGGGCGCAATTTTGCCGCGGTTTCTCAGCAGATCCCTTAAGTCTCCGGTAAATGGAAGGGTTCAAGTTTTGCGGTACAAGCGACGACCAGAACGTTCCCCGACGAAAGACCACGATAACACTTTGGGAAAGTTCAGGCCCGGACCGAGGGCCTTAACCCATTTAGACCGAAGGTTTTTTTTTGCGAGTTTTTTCCTGAAATTCATAAATGTTACATAAAATGGTGTAAAAAAAAATATTTTCAAGTAACTTTTTTTTTTATTGTTTCTAGTTTTTGAGATATAAGGTTTTCCGAAATCGGATCACTAGGCACTAGGCATTTTTATTACATTAGAAGAATATACTGTTTTTTCATAATTATTTGGTGACTACTACTAGATACTATAAAATTATTATTATTATTATTATTATCATTATTAGCATTTTTTTTATTACTATTATAAAAAAACTACTTATGATGATATATGATTGCAAATTTGACATACAAGGCAACATTACATTTTTTCACATTTAAATGTTGTGTTTTTTATGGCATTTACGGCAACGTGTTTGTTTATTTTGGTTTATTATATTATGATTTAGAGCCAGTGGTGGCCAGATGAAATCACTTGGTGGGCCAAATAAAATAATGCATATCTTTGAAGGGCCACTCATAAATATTTTACAACGTAACAACAATATGATAGTTTTTTATATTTAAAATAAAAAAAAACGCTGTCTTGCACATTTCAATGAAATGTGCAAGACAGAAGAAGAACAGAAGAACAGAAAACAAAGGGCTCGAATACCATTTCTTTCCCTGTATTGAAGCTCGATAATTAGCAATATTTTCATCAGCTCTGGCGACACCTCCCATATATTGGTTATATAATTTTATCATGTATGGCTGTTGAACCTGTATTTTTATTTTTTTCATTTTGAGAATAACGATTTACTAGAGAAATAGGATTAATTCCAGCTCCTGAAGAGGCAACAGTGACAATACTATTGTCATGCCACTTACAGACAATATTTCCCCGATTATCGCTTTTGAAGTCAAATGCTCCTCTTTCTTTTTTCTTCATAATTTCGTCTGAGTGAATCAGAGGCTTGTCAATTCGATCTTTTCTCACGGTCCCTGTCACCCGATGGCCCATTGAAGTGAGTTTATCGAGTAAAGAAATACTTGTAAAAAAATTATCAAATATGAAATAATATTCTCCAGGATGCTCTTTTGTGAGTGCCTCAACAAATTGAAGCACCACCGATGCACCGACGCCATATTCTTCATATTGGGTATTTGGATTTTACCCTGATATGGTTGGAATCAACAGATGTACCCTAATCGTGTTGCTCCACACCAAAACTTGAAACCAAATCGGATAGGTTTGCCTCTAATAAATTGCTTACACCCGTGACGACCAAAGTAGGGGAACCATTGACTCGTCAAAACTGAACTTTGTCTCGTTTAGCGTAAATTTTAAGCATCTCTCATTTAGTTCAGTTATAATGGTCGTAATTTGGAAAAATTTGTCCGTCTGGTTTAAATTTTCATTATCAGCGACATGTATATTAGTAAAATTGACGTAAATCGATCACGCCTCATGGCACCATTGACCATTGTATTATGGGTATCAGCCCTTTGCTCCCAGTACATTCGTCGTCTCGGTAGTAGGACGTAGCCACTCAAGAAAATTATTCCTAAAAAGCATTTTAGTTCTGAGTGACTCCAGCCAAGATTTATTCCTTTTCTATTTAGAAGCGTACAAGTTCGTGTACGTCACAATCATTTCAACTAATTTGTCGTCCAAAAAAAAGTTCAAAAAATTTCTGTGGGATTTTTTTTTTTTTTGTTATCTGTTGAAGTTGCGTAACTTTTCCTTCTGGAGATCGTGGGTCCAAATCAGTGATTTTCCATCGGCGTGCAACTTTAGTGAGTTTTATTTTCTTTGTTCGAGGAAGTTCTTGCTCAGTAGAAGCAGGGGTAACTTCATTATCCAAGTCGAAATTAGAATCACATCATAGACTAAATGTGCAGGTGCTCGAAGTAAAGAACCTGGTAGATTATTTATCGTTCCACCATCTTCGTCTCCAGAATCTTCATCCGAAATTGGCGCTGTTGCGTTTTCAGGCGGTTCGATGATTATAGTCCTTGCTCTAATATTATTTTCTGTTTCTAGCATTTCCACAATTTAATTTAACGATAAGCCCTTCGACATCTTGGGAAAGGCCTGTTTTAACTAAAAATAAATAAAAAATATTAGAGCTCTTTGACGTATGAATGTTTTAAATTTAGTAGTTTACTATATTTATTATTTTATTTGTTATTATAACGTATTGCTACGTCGGGTTACCAGATGATAACGAGTTCACTCGCGTCGACGGAAAAGGATGAGGCGTCGATGAGAAGTTGGTCGATTCTCCAGATCGAATGAAATGCGGGGTTTTCACGAGTTATGTGAAATAGGGTTCATTCAGATTCGCAGTTACATGAATTATCAATTACTCAAACAATTATAAATTATAATTGTTAATTATAATAATATATAATAAATATAATAATATATAATAATTATAATAATATATAATATTGTAACTTACAATATTATATATAAATAATAATAATAATAAATAAATAAACATCAATCTAAACTTTCTTCACTACCGTGCTGCATTGCATTGAATAGGTCATCTATGTGCCTAGCGTTTGAAAATCGGAACACCCGACTTTACAAGCCCATAATAACGACAATATTAATAATTTCTGTATATTGTGACTAAAATACGGTAGCGTATATAAAGTAGATTAGTAATAGCAAAAATTGTATTTATAGGACCGAAAAAGCAAAAGTAATAATTACCTAAGTTGAAAAAAACTTTGCTGAAATCGTCCAATATTATACGTCAATGTTTATAAATATATCATGACGTCGTTACAGGTCTATGCACGTTCAAATATTAACCACAAGCAAGCGACACTAACACTATATCCAACTTGATACTTCTAAAACCATTTGTTGTTGATGTTAAGAAGTAAAAAAAAAAAAAACGGCAACGAGTTTAGTGTTCCGAAATCGGATCACTAGGCTTAAATGGGTTAAGAGCCGCGGCGGCGACATTGAAGGGGGCGTCGTCAGTCCCTTGAAAAGCGTTGCCATGTCAGGCCACAAATGACCGACTGAACATACCGACTAGAATATGAACCTAGAACGACCCATCAGTCTTCCGAAATTAAATTGAGATGTGCCAGAATGTTGTATGAGGAATAAATTTGAAACCGGACAGGAGTTTTATTTCGAAGATTATTTTCTTTGGTTTTCTGTTGAGTCAATCTTTGAGATTTAGATCGCGAAAAATCTTTGGGCAGAGTGCGTTTATTTCTGAGATATGACCGATTTTGTCGAAGCGAATTTTTAACCTCTGCGATTGCGAAAATGAATGGCCCGAAAACACTAAATTCTATTTGAAATTTAAAAAACCTATGGCATTTATAGTGATTAAAAATTATCTTCATAATTACGTATTTTATTATTTGAAATTATTTTCGAAATAAAATTTAGTAACATATTTTTCGACAATTCGGTAGGTACTGACCTTAAAATTAGATACTTGGGAACGAATTTTACTACAACACAATGTCCGGATTGTTGTTTTGAGCTAAAAAAAGCTTTAAATGATTCTTAAATCATAATCAAAATTTTATTATTATAGATTATTTCAATAAACATAAATTTTCACAATAGTTTTTATAATGATTTGAAACATTTGTACTGATATAAGAATTTCTTGCTTTTTTTTTGTTTTCTATTAAGATTTAATTACTTTTACTATATCTCAAATATTATTCAAAACACCGATTATGATTCATAGTTTCATTGCCACAAGTCTAGATAATAATTGCAAAATTTTCAGAAGTCGTTTAATATTTTAATTTGAAGCAGAACTATGTATGTATATGAGCGAAGTTCGTTTACGCAATCGCAGAGCATAAAAATGCGCATCAACAAAATCGATTATATCTCAAAAACAAATGCACTACGCCCAAAGATTTTTTGCAATCTAAATCTAGAAGATTGACTCTATATAAAACTGAAGAAAATAATCTGTAATACCTATCATCTTAGAAATAAAACTCCTGTCCGGTTTTTAATTGTTCACAGTACTACTGCACCGTTCGTCTTTGCAATCGCAGAGGTTAAAAATGCGCATAAACAAAATCGGTCATATCTCAAAAACAAATGCACTCAGCACAAAGATTTTTCATAATGTAAATTTTGAAGAATGGCTCTAGAAAAAACTGAAGAAAATAATCAGCAATACCTATTATCTTAAAAATAAAACTCCTATTCAGTATTAAATTGATTGCAACGCTGCTATAGAAACGTATACACGATTGTTTATGCGAAACAAACACGAATCCAAGTCGAATCCCGCAAAAAGTTCTATCTTCGCAAAATCAATTCGTTCAAAGTCGAGACAAGCCAGGGAGGGGTATCTTTTCACAGTAGCTCCCGTTTAATGATATCTGGAACGCCGACCTTCCCGAATCAACGTCCGAAACTTCTCACAGACTAACGTCGACGTCAAAAGGCACAAAACAAGCACAATTTGAAGCGCGAAACCAGCGGCTCTTCGTTAAAACTTCCAGGACGCAGCCTCGGAGCGTTTATGTTTCGGTCAAGTTTTTCTGGAGGATTTCGTACTAAGTTTTTCCCAAAATATCCCGCTTGAAAACGAGAGGTTTTGTATTAAACGATAGCCACTGTGGTCCGAGCGTTCGGATCCCCGTTCCTACTCTATGCCCTGATTTTGAGTCGAGATATTCCCTTTAAAAGGCAATTTCGCTAATTAATTACGAAGTCGGAAATAATGGCTGGTAGACGTTATTTTGACGTTCAAAAATTAATACTTCCAACTCGAGTCACGTAATAGAATATTTTGATTCAGAGCTTTCGTAAATGAAATTTCGATTTGGAGGAGAAAAGGTGAAAATCGAATATCGAAATTGTTTTATTGATGAAAATTGCACATAAATTATGTAGCGTTTGTTTAAAATATAAAAGCTCGCCTTAATAAGGAAGAAGCTTTTGCGAAGCGGGGAAAATGAAATTTTCACCGTTTTTACTTAAATTTTATAATACGAGAACGAGGAAACAAAACAGGAATGAAAATAATCGCATTGTGATCCATCCCGAAAAAAATTAATGGAAAATAAAGGCGAAAGCTTATAAAACATCTGATGTCCCAACATAGAAATGTAAAATCAAAATAGGACTAGATATATCAGAGAAAATAAAAACGGGATGAAAGCAACTAAAATATTTCATCTAACGTAATTTTATTTCGAAACGACAACTCAATGTCAATGTTTCCTATATTTCAAATAAACAAAATTACATGTCAAACATTATTTGAGTTTCTTTGAAGGATAAAATATTGGAAAATTTTGACAACACAATTATTCTACATCAGAAAAATGTTATCATATTTCAGTATGCTATTAAAGAGAAAAAAATAAAGCGTTATTTTTTCATATATTGCAAAGTTATTTGATCATATTTTGCACAGAAAAATATAAAAAAAATAATATTATTTTTCGAGAAAAATAAAATTTTCATGTAGTTCGTGAATATAAGACTTCATGACTTTAACACGATGAATAAAAAATGGAAATTTTCATATGAATTTTGAACAAACGATATTCACATCATAAATAAAACAATATTCAAATCAACGATATAAATAATTCGATTAATGATTAATTATAAGCGAATTATGAAAATTGATAATTACACATATTAACAATTATAATACGCATTAACAATCTGAAAACAAAACTAGAAAATCGAACGACAATCACATTGAAAAACAACGATCAAAAATGAAATGCCAGTTCGAACAACATGAATAATTCACATAACACCATTACCATACACGGGCAGTCTAAGAATTCGTGAGTGGGCTACTTTCGCAATACAAAATGGCGTGACTCCTCCAAATAACGAAAAAAAAAACGCAAAAGTCCATGATTCATCAACGAATTTGACGATTTCGGATTGGGAATAATCAACTAATGCAAAATGGAATTAACACGCGTTTTTAGAGACAGTTGGCAAAGACAGTAAGTTCCCGAACATATCGCAATCGAAAGCTACTGCGGAATGTTCTAAGGATAGATTTATCAACGTTTTGAAGGTGATTAATTTCAAAAGCGTACAGTAATTTACACTAATCGCTGAAGATAAATGTCATAAAGCAGTCGTTACTCGACTCTTGTCTGCACATGGGCATTTGATAAATTATGGCAGTAAGCGTTTGACTCATCGGAATAAAAACAAATGAGCGTAAAAACCTTGTCCCGAAACAAACATTAGCAAAGCAATATGGTTTTCCAAGAAAAAATTAACACAATTGAATCGCTTACACTAGGCGTTGGCAAAATTTTTTTGCCGCGGGTCCAAATCAGACAAAATTTTAAAAGAAGACATTTAAGTGACCCGACTCTTGTCTGCATATAGGCATTTGATAAATTGTGGCAGTTTAAGCTTTTGGTTCATCGAAATAATAACAATCGAGCGTAAAAACCTTGTCCTAAAACGAACATAAGCAAAGCAACACAATTTTCCATAAAAAATTGACTCAATTGATTTATCTGCACCAGACGTTGGCAACCTTTGGTGATTATGAGTTAAAATCGATCAAAATTTTAATTAAGAAGATATTTCAAATAAGTAGATACTTTAATTTTAAAATGGTTTGTTACATGTACAGTAGCACCTTTTGCCGTTCGAGCAGTTAGCATGTAAAAATTTAAACAATCTAATTGTAAGGCAAAGATAGGCAAACTTTAAAACTTAAAAAATTGAGGTTCGGTGACTAGATGGTAAACTTGAAATATTTACATGAGTAATTCTACTCAAAGAACAACAAAAAAAAAACAATTTCAAAATTTTAAACAAAAATCGACCTAAAAATATTTATAAAAATCGAATTAGGCTTGGGACGGAACTTGCCGACACCTGAATTCTAAAGAAAAATGATTTGTAAAAACTGTCACACAAAACTTCCCTACAACACGCACACATACAAACCACGCACGAAATTCCTTAAGAAACCTAATTTGCGGACTTATAACATAAATTACAAGTGAAATACAGAGATTGAATTTAAGTGCCTATAAATCATTTTTACCCGTCAAAATACAAGTTTATCGATGAAAAATTTACGCTCCTAAAGTAAAGTATCGCCTAATTTCCCCTTGAAGAAGCCAAAATTTTTGAGGTAACCAAAGTTCCCAAAAGGAGGACAATGTTCCTTATAGAACGTTTAGAACTAGGATGGCCAATTAAAATTACTTGGTGGGCCAAACAAAAAAAATGCATGTAAAACTCAATAATAATGTGATAGTTTTTATAATAAAAAAAAAACAGTTTGCAATTAAGATATTTTATTATTTTTAAAATCATGCATCGAAAAGGTCAATCAAAATCTTCAATTGGGCCACATATAACCCTCGGGCCTTAGTTTGGTCATAGCTGATTTAGAAGAACAAATGATAAAAAAAATATGTCAATCTTTCTTAAAGAACATTAAGAAGAAAAAATTTCTCAAAAATATGAAATTCTTCCTCAAAGAAGATTGAGAATAAATTTTCCAAAAAGGAGACAATCTTTCTCAAAGAACATTGAAAACAAATTTCCCAAAAAAAGAGGAAAATCCTTCTCAAAGATCATTGAGGAGAACAAATTTTCCAAAAGAGTATTATTTTTCTCAAATAACATTGAGAACAAATTTTCCAAAAAAAATATGACAATCTTCCTCAAAGAACATCGAGGAGAACAAATTTCCCACAAATATGACAATCTTCATCAAAGAACATCGAGAACAAATTTCCCAAAAAAAAGAGGACAACCTTTTTCAACGAACATCGAGGAGATCAAATTTCCCAAAAATTATGACAATCATCCTCAAAGAACATAGAGAACAAATTTTCCAAAAAAATATGACAATCTTCCTCAAAGAACATTGAGATCAAATTTCCCACAAATATGACAATCTTTATCAAAGAACATCGAGAACAAATTTCCAAAAAAAAAAGAGGACAATCTTCCCCAAAGAACATCGAGAACAAACTTCCCAAAAAAAAAAAAAAAAAATCTTCAAATCTTCAAACCAAAACGTCTGCTCAACCTACATATACAGCCATCATCAACAGACCAACCAACACAAAACCTCACAGCAACTATCCCACATCTGACATTCAATATCCGGTTTAGGAGCCGACGCCCCTGCCGACGATCGCGCACCTCGTTGCCCAAGGCCGTTACGTCGGAGACCAGGTGACGCGCGTGACGTCACAACGCAAGATGCCAACGCGGGCACGCCATTGGTGCACAGAAGTGGTGTGACCGTCTGCGATCCATGGTGGGAGTCACCACACCCGCTGCGCACGAGCTCACCTGAGTGACCTGATATTGCCGCTATGGTCGTCGTTGCGAGCAGGTGTGCGATGCGGTGTGATGACGATGATGACTGTGGTATAGTTTTTGGGGAATGGTGGTCTTATGGGGAGTTGGAATCGTGTTTGATTGTATGATGATGGTAAGTGTAGTTTCGGCTAGTGTTGCTGGTACCCAGCTAAGTCGGATGGTGGATGGGATGGTGGGTTTACCTTCGATGTATAAAATAATGGTCTTGTCGAAGGATTAGTGGTCTTATGGTAAAAGAGATTATGTTTGATTTCGTGTGTAGCGTGATGCGACATGATGATGATTTCGGCAAGGGATTAGTGTTTTTATGGTAAATTGAAATCATGTTTGATTTTGTATACAATGTGTATCGAATAATAATTTTTTTATGATTATATAATAATGGTATTGTCAAAGAATTAGTGGTCTTATTGTAAAGAGAGATTATTTTAATTTGGTATGTAGCGTGATGCCACATGATAATGTTTTCATCAAGGGATTAATGTTCTTGTTCATAATTGAAATTATGTTTAATTTCGTATGCAATGTGTGTCAAATAATATTTTTTTTGATGATTATATAATAATGGTTTTGTCAAAGGATTAATGGTCTTATGTTAGTGTGATATTATGTTTGATTTCGTGTGTAGCGTGATGCGACATGATGATGGTTTCGTCAAGGGATAAATGTTCTTATGGTAAATTAAAATTATGTTTAATTTTATGTTAAATGTGGTACGACATGATGATGGTCTTGTCGAGAGATTAGTGGTCTTATGATAATGTAAGATTATGTTTGATTTTGTGTACAGTATTATGCGATATGATGATGATGGCCGTGTCAAGTTATTAATGTACTTATGGTAAATTGAAATTGTTTGATTTCGTATACAATGTGTGTAAAATGATTTTTCTTTTTCGATGATTATATAATTATGGTCTCGTCAAAGGATTATTGATCTTACGATAAAGAGAAATTATGTTTGATTTTGTGTTAATTGTGGTACGGTATGATAATGATGATGGTCTCCTTAAATGATTATTGGTCTAATGGTAAATTGAGATTATATCTCATTTTGTGTTTAGTATGGTGCGATATGATGACGGCCTCGTCATAGGATTAGTGTTTTAACGATAAAGTGAAATTATGTTTGATTAAGTATACAATGTGTATCTTATGATTTTTCTTTTTCAATAATTTTAATGATGGTCTTAATGTTTTTATGTTGGAAAAATATTAATAATAAAATGAGTTTTTAACATTCGATGATTGTAACGATCATACGATTCGTTATCTTTTCGATGGAGTGTTCCGTAAACGATATCGATGATTGCGATCCAGGAATTGGTTTTGAATGTGTCATATTTCGCTGTACATACGCTTTCAGTACAAAAGTTAAATATACGTTGTGCTGAACATTATTGTGTAGTCATTTCTGCATCGAAAAAATTACGTCGAGTATGCGACGCTTCCGCGACCAAGTGGAACAATAAAAAAAATCGCATTCGCCACAGACATCCGTTCTAAAACCGTTCGAAAAAAATTTAACTTTTTTGTTTCGATGGATAGTGTCTTAAATATAATCTGATCGCTTCGTTGAATTCATGAAAAGGTTAATTTTTTTAGTTACATAACCGCGAATCGAATCTTAAATGCGTCTTAGGCAAAATTTATTAATGATAACATCGAACGATTTTAATAATCGAATTTGTATACGCAATTACTTTTTGGTCTTATTTGAAATAATCGAAAACAATGTATGAAAAAAATGTCAATAAAAACACTGAAATTGACGTTCGGAATGTACTTGGCGTTTACTTTCGATAAAAAACTCGTTTGGTTCACAACTAAAAAAATATCACATAAAAAACGATACATTTTAAAATTTGATCCCACGCGAACAAAAAATATATACGTCGATTGAAAATAATACAAATTACATGCAAAGGAAACGTCGATATGCAAAAAATAATGAATTACACATCAATACACTATTGATTGTAACCAAAATAAATTCTTAAACAAAAACGACCTTACACAAACGAAAAGTGCTAATGAGCAACGCTTAAAACACGTCGAGATTTTTGTTGAAATAACAAATTTTCTTTTTGCACAACTTGCGTCAATCGAGCGGATATTCCGCAAAAAATGGCGCCGTTAAACTCCGACATTAACAATATTTGCATACAAATAGAAGCGACGCCAAAAAAGCCATAAGCCCCCCCATCACTACATTCAAAAAGCGCCGTTCGATAAAATCAAAGAACACAAAACCGAGTATTATTTCCTGGGTCGATTTTAAATAGACGAGACTCTATTTTAGACGTTGGAACGTTGCCTGTTCATCTGATGCGAAATTGAAGACGGCTAGATGTCCACAAACACTGTGAATGGTTCACGGTCGTATCAATCATTGGACAATTAAAGTGGATTGAGTAGAATTTTTGCATATTTTAAATTAAACTGTATCTATTTTTTTTTTTTAGTTAAATTGAAAAAAAAATAGGTGAATGCATAAGTTTCGTCGGAGTTTTTCGATGGTCGAATATTTTCTTACTGTTGAGTAATATTTGTATTCAAACTATTTTATAATATTATATGGAAGATACTTTCTTCTCAGTATTAAGATTGATCCACGTATAATTAATGATACATATAATCTCAGTATAATTAATGTTGATCAGTTAAATTATCATAGGGATCGTATTAAAGATAAAAATCAACCGATAAAAAAGTGCGGTATCTGCTAACGCATCGGTTTGGTTTCAAAATACGATGTTTGATAGAAAAATACAATGAAACTTTTGCCTTTACCTAATACTTGTGATAAACCAAGTATGGCCGAATAATTGATTAGTAATTGAAAATTTTCTCACCTTCAACAACTGACATAATTACTATATTGAATAAGATTTTTTCACTGACCTGAAACAAGAAAAAAATCTAGTTAAATAAAGATATACAAGAAAGATTATAGCTGAACGTGATTTTTCAAAAACACAGACTAAGCCATATCACTCAGTAGTGGTTTTCAAAATTGAGATTTGAGAATTTTTCATTAACAAACCATTAAACGGGCGGCCTTTTGAGACTAGTGATGACATGAAAAATACGATGAAACTATTGCATTTACCTAATATTATGTAACGACAAAACGATTATTTTTAAAAATTTTTTCACTATAAATTCGTACTAAGGAATAGAAGTTTTTTTATATAGACAGTGGCGGATTTATTTCGCTAGGGGCTCAAGACGTCGAAAATTTATACAAATCTATATTTACAGGACTAGGTTCCTCCCCATTACACATAAACCATTAAAATTGTAAAAAAAATAGAACCACAGACGAATATTTTATCATTCATGATTGAGTCAGTTTTATAAAATAAAGGAAAAGAAAGCGTTTTTATTCAGAAACTGATTCAAATTTCATTATGTCTATTAGATTATTATAAAAATCTTATAATATATTTTTTTAATTCAAAGGGCCCTGAGGCAAAATCCTCTACCACCTATAGATATATCCGCCACTGTATACATACACAGTTCTCCAACACGTCGTTGCGTAACGTGCGTGTGAAATTCGCAAACACGACACAGAAAGTACTCGCAGAAGACACATATGGAAACGAAAATAGAAAGTAGAGTTCAATTAATGCACACTTCTTCATACGAACAAACACCGAGAAAAACGCTCACCTAATTCACTCGAACCGACCGTTTACCTCACACGTATATCATGGCCGGTAAATAAAATTGAATACGGACGAATTCGGCACTTTTTTCAGGAAAGGGACGCATATTTTTCACGTACCGAACGCTCACTATAGGAACTGTATGCAAACGTGACGGGCGTTTTAAGCGATAGGAGCATTTGTGTGATAAAGATGCGAGACCTCGTGAGCATACAAACTTATTTCGCTTCATCTGTACGAAAGCAGGACGAGGACACGTGTGCCATACGTGCAACGTGCAAAACCAATTTGAATATGTTCCCCGTTACGATGCGCGGTCGCGAAAACGTAACGAAACTGTGAGAATTAATTGTGTACGAGAAGTACCAAAAAAATTTATATATGTGTAATACTTACTTTGAAAGATCTTAAAATGTATATACTTACTTTGAAAGATCGTTACTTATACAATTTGCATCATTATTTTAACAAAACTAAATTGAATATATTCCCCGTTACGATGTGCGGTCGTCGCAAAAACGTAACGAAACTGTGCGAATTAATTTTGTACGATAATTAAAAAAAAAAAACGTATATAACCACTTTGAAAGTAAATAATTTTTTTACCAAAACTAAATTGAAACGAAAATGTTAAATTTTAAACAAAGAAATTTGTATTACAATGTTACTGAAACTATGAAAATTTAATTTAAGTGCTAAAAAATTTGAAACAAATAAACGTATGAAACTAGTTGTTATTAAATAGTGAGAAAATTTTAAAATAAATAATTGGTTTTGAAAGAGTGTGTAAACTGGATGTCAAAAGACTATGAATTTTTACAAGCCAAGGAAAAGTAGCAGTGCTCAATGAACCGAAACGTAATTTTATAGACATTTATTCAATTAACGGTTTGTGGCATCAAAATTGTATAATTGAGCACCTAATGGAATTTTAGCACACATATTGGACCATAAAAAAGAAAATTCTTTAATTATAGACAAAACAGAAAACCTTTTTATTTTTGTTATGTTAGAAAAATTGATTTTATTTCCTTTATGATGAAAACTTGGACCTAGATTAAACGCAACATATAAAATTCCTAGATTATTTAAATCTCGTGCAAATAGATTTTTTTTAATAAAAATCCATCGTTTAGTTATAGCCCAAAAATAGCAATAATTAAAGAATTGAAAACTAAAATTTAAAGAAAATTCTCCCGAGTTTAAATTTTCATCGCTCCACTTTCTAAGCAATCTCTGATCCAAAACGCTTTTCAATTTTAAAAGTTATAGTAATTATACAAATTTTACATCTCTTTTCATTAATTTAGAGTTTTGACATTAATCATACCAATAAATATCAAAATGTGTATACTTTTTTTGGGACGCCCTGTATATAACGAGTATTCTAAGACAGCAACTGTTCAAATATCGCGTTATGAAGTAAACGACTCAAGTAAAAATCAACACATTCCATTCACTTTTTGTACAAAATAATAAACATAGAAAATGTATAGAAATTTTTTTTTTCAGCTGTCAAGGAAAATAGCATCTGAAATGTTTTAAGTTCAATATATAATTTTCAAGTAACAAAAAATTCCTTTAACTAACAAAAAAAAAATGATCAAAGAGCGAATTACGAAATGGACTCGTTTTATTTGCACACGAAATGCAATAATAAATAACGAATTTAAAATAATGACAGTTATGTTAGCTCAAATGTTGTATAACATTTATTCAAATATTTGTTGAAGTGATATGCGCAGTTAAAATTTACGGTTACGTAATTATTTGAAAAAGTACAAAAAGATCAAAATAAATTTATTAAATAATTAAGTTTCAACAGTTGAAAATATGAACATTATTTTTTTTTTATGGAAAATATAAGATTTCGCAAATATTTGGAACTCTTTTCTAAGAAACGTATTGAGAGTTTTTGTTTGTGAGTTAAATAATTGAAAGTGGTTTAACCGTAATCGGTTCCGCAGCTAATTTTGAAATGTAAGGACTTTCATAGAATTTTGACAAGGGTTGGACGTTTGAGCTTCCACTTTATCAACGTCGAATAATTTTTTTTGAATAGGAAAATTAATGAAAATCGAAGCAAACACTGCACGAATGACAAATCAGTTGAAATTTCAAAAAAACATGCCTTTGACGCAACCTTTTACTTGCAATGTGTTTTTTTATTGTGAAAATCTAGAATTTTCGAATAATAATATGCAATTCAATTTTATAATTTATGGATTTAGTACTTTGACCCACCGTGACATTTAAACGATGCCATTGAATAGAAAACATAGTCATGTCTACAATACTGCACAATTGCACTTTTTCACCTTGAACGCCAATCGCACGATTGACGCACATTGATCTCACTTACGAACCAAGGAAAATCAATATTATTTCTAAAAACATTTCATTGAAACGCATCCTTATAACGCAAATCAATTTCGCGAGCAATCGTAGTTAATTCAACAGCATTTAGGACAAAGATATTTCAAAGGATTTGTACAAGGATCACGCTTAAAACTCATAAGCCTTTTCAGAATTGCACCGAACCCCTTACACATCCAAACATTGAATAGAAATAAACGAATAAACCCCGACTTTCGGCTAAATCTGGGAATAATCGCGGGGGTGACTTAGGCTGTTTCTAGGTCCAAAGTCTTCCAACATCCAGATCATCCAGATAATGGAAGGGCCGAAAGAGAGCCTCGAGCCTAGTCCGAGTTGCACAACTAGATACCAATAAATGGAGCAGTATTAGGGCTCTTGTAGTGTTTACCAGAATGGGGATTATGCCTGGTAATGCGATGCTATTGCTTTCGAGTGCCTTATTGATACTTATGTCAAAATTCTCTCAACAAATAATACCGATTTATGCGATTACGATTCGAAAAGGGCAATTATAAAACGCGGTATTAATAAGAAAATCTTTTTGAAGATACTATGGGTAGATTTTCTGGAAATCTGGGTTTTAAAAACGTATTGAGTTCGAGTCTAATATTTTAGAAATCCGTCGAGTCCGGGTCTGTTCTTTTTAGTATTGTTTCTAATTAATCGATCCATTTTTTTTGTGTTAAAAGTTAAATGTTATGGGTTGAATTTATTACACGTAGTCCTCGAGTTATGACAGTTCGACATATGACGGTTTGCATTTACGACTTTAGAAAAAATATAAATATACATATTTTTCCAAAATTACTTGTTAAATTACGAGCTATCGTTAATGCATTTCGGAAAAAATAGTAACTCAATCGAATTATAATGTTAAAAACGGAAATTTTGATATTACCAAATATGACTTTTTTTATATACATACATATGTAGATTCGACTTAACCGAGATTTAGAAACGTATCTCTGATGTAAGTCGAGGAATACCCGTATTTGTGATTTACAATGTAAAATGGTTTGTAATAAATTTTATTTCTTATCGATTTATTGAATTTATTATAATTTATTGGCGATTTATGACTGATTTTGTTTCTTATTAATTTATTTTAGGCTTATGAATTGTTTTCAATTGATTTTTTTTATTAGTATTAATTAATTTCAATAATTGTGACGCACATATTACGTGATCGAATGTTTTAAGTTGTGTATTTTCTTCATATAATATTTTTTGCATATATCTCGTTAATTACGATTAAAACAATGAAAATACAAAAAATTCAGATTTTAACAAAAAAATTCAATTTTAAAACATGAAATTCTAAGTACGTGGATTTTCAATTCCGAGGCCGGACTCAAGATCCAATTACCCAAAAAATCCATGTCCAAATCAAACCGAGTCCAGAAACCTTGAAAAAAATCACCGGATAATGAAAAATTAATACGCGCATAATACCCGGGGCCAAAGTGTGGGCGTCCGTGATCGTTAAGACCCCGCGGTCGTATTCCGTCGTTAATAACGCCGTTCCACTCGAATTTAATATTAATTCAGAGCCGAACCTGGACGGAAGAACGCGGCGTGATTTCGTGGAAATTCTCCGTCGAAATTATTCGACGAACGGAAATGAATAGGGGCTCAAATGACGGGGGAGGACACCGCGCGAATATCAAATAAGCGCGCTTTTTTCCGCAGCTATTGTCGTTACACATCTATAATATAATATTTGAAGGGAACTTAATAAGATTGTCAACAGTTTGGCGAGTTTCTCAGTCACGAGCCGCGCAATGCTTCGACATTGAATAAATTATCACTCATTAGAATAATTTATCTAGCGTGAAATTCAGACGGCGGACCGGGAGCGATATCCACTCCTGAAACGACGCCGCCAGAATTGAGCCTTTGGCAAACTTCAACTTTTAATTTCGTTCTTGAATTAATGAACGGAAACGCGAATGGGAGAGGAAAGGAATAATAATTCGACTCATATTTTCAATTGAACTATTGTATTTATGGAATAAATCGTGAAATTGTGACCGGAGTCGACTTTTAGGGCTCAGACACACTAGAGACTTTTGATCGTACGATTATTTAAATATACATGGAGATGCATGCTAGTGTGCAAATTATAACGATTCGGTAAACGAGTTTAAAGACAATCGCGAAGGCGATTATATTAGATAATCGGTAAACTCTAGTGTGTCTGACCCCTTAGAGTTGTTTTTTCGCTATACGAAAAAATATTGGGTCAGATGGGTACTACTGGGTTGAAGGTTGAACCGAATTTTATTTTCACTATCCAAACCAACCTAACTTAACCCTTAGGTACTCTAGGTGTTTAACAACTTAACTTAACGCCTAGAGGCACCTAGGGATTAGGTTAGTTTCGATTTAAAAAAAATTCAGTTCAACCTTAAACCCAGTAGCACAGTCAGATGTTATTTAATATAATATATGTATGTTGTGTATATGATTCGACTTTTGGAGTTGTTACGAAAAAATACTAGGTCAAATTGTAGTATATGTTGTGTATATGATGAAAAAACAATCCATCAAAAATACTTGAAGGATATCGAATCGAATTAGATTTTTCTGAAAATAGCACATTGTTCGGCGTCCACTCCCGTCGTTTTTCGTCTGGAAAAATTGAAAAAGGGCGTCACTTTTGACAACAGGCCTTCATTTCTATAATCGAATAAAAGTTAACGATGCTGTCTATAAGAAAATATTATATCAAGTAGATCCTTTATTCGAAAAAAAAAATGTATACTTTGACTCAAAACAAATATTTAACGAACTCACCTAAGCATACTTTTTGCGGTTATTTTCGTACACCTGAGTTGAGATCATGATTATTTTAGCAGTTTAAGAGAAAGTCAAATTCACTGACCCGTTTTATTGTAACATTTAGAAATATCCCATATAGATATGTATTATAAGGGGCCATATGCGACAGAATAAAACCAAGTGTCTAAGACCATAAAAGCGAAAATTTAAAATTCAAATGGAAGCCTGCAAGCGATATACGTATATATTTTGTTCGTTTTGTGCCACGAATGTACCCAGAAGCGGTGAAAAATGGTAAGCAGGTAAGCCGTTGCGCTTGTAGCTTCCTTCGATATAAAAATCGATATTTCGAAAGAACTCTTATGAATTATTCAAAAAATATCATTACTTCATCTGACGAATGAGATATCGCATTCACAGAAACATGTAGATGTGCTATTTGTTTTCATTTTTTCCGCGGAAAAACAACGGGTTAAATAAACGCCCAAAGTTTTCTCATATATCATAATAAATATTCGCAAAAAACGCGAATGAATTCTAAATAAAAAAACGGTTTCAAACTAGAGCGAAAATTTCATGAAATTACTTTTTTCCACTGTTCCGAAAATGAAATCACATATATTATATAGCCTTTTACGTTTCGTAAAGAATAAATATTAGAATTTAAATATGCGATGGGGTTATATTTTTTTCGGCAATATGAAATAGAACGTGGAGGAGGGTATCTAAGGCAAAACAAGTCATTTTCCGCCTGAAAAGCTTCGCTTTTCAAACGCGGCGGAAAATTTTCTCGGCAGACAGGCGTCTGGATTATATACAAACAACTGAAAATTTCCAGGCGATAGAAACAACACGGAATAATAAAAAAAAAATGCAAATACAGCGAAAGTATGAACACGGTCATGTTTACGAAAGGTAAATAACTCCAACACGTTTTTGCAAAATCGATAATTTACCCGAAACGATACATCAATAAAAAAATTATTACGCAATAACAATACGTTGTGTTACATTTTGCGCGGAAGTACCGGGTCCTGGGAAACTTTTCGCAATTTTCGTAATCCGGCAGATTTTCATTCAACGGAAAGTTTTCAGACTTATAATAAAATGTTGCCGAATTTCAGCGACATGTGTCACACGTTGACTATGTGAATTCTGTGGAGCATGTGTCGTATTGAAAAACTTATTTCCATTGTTGTAGTATGACTTTCAACACGCGTAACGAGCTTTAACATGTGCAGCTAGTGCCAATTTACATAAATATAATCTTAAACTTTAACAACTCATATATTGTTTAAACTCGAGTTTTCGAAATTCGATGAAAGAGTAATGCGATACAATTACGCTTAAGTATGTTTGATATAAAAATTAAATATGTGTATATGCTGTGCTACGTTTGTGAAATTGCTTCATCTATGGACGAAGCAAAGAATTTTGCTTTTCTATGAAATTTAATAACATCTACTGATGTGTAGGTGCCATCTAGCGTAAGCGCATCATTTAACGTCTTCTGTCAAATATGGAAGACATTAAAATTCGCTTGTTACGCTTGATACTCAATAAAAAATAGTAAACTTTAGAAAGTGAACGAAAAAATAATTGCCACCACTGTCGTGAGGCACGTCAAATGTTATATTCATCAAAAGACGATAAATAATGCACCTACACTAAAAGATGTCTATGTAATTTTATAGGCAAAGCAAGATTCTTTGCTTCCTTCATGAATGAAGCGATTCCACAAACGTAGCGTAACACATATATATACAATATTCATCGAAATCCAATTTAAAAAATTATATTTCAGCGCTAACATAATAAATTCATCATTAAAATATTCAACGAACATTTTAACCGCTCCGGAAATACATTTGTATGTTTATATACACGTTGCAAATTTCCAACTAACACAAACTTCACGTAACAGTTTGACAAATGATGCCCCGAGCCAGACGGAACAAACCAAACGATACAAATTACTTAATACTTATGCTTCGCATCGGATTCTCAAATTTGAAAAGTTCCTGAAAGGCAACTCACTCAGTCACATTTTAAGATGTCCCTTTTTAAACTCGAAATTAAACGATTAAATTCCTCCAGCCTCATGCTGGAGATGATTTTAGGATGTATAATTACGTATTATCAGTTTTTTACGAATTTTCAAATCAATCGGAGGTGTGGTATTTGAGATCGGGACAGCTCGGTTCGAGCGAACATACAAACTTACAAACATATTCGAAGTCAAGTTAATAAAATTTTGAAAAATTCCTCCAGCCTCGTGCCGAAGATGATTTTAGATTGTATAATTGCGTATTATTAATCAGTGTACGAATTTTCAAATCAATCGGAATTAGGTATTTGAGATCGAGACCGATCTTTATTAGCGCAAAGCGAACATACAAACATAGTCAAATTAATACAAAGCTTGAAAAACTGCATTATTTCGAAAACATCTTCGAAATTTTGGAAACCACCCTACACAGCAATATAGAGGGTCGCCATACGATAGTGGGATTACGACCCGAACGTTACACCTCCGCCTTCCGAATTTACAACACAATTTGGAGCCCGGGCTTCTGTGTTTGCACGTGAAGCCGCAAATCGGCGGTGTGAGCCAACACTATTTGCGCCCCAACATCCTCCACCCCAGGTCAGATCCTCGTCTTGTCCTCCCAGACCACAGCGACTAACACTTGGAAATCCCAGGACTGAACTACGTGACCCTGTTTGCGCAATGTGCAAAGAATTTCGGCTCAAAATTCACCTGGGCCGTGTGTATCGGAGGACAAGAGTCGATCGGATGTAAAATTCTGGGAGGTTCTATTCACGTGTCTAGTACGTGACCCATCCGTGAAGAATCCCCTTTGATTCGACCGCCATGAATCACGCTGACTTCAGCGAGTTCTGAAAGATGAACGGAGCGTCTTTCACGCCCGGTTATCGATCATGTTGGAAACGGTACTAAATCATATTGGTTCGTGAAAAAAAGTGGTATGTTGGAGCGTGGTATTCACATCTGTGCGATTATGATTGTACGTTTCTGAGAAATGATCCAGACTCATGATTGAAGTTAATTTATGGCATTGTGACCTTTTAGATGAGTCTTGATGCTTTTTTCGTGTACGAGAGAAAGGATGATTTTTCACGCATATTATGCGGGTGTACTTGGGTTGGATTACATAAAAGGCTTCATTAAATTGATACTAGTATAAGGTTTCAGCGGATAACAAAACTATTAATCAACGAGCTATTTTTCGACGTCTGAATGAAATATTGCATTCGAATACGTTTTGATTGCGAAAATACCGTTATAAAATAAATTTTAATATTCAATTCACGATAGTAGAGAAACGAAGACCGTCACATCGGCTTTTGCGTCTCGCAAAATTAATCAGGATAGAATGTAAAATGTTGCAATTAAAAAAAATATAACATAACAAACAACCATGGATTCCAATACCAGTATTGACGAATCAGGAACCACAGGCTTTTGGTTAAAATTCGACTTCCGATACAACCGGTAAGGAAAATTGATTAAATAACTCATTCAAAGAAAAACTATATATCATACATATCACAAAAAATATCAAATGTTAATTTTAATATGCAAAATTAAGGATTTATTAAAAGTTTGAATTTATCAGTTATCATTCGTAAAAAAAATAAAACTTTTTGCAAATTAAACATTCTGGATAAATATTTAGAAATTGTTTATCAATTTTTGAAAACTGTTCGCCTTACAAGTTTGAATTTCGAAAGGGCATTTTTATCTACCAGATTAATTCGCACAAAAATAAGATTTAAGGTTAGAGGGAAGTTTAGATATATGTAGTATGTTTTTAAAAAATCTATTTTGATACTAATAACGATTTTAAATTAAAAAAAATATTATATTTTTTTTGCATTTATTAAAGAAATTTCTTGTTCTACACATTTTTATTAAAGTTTATAATTAATAAAAAAAAATTATGATGCTTATTTTTTTTAATTTAACATGTATAATAATCATGAAAGTAATAAATTATTAAAACAATAGTTATAATTTAATTAATTACAATTTTTTTATTTATTATTATTTTTAAATCAATACCGGTAGAAACTCATGGTACCGCTATTGGTCAATTTTTTTCCTCTAATACCGGTAATGGCAATTTTTTGCAATCCCTAATAACGTCATTAGCGTAACACAACACACACTCAAAAACCGCGACTTTGATACAAATCACTAATTTAAACACGCACAGTCAAATTCGCATCAGCATCATAATGAATCATGCGATCGCTTCCATCTCGGTAATGGTATATAAAAGCACCGACCAAGATTGATGCGTGGAATACATTATTCAGAGTTTATTCCGCAACATTGACGAAATGTAAAAACCCGGCCATCGAATGAAACTCATCACTCAATAAAAACGCAACTAAAATCCGCGGCGAAAACAAAACAGCGGCGAAATTATCAGGTCGATGCATAAGTTGTTACGTTTTTTTTTTATTAAATAATACTGTTTTTTTTTTAATATAAATTTATATTATTTCAATCAATTATACGGTTTATTTTAGTGCTGATAAGCTTATTTTTCCTTTCTATAATCGTAAATATACCCTTTTTTATAAAAATCTTCAGATTACGAACTGAAAATTGAATCAAAAGCTGTTTTGAGTTCCGGTATTGACGTAAAAAAATTTCTATGGAGGAAATTTTATATTAACCTGAATAAGTTAAAACCAGAGAAGAAAAAGTCTAAAGAATGTAATAGATTTTGGGTCATAAACGTTTCACGCAGCAACGCGGTCTTCCAAATTTATCTGAAGCAATTGACAAAGAACTCAAACATTGTATTTTGAAACCAAATCAATGCGTTACAGATATCGTAATTTTTTTATCGGTTGACTCCTATCTTCAACATGATCTCTCTGATATTTTGACGTGGATAACATGTCATCATCAGTCTTCAAAGACCGCCCGGTCAATGGTTTTCAATTAATAAAATATCCCTAGATCTAAACTTTGAAAACCACAATTGAATAATTTTAATTGCATCTCTACTGTACACATTACAAGTATTTTTGATTGCCGCGGTCGCGTTATTATTTTTATAAAATTATTACAGCGAAAAATACAATAAGTACACTTTGTTATAAGAAGTTTCAAAAATTTCTATGGGCTATTTAATGTTCACAGGCTAGACCAAAACTTAACAAACACTGAAAAGGAAGTATCCTTCATATAATAGAATAGTTTGAATACTCATCGGTTCGGAGAAAGGCGAAAAATATTTATCCGTCAGAAAAATGCGTAATAGCCAGCCCGTGTTGCAGCGGTATGCTGTATGTATTATATTATAGTATCATTCGTAATGATGATGGTTCAATCCGCAGGTATGGCACGAGTAGACTCCGTTTTAGACTCAAAAATGATAGTTTAATCTCTCATCGATGAGACGATTCCAAAAATGTCCCTGCTTCCTTTCCCACACCTTTACACTGTCCATAATCACCCATGAAAATGCCTTATCAAAAACCACCTACAAATCTCACCACATTACGGCACCCGTTCTCACCATATTCCTACACATGTAGAAATTGGACTACTCCAAACGAAAACACATGAAAAAAACGCGTAATGACTTTCGCACCGACCAAATATAAATAACTCGATTTCCCGTATCGGATTCCCCATACTCCTGAAAGTGCAGGGGCGGGTTTCACGTGGGCGGCCTCATGCCTTATCAAAAACCACATACAAATCTCACCACATTATGGCACCCGTTGTCTCACCATATTCCTACACATATAAAAATTGGACTAGTCCAAACGACAACACATGAAAAAAAACGCGTAATGACATTCGCACCGACCAAATATAAATAACTCTATTTCCCGTATCGGATTCCCCATACTCCTGAGAGTGCAGGGGCGGGTTTCGCGTGGGCAACCTCACGTCTTTCGGTGTCATAACGAAATCAGCCATTATTTGCCACTTTTCGAATCTGTCAGAGTCATCGTTGCGACGTCTCTCTCGGGGACGTGCGAAACTTTGTGGACGCTTTTCGCGAGATTGCCAAAAACGCGGGTACGTTCGCGTGTGAAATATGACAACGCTCGGTATCACAAAAGATTCGGGTTTTTTTATGTTTATTCTTTTTTTTTGCGTTGGCGCGACGAAAAATCGTATTTTGCGTTGTTCGCGCGAAAAAATTTTATACCGCCGCGCGTAAACGTAAAGTACAATACGTTCACGTGATGCGAGCTAGCTCTGCGAAATTGTATGTGTGTACAAATATTGTTTAACTCTTTGTAAATGGTTGTGGGAACAAATAAAAATTTATAAGGTGAATCACTTCGAAACAATGGAATGAGTATTGTGGAAAGAATTCGTATCAGATTTCGTTGATGCATGAATATCGGTCTGTGTAAAATTGTATTATGTTACCCGCATATTATATTAATTAGGCGGTGTAATCGTTTAATTAACCAGTCAACATGTTTATTAATTAATAATAATTTGCAAACGTGTTTATACTTCCAGATTAACATTTTCGAACTAAATAAACATTAATAGACCATTTTCCGATTTACGCTGTACTCGTTTTACGCGGTTTCATTTTAACGCAATCAAGCAAAATGTTTTTTTTTTAATATGCGTATTTTCAATTTGTTAAAAAAAATAAGAAAAAAAAATTGAATTCATAAATAATATCTACACATGACTAAATAGAGTTCTCAAAATGAAAAGGAAATGATTATTTTAAATGATAACGAATCAGCGAATAAGAAAAAAATATATACATATTTCAGAATTTGAAAGACAGAAGTGAAAATGATGATGAATGGATTTCATTTTTGTTTTGTTATATCCTGTAATTTTTTTCAAATACATTTTTTCTAAAAAAATATAAAAATCTAGTACACCGCGAATTTTCATGAACCAATCTCCCTATTTAGTATGAAATTAATGTTTCCATGAACGCGGTTTTTACTTTGGAACCTATCTCATATTTTTGTAAGGGTTCACAGCCGGAACATATCTACCGCGTAAATCGGGAGATGCATGCACTTCATTCATACACCCAGAAGTTATCAGAAAATTCATCATAAACTTTCGCAGCCTCCACAAAAAAAAAACACGGATTCACCATATCACAGCGCGTTCACCCTTCAACGCAAAAAAACATTTCAACCCACACAAACATCATACGAAATTCATTCCACGGGGGAGATAAAGCTCTCCGACGCTGCAGCCAAATTCACTTTCGCACACATGACACATTCTCGAGGTGCAAACTCCCCAACCCCGAGGTGAGCCTTCTGCCATATTTCACGACTATCTCTCCTCGGAACAACCCCTAGGCGCTGTTATTGTTGTTTGCGACCCACCCACGGTGTGACAATGCGGGGGCGACATATATATAAGGTGACCACACGTTCAGGCTCCTCGGCGATTGTCCCGGCCCGAGGAGGACCGGGCACGTGATGAATGCATAATGGAGGGCCGGAGATGTGCCCGGATCAGGTATGGTCCGGGAAATTGCCAAAGTTTTCGCAGAATTACGAGGAAATTCGCGAGGCGCTCTGGCGCACCCTGAATCGCTGAACGGGACCTCGAGTCGAGAGGTCGGCGCGGAAAACTTGGGAAAAGCGCACGTCGTTCACATACAGGGTGTTGGAATAAAATTTGTATGACGCAGTCCGAGGGTATTTCAGTCCAAGAGTATTTCATTCCACGTGTATTTCAGTCCAAGTGTATTTCAGTCCAAGTGTATTTCAGTCCAAGTGTATTTCAACCCAAGTGAATTGCTGAACGGGATCTCGAGTCAGAGATCGGCGCGGAAAACTACGGAAAAGCGCACGTTGTTCATATACAGTTTGTCGGGATAAAACGTATATCTTGCAGTCCGAATGTATTTCAGTCCGTGTGTATTTGGATCGGTTATAAATACAGATTAAAGTGGGTTAAATTTGGTTAATATTGATTTATATTATATATACATAGACTAATAATATATATACACTTTGAAAGTTCATAACTTTTCCAAATTATATTTTTTTTATCAAATCTTACTTGAAATCGAGGCTTAAGTTAGAATTAAATTTTAAATAAGAAAATTTGTGGTAAAATGTTACTGAAACTATGAAAATCTCATTTAAGTGCAAAATAATTTAAAACAAATAATTGGTTTTGGAATAGACTGTAAACAACACATCAAAAGACTGTAAATTTCTAAAAGTCAAGGAAAAGTAGCAGTGCTTGATGAACCGACATGTAATTTTATACACATTTATTCAATGAACGGTTTGTGACGTAAAAATTCTATAATAGACCACCCAATGGCATTGAGCATCCATAATAGACTATAAAAAAGAAAATTCTTCAATTATAGGCAAAACAGCACATCTTTATAGTCGTTGCAAAATTTTTTAAATCAAATTTGAATTTAGACTGCGCATTTCCTAGTCAAACATGAAGTTTCAAAATTAACGAAATGTTTTGTTGGTACACAAGAATCGATGCTATGCAATTTGGCTCAATACCAACTTTTTATACGTTACTACTAAAAAAAAATGCTTTTATATTTTTAAATACAATGGATAAAAAGAATTTAGAAAATGTAATAAGTTTTCGTGTTTAAAATTTTATAATAATAAAAACTTTGGCACCTTGATCACTTTGGCGCGTGATAAAATTAGTATGCAGGCAATATAAAACACTAAGTTTGCATCTCGATAATAAATGTATTACGAAAGCGTCAGAAACTAAAACTGAAGCGACTCTTATATTGTGCAATTTTAATGGAAAAACTTTTTTCTAATCATAAAGTGCTGGATGAAAAACTTCGAAGAGACTTAAAAGAAGAATTTCGCAAGAACTAAAGAGAAAATTTTGCGGCGCAAAAAAAAAACATTAACGAACGAAAATTCATTATCTCCCACCTAATTTATATACCTGCACACGTACTCGCTATTAATACCATTCGGACAATATCGAAATCATAAATCAATACCGATCCCGATTTATTACATAAGTAATTTTTATTGATATCTCTCGCGCACGTATCCGGAACGAGTCTTCCCGAAGGGTCTCGCAGGACCCATACAACCCTTGGCCCTTCGACTACATACTCCAAAGCGTTCTTCCGGAATAAAATTCAGCCGTAGCTAAAAACAGCCGGGCCGAAAAGCGCCGAAAGCTACCAAGACTTTAAGCTGTTGCGGGCCTCGTCCTCCCGAGTTCTAAGTGTTCCCTCAGGAACTATATCGCTTGTTCCCTGTCAATTATGGACCGGATCTGTGCCAGAAGTGCCGGTGTGATGCAATAAAGCATCGGAACGACCTCGCACACACACACGAGGGCCAAGTCCATTAACATAGTTCAGCTCTGGCTGAAACCATCTCGGATTCTCCGAAGCGTCTTATATGGAGTTTCGCCTTATGTACACACGTAAGGCGAGAAAGGGTAATTTAATATGGCGCGATGAAAGCAAGTGCATTAGCCAGATAACAGCGTCCCGGGGGAGTTCCCCGGGAAATCTTCGCGCATTTTGTTCCCGAAAGTGGATGAACGATGAGACGAAAAGGGTTAAACAAATTGCGTTCAACGAGCGGTGCCGGTCTGATTTCTAAAGGGATATATTCAAATTATGCATTCTACAATTGAAGGCTTAAGGACTGTCATCGTGCGCGAAAATATCATCAGTCACATTATTTACGAGCCGTGCGTAATGTAATAACGTGAAAAAAAACAATACGAAAACAAAACGAATACGTCAAAGAAATGAGATATATTTCCGCGTTATTATACGTCAAAAAAATAAATGTATGCGCGTTTTTTCCGAACGACAAACGAAACGAAATGAATTATGTATATAAATATTTTGAATTTTCCAACAAGCCGACGCGAACGTATCAACACATCCTTATAACTTTATCGACATCGATACATCCCTCATCCGTCCCGAACCCCCCATCTACCCCCCGCACATAAATATAATACGTTACGTAACGTATGCCGACTCCACTTGCAAAAAAGTGACCTTCGAAAAAAAAATTATATTATTAAAACGTCGCATAATCCCGACGAAGCCGCATAATGGATATTTTCGCGAAGGAATAAAATAGCAGTGGCGTGCGACGACTTTAAGACCAAGGGATGCTGCCGGAAAAAAATATTGACCAAATCATTTTTTGCAAAAATCGTCGATAATTGTATCATAAATTTTTATCATAAATAATTTGGGACGTAGCGTCGAAGTGAATTTTCCATAGAGGCTCAAACAGAGGAACAGCATCCAATATTCATACGACACAGTACGAATGTATTTCAGTCTATGTATATTTGGATTGATCATAAATATGTACATATTTTTGAGGTTTGAGTTGGATTAAGTTTTTTCAGCAATTTCATTTGTTTTAATCAAAGTTTAGGGTTGGGTTAGATTAGGTTGGATTGAGTTAGATTAGATTAGATTGGGTCAAATATATTATACATAGACTAATAATATACATAGCCTGCGATGCATCAATATGAAATGACAACACAAACGCACGACTTAAGACCGCAATCCGCAATTCTGAATCCGCCACTCTAACGCACAAGTATGACGGATCATTATCAAAGTCTTATCAATTAGTTTCGATAGTCTGGGCGGTACCATGTTACGTGTGCTCACAACATATGACAACCAAAAATAAATCAAAGAAATAAAACCATAATAAAATACTCTTAACATGAAATGTAAGGGATGCGCTAGACCCACAGCATCCGCGAACCAAACTACTGAATAGAAACTTTTAGTCTCAAGCAGGGCTTTAAACTGCTGCAAAAAAACATTGAATAACCCACCGTTTTTAGATGCGCATTCCACCATAAAACGTAACAAAAAATAAACAAAATAATAAAATACTCTTAACGTGAAATGTAAAGGATGCGCCGCACCCACAGCATCCGCGGACCAAACCACCGAATAACACATACCGTTTTTCGATGCGCGTTCCACCATAACGACGCGCATAATCCTCCTTCATCTGATTAAAACGTTTCAGAAGATAAGCCGTTTAATTACGAAAATCCTTCCGAATGTGGGACACTTGCACGTGTGCTATATGCCCAACTGACGATTCCGGTTCGAGATTAAACAAAACGGTCAAAGCGACGTCCGTTTTTAATCGGATCCCGCATTTTCGATCACATGTAAAACGAGATCCTGAACATGTCTGATGGTGGTCTTAATTCGCCGACGACACATGATGAATGCGTGTTTCGCATTCGGAGAAGAAGGTTAATTGACAGGATCAATAAAAGGTACTGGATCGAACCGGAGTCGCTAATAAGTCACAAAGTAGACAGGCTTCTCTTCAGAATGAAACGTATTTGTTATTTGCCGTTCTTTGACATGTGGTGTGATGATGTAGACGTGCATTTTGGGTATGACGTGGCACTTGAATGGATGTGAATAATTATGTTCATGTCGGATGATATTTGACGTTGCGCAACGTAATCGTTGAAAATGTTGTCATTATAATGTGATTATAAGCATCAAGATAAAATAATGTATTTTTATATTATAAACTTGAATAAATATTCATGAAATTGCTAATTCTAGTGATTCGATACCCAGCTGTGAATACGACGCTGAAGCTACAAATTAAATCCGAAAATAACCTTTTGAGAAAATGCGATATTAATTTATTAACCTACGCTGTTAAATTGTATGAGCCTAATTGAATATGAAACTATAAACAAGATTTATTAACAAAGAAGAAATCAGAACATGGCGAGAACAAAACTTGATTCCTGGCAAGTTTTGTCATAACTAATGATGAAATTTGCGGTCTTCAAATACACAAACACGATACTAATCGAAATATAATATACGCTTTACATATTGTTTAACCACAAATCAATCTCGATAATAATAAAATTTTTACCTTTGCACTCTAACAGACTTTCATCTGATCTGTCCCCACAATCGTCCTCTCCATCACACGTCCATGAAAGCGGGATACATTTTCCATTGGCACATTGAAACTGCCGCGATGAACACACCGATGCTGAAACGAAAGGAGATTTTCATTAAAAAAAATACAGTTACATCACATAAAACTTAAGTTTCAAACTTCAGCGAGAGAAAAGTGGGAGAATATGGAAATGGGATTCATTATCGATAAAATATTCCTACAAAGCGACTGTGAAACTATAGATTTCCGCATGAAATCTTCGGGACGAGCTTTCGTTTAAATTAGGTTGAGCCACCGGGGGACGGTTTAGCGTCACGCGGTTAAATTTTTACTGCCGGCGGTTAAAATTTTAGTTCGAACTAAAATTTCAATGCGTAAAAACAAGGGAAAAGAAAAGCAGCTGAGACGATCTAGTACTGTGAGGTTCTTGTACGTCTTTTTATCGGTCGTAAAAACGCCAACAACGAAAAAAGGACGATGGGACGCATGCGAATTAAAACCCTGTGAGTGCGGATCGATCGTTCGCATAGTATCCTCTTTTCTTGTACTATTATAGCGAAAAATAGAGAAAATAAATACGTAATTTGAAACCCTTAGATGATTAATCCTCGATCATCTTTCGATGATGTCGAAGGAGCTGTCTGCTAAAAATACTGCATAATTTATTAATGTTTCCAAATTATTTTTATATACATTACAGTCTAATTGTAAGTTTATTTCAGTCCATGTACATATATTTGTGGATCGATCATAAATACACATCAATAGGGATTGGGTTAAGTTTTTTCGGCAATTTGATTTTTTTTTATGGAAGTTTTGAGTTGGATCGAATATACATGGTTTGCGATATATGAGCAGAATGGAAAATATTAAAATTAAGTTGTAAATCTCAGTCGATTTGATATCACAAGGACTTTTAGCATATATCAACACAAAAATCTAAATGACAATGAAATCTTATGATAATACAAATAAGGATAATTTGCTTATTAAATAAAATAATGAGTTTTCCTCAATAAATAATACGTGCAAAGTACCAAATATATTTGAATAGAATTGATTGAATACCTCGTGATTTCTTTATTAACATCCCAATTTTTTTTATTAATAAAATATTTATAGACGCTACAAACACGGATTAAATATATATTTTCGCAAAAGAAGTTGTTAACAACGGCAGATTATCTGCAACAGAAGATTGTTCTCCCTACATTTAACGCTCGGAAGGGATATCGAGCTAATTCAAGATCGACTTAATCAAATTACCGGTAGTCTTCGGGATCAGCATTCCATCTAGCACAGACTAATTCAATATTCAGCGAAGGAAGTTGACGTCACGAAAAAAAGGGAGAAGGGAAAAAAACCCCTTCGTTATGCCGGGAAACTCTTTCGAAAAAGAAAGCAATAATGCTTAAGTCGAAGCTGGAGGGCCACCGAGCGAAATGGGGAAGAAATTCGTATCAAAACACCTACTTCGGAAGATGTTTATTGCTATTCCTTCTTTTTTTTATGCCCATTGTCGACGCAGCGTTTCCGTACATTTCCGAATTTACGTTTTTTTTTTTTTTTTTTCGAGAATGGAAAACTCTTCTATACACTTCCAGATTGCTCACTCATTTTCGTGATGTTTTTAAAAAGCATTCAACGGAACAAAAATCGGAATTCATTTTATTAAAAAATACATCAAAAACACGAATCTCATATTGAATCATGCTCTTCGTTGCTCAGTGTACATTATCATAATTTCTTTTTCCCATCCCCTCGTTTTCGATTTAACGAGTTTAGGATCAAAACTCACGATTTTCACATACAAATTAGGATAGGCTTTCCATTTCATTTTAAACGTTTTGTTTATATATTAAAAAATTGAATTGGATTAAGATATACACAATTTAAAAAAAGTAACTATTATATTTAATCATATTTCATTTAATAATAAAAAAAAACTTAACATCCATAAATTAATTGATTTTCATACAATAAAATCGATATAAAAATATGTGAATACAATTTCTTTTACTGTTTACGAAAAATTGTAAGTTTTGATTCAATACCCCCCATTTTCTCCCCTTAGGAATATTTAGCAACCCCAAACTTATGCACCCTCGCATTCCGACCCTTGTTCTCGTCACCAAATTGATACGTCTAAACGAATTTATTATTCATGTCCGAAAATGCACGTTTCGTCTTATTTCTCGTTCATTTTTGATGTGATTTTCTGAAGTCAAATAGGAGGGGGTGGAAATTAAACGAGGTCGTTTGATGCATTATTCCGATGTTATTGTGAAGTCACTCTCGCAAGATAATTGAACGAAATTGAAACAAACGAACCTTTATAAATAAATACAAACTCGAGTCCTGTTCATTCAAATCATTTGACGTCAAATAAACAAAGTTCATTCAACATTTTCTATTATATTTGTTTAATAAATGGCTGCGTTAAAGTCCGTCTTTTGTGAGACAGAGCCTAATGAAAAATCGGAAGAAAAATAAGGCGGAAAATTGAATTTCTCCGCAAACTTTTCCATTACAGATTACCAAAGTTATTAGGTTACACTGCGAATGATTAAGAATCACCGTAAAATACGTTATCGCCGAATTTATCCACACGAACGAAATGTATTAACTTTCCTTGTACTGACAATGAGAGGGAGTGACAAAACCCCTATGTTCTCAATTTTCGCGATAACTCGATAATTAATCAGACTATTCAACCCATAATATACATTAAAATACCTTGAAATACCGAATATTCGATTAATATAAGTATAATAATGATTTAGATACAAATATACGCAACTTTTCATTATGGAATATGGAAAAATCATGGGTTTTTTACCTCTTATCGGAAACTCGTTATTTTTAGTCTTTCGTACAGGAAAAATTTTTTTCTGAAAGTTTCAACCATGCACAATTTATATATGACACAGTCCATGTATATTTGGATCAGTCATAAATACACATCTTAAGGGTTGAGATGGGTTAGGTTAGGTTGAAATAGTTTTTTTCAGGAATTGAATTTGTTTTGATTGAAGTTTTGGGTTGAATAAGGTTGGTTCAAATATATATAGACTGATAATATATTATACATAGTCTGCTACATATATGAACATATACATAGTGTGCTTCGCACAACAAGAGATCAACCTTAATTGGTTCGTTGAAACCTATTATTGGGAACACAACAACACCAACAAGCCATCTCGTTATTCATACGCCAATTAAGCGAACTGGAAATACGCAAAAGAGGGAAAAACGCGACAACACAACCTAAAATCATACCATCGACCGGAAGGAGAGTGGAAACCTATACACTTCAAGTAGGTACACATTCCCTAAAAAGAGAGGTAACAAGGACTATTCTCATAACCGAAATTGGGGGCGTCGTAACCCGGCTCGAGGAGGGCAAGCACTCGTTCCCAATAAGAGACCACCTCTTTGGCGTTAGGGCGACCGTCATTACCCTTCGCATTCACGGCCCTTCACCTGGACAGGGCCGGAACAGGGACGGGGCCGTTCGATAGGAAAATTCGGTCTTATCGCACCCCGGGTGAGCCCGGCAATCAAATTAAACGAGACGCCGACAAAGCATTCGATCTCCGAAGTGACAAGTCGACGGAAAAAAGATTCGCAGACATTGAAAATTTCAGACAAATCGAAAAAGAGGAGAGTTTTTTTTTGTATGGAGTCGAATTGCGTTTCGCGTTTGGATTAATTTGGAAATATAATTTTTTTTAAATTGATACAGTGATATCTCGTTTTTGATGGGATTGATTAAAAAGAGCGTTACTATAGATAAAGCTTAGATGGAGCATTTCAAATATGGTCGAAAATTATTTTTTATTGAAAAAATGACACATTTAGCATGTTTTCGGTTTATATAAGGTTATTCGATCTCCGAAGTGACAAGTCAACGGAAAAAAGATTCGCAGACATTGAAAATTTCAGATAAATCGGAAAATAGGAGGGGAGTTTTTTTTGTATAGAGTCGAATTGCGTTTCGCGTTTGGATTGATTTGGGAATCGAATTTTTTTTAAATTGATACAGTGATATCTCGTTTTTTATATGATTGGTAAAAAAGCGTTATTAGAAATTGAACTTTCAAATACGGTCGAAAATTATTTTTTATTGAAAAAATGACGCATTTAGCATATGTTTTTCGGTTTATGTGAGGTCTTTCGATTATTTTAATTTTACATGACGTCAGATTGAAGGTAAAATATAAAAAAACCGTTGGAATGAGAGTTGACAAAAAATTTACACAGCAACAAATGTCAACACCAAACAAGTGATACATTTGTAAAAAGATTGTCAATCGGCGCGAATTAAATTAAATTAATTGAATTTCAAATACACCCAAAACTTTTTTACATGGTTCAAAAAAATAACCGATTATTTTCTAACTTCAACGTATTATTATGCCACAATGGTAAGATCCAAAGAAGGCCAATATGCAATTATAGTTACTAAATAAAAATTTTCGATGTTTTTTGATGATTTTACATGGCGAAATTTTTCCACATTACATTTTTTATAAATTATATTCGGATAGAAATTCCATCCAAATATACTGACGGAACCTATGTATCTCCAATTTTTAAACGGTCACCATACTTTTTTTTTTACACAGTAAGTCTCTGGAATGTATCCCCCATGTAAAAAGAGACTTGGGTGTATTTCATACGTAAATTACGGGACATAAAAAACGTAAAGGCGGGTATTGAATGTACTAAAATAAAACGGAACAGAATAAATCGAGCGTAAATAAGGCAAATACGTGAATTTTATAAATATTTTTAAAGTTCAAATCGTTCATACAAAACGCACATACACCCAAAAACACCTACCCATCCACCTTCTAAAAGGGAACGTACATTAATATTCTATTTATAATAAAAAAGTAAAAGCGGGTATTAAATATACTAAAATGAAACGAAAATTTTATTTTCATCATAATAAATACTTTATATAATATCAAGTTCAAATCGCACATCGTTCATACAAACCGCATATAACATATTATATAAAAAACAAAACCCACCCACCCACCTCCTCAAAGAAACACGTACATTTATATTCCATAATTAAAAAAGTAAGAACAAGTATTAAATATACTAAAATGAAACGTAAATTTTTTTTATCATAATAAATAATTTATATAAATTCAAATTGCACATCGTTTATACCATCCGCACACACCCAAAAACAAAACCCACTCACCCACCCCCTAAAAGAGCATATACGTTTATATTTATCTATCTATATGTATAAAACTTTTATATCTATCTATCTATTTATATAAAACTCAAACGGTGTATGCATGTTGTATATACATATGTATGTATGTATGTATCCAATAAACTCCTTAACCGATGGACGAAACTTCACAAAATTTGGCAAGAATGAGCTTTGAGATCCGGAAAAACTATGAACGTGCAGTTTTTTCTATCAATTGCCATACAAATTATAATATAATGTGCCAGCGTCACGATTGATCGTGATAATAATTACAATCGATCAACAATTTATTTTCAGAATCCCAAACACGCCGGGTACAAGCCGCTAGTATCATCCTCCATATAATTATATAATTTATATAATATCAAGCTCAAATCGCACATCGTTCACACAAACCGCGCACACCCAAAAACAAAACTCCCTCCCAAAAGAGCACATACATTTATATTCTACCCGTCGTCGCTTCTCGCAAAAAAATAAAACCCACGACAAACACGAAGCGGAGATATCGCACTCGCGAAATCTCGCCGAGTGGCAGCCGAGGAAAATAGAAAAGCTGTCAGTGGAAAAGCTCCATGGCGCGGGTTCGCCGATATCGGGGTCATCCGTCACGGTGACGGGGGCGTCGCTACAGACACGTCGCCATGGTGACGCAGACGTCCTCGGGTGACGCCCAGCGGGGTACGGGGGTGGTAGAGGCACGCGCGTGATGAAATATCTTAATAAAAATGAAAATAAATCGCCCGAGTGTGAATCTGGGTCTGGGAGGGGGTTAGGGGAATGGTGAGAGTCGGTGAGATTGTATAGGGTGACGCGGAAAAGTGGGAGCTTTCGAAGCGCTCGTTAAAAATATGCGGAATTTAATAGAAAAAAAAATTGTTGACTAAAATCAAATTATGGTTAAAACTCTTTTTAGTTGGTTAAATGAAAAAGAAATTATTGTTTTTTTTTTATACTTGTTTGTTTTTTTTTAACCTTTCCCTTACGGTGCTAAAAACAGTCCATGCGTTCCGGCGATATGTATTTTCGATATCATATGAAAAAGTGATCTAAAAAAACCCGAAAAAATTGAATATTCATAAATATTGCTTTTAATGAGACGTAAAAATAAATTTAAAAAATGTATTATTATGCTACAATAGTAAGATCCGGAAAAGATCAGTATGAAATTAAAGTTATTAAATTAAAAATTTCGATGTTTTTTCACATAAAATTTCTCCACATTACAATTTTTTTCATAAAGAATATTTGGATAGAAATTCCATCCAAATACTCTGATCTGTATTGTATCTGCAATTTTTATATGATCATCATAAAAATTATGGTAAAATTATGATCACCATATATGGTAAAAAAATGATTTTTTTTACACGGTAATATTTGAAACGTATCCCTTGTGTAAAAAGATACTTTGGTATACTAAATTTTATCATTTGAGAAAAAGAAATCTTAATTTATATTTTTTGAAAATTTCGTCCTGAAAGTGGCATTTTCTACAAAAAATGCATTATTTCAATCTGCTATTGAGATTTCTCATTATATCTCAACTGAAATACCTAGGTGATACCATATCATCGAAGGTGATGGTATGGTGTGAAATTTCCTCACAGTGAATAATCGAGTTTTACTTTTTTGTAAATGAAGAACGAGCGGGTCACAATAATTGCCTCTTCGGATCTTATTGCAACTGTTTTAAACAATTTTCCTTAATTTCACAAAGTATGGTTTCAAAAAAATGATACGAAATTGTATACTACAAAGTGATCATTGGCAGTTACGTAAAAATTATTTGATAAAAATGTCGTCTTAAGATTTGATGAAATTTCCTAGCCCCTAAAATTATCGGATTTGTCCGTTTGTAATTTTGTTTTATAAGGCTATTTTGAAAATCGAATCTACTTGGCTTGGATGAATTTAAACAAAAAATTCGTGGTATCCTACCTGAAATCTTGTAGTGAACAATTTTCAAAAAATATCAATTTGAATTTCTATTTCTTAAATGGCATGATATAGTGGTTTGATTTTTGTTAATAATTTTTTTTGTGTGTTCTATATATTTTTATTGAGCATTTTAAAAGTTCTCGTTTTTCTGTGTCACTCTGTACTTGGAGTATGACTTATATGGAGATCTATGACGAAAAATGTAGATCGATTATTTAGAATATGAACGAGTTTGACAATTAGCATATTCTCCGTTCGTTTTTGCGATGTTCCGAGTCGAAATTAATTTTAGTATTTAATTAAAACGAAGCACATCCGATATCTCTGAATATAGTCAAAATCTAGAGTTACCCATTAGAAATGTTATATGTACTTCACAATTCGATATTCTGGAGTGTCGTTTTTTTTTCTATATACGTATACATAAAAGAATTTTCGGTTAAAATTATATATATTCATAAGCAACTTTAATATATGAGGTGTTCAATCAAATCCGTTTTTTTTTTAAATTTTACTCAAATATGCTTTTACATTACGTTACCTTGCTTTTTTTACGTCTGAAAGCTTTTTTTAACTCATGACAATTTCAGAAACTATTATGTTAATTTTTTTTCAATGAATATAATCAAATTGACTTAAGATCAACTCAGTTTATATAACTTTCAATGTAAAACATTTTTAAAGTTAAATATTATAACCGAAAAATATCAAAACAAAAACCTAAGCGGTATCAATTATTCGAAACGATATCGATCATTCTATTATTACGAATAAGACCACGAAATACGAAATGCATCATAAAATATACACTTCAGCGGACAAATCGCAAGAGACTGAACAACCAGGTCAACTGAACGACGCTGAAGTCTTCACGGATTCACGCGCGATGAAATATCACAATAATAAAAATCAGAATAAACCGAACTCAGGGGAAAATAAAATCGATAGTGCACCGCCATTCTGACTCGATTACTGTCGAACGACAAGGTCGAATGAAATGGATGAATCCTTACGGTGAAATGATTCCTTACAAATCGGTCCGAGGAAATGAGGTCGTGTTGTATGTTAATGTTAGGTCAATGCAAAAGTTTCATCGTTTTTAATGACCATCGTATTTTTAAACGATGGGATGCAGATACCGTACTTTTTTATATGTTGAATCCTATCTTCAATACTATTTCTCTGATATTTTGACGTGGATCAACATTGATTATGGCCAGTGACATGTCAAAGGTCGCCCGGTTAATGATTTATCAGTTGATGAAAAATCTCTAGATCTGAATTTCGAAAACCACAATTGAGTTATCTTAATGTTAATCACATCTTTACTATACAAATCACAAGTATTTTTGGTTGCCCCGGTCGCATTATTATTTATAAAAAAATTGTACAGTGAAAAATGCCATCAATGCACTTATTAAACATTTCAAAATTTTCTATGGACTGTTTATTGTCAAAACTTAACAGGTACTAAAAAAGAAGTATCTTTTACATAATAGAATAGTTTGAATACAGATATTATTCATAAGTAAAAAAATATTTGACCATCGAAAAAATACGATGAAACTCATGCATTGCCTTAATAGTTACATACATTTGCATATGCATTTCGTACGTGATTGCTAAGAGAAACTTTCATATGTTCGTTAATAGTTGACCACTTCTCTGAAATTTAGTACATCGAACATTAATAACAATAAGCGAAACTTGAGCACCTACATGTAAGCGAACCGTACTAATTAATTGAAAACAAAGATGGGTATTTAATTATTTCGAAAACAATCTATAATTAAAAACATAATTATATTTTGCTCAAATATCGTACATGAAACCCAATATTAATTGATAACATAAAACACCATTGTCAGAAAATCGTATCGAATATCAAAATCGAATTCGATACACAACCTGATCGTATGCAATTTTAACTGGGCATGTGACACGAGTGTCACACGATACTCTCGATTCTAATTAACGTTAATGATACGTGTCCACTTTAATTGGTTGCAGTTAATCAGATCCAATTGACCACCTGTGAGCATAAATCAATGCGATTAAAACTTGATCATAATACTCAAAAATCAAATCTTACGCAAAAAGACAACACTGAAAATCGATGTCGAAACGAAACGTTAAACTTAAACTTGTCAATCTTCATTGTTAAAAATCGTGATCGTTAGATTGTCAACGCCGATGTTAAATTTTTCATGAAGTGAACGAACGAGTGTTCGGTCGTCAATTATAACAGTTACACAGATTTCGATCGCGTTACAAATAGGGTTTTTGGACTTGGACTCGGACTCGGACTCGACGAGTAATGGACCTAAAAATCCGCACTCGGGATTAAAACTCAGCGAGTTTGGGTATCTAGAATTTCGTGTTTTAAATTAAACGTTTTTTTGTAAAAGTCGAAAAGAATTATTAAAATTAAATAGTTTTAATCGTAACTAATAATATATAGGCAAAAAATTAAAATATAATAAACAAATTGAAACATTCGACCATGTAATATGTGCGTCATAGCGGCTAAAATAAATTAATACTAATTGAAAATGACAAATCCAATTGAAAACAAATCATAAGCCAACAATAAAAAGAAAAAAAAATTGTCGCAAATCTCCAAAAAAATCATAAATAATAAATTTGATAAATCGATGAGAAATAAAAGTAATTACATCACAAAAAATTAATTCTACCCATAAAATTAATCAAACTTTAAACAACTCATAATTACACAAAACAAAATAAACCAATTCATTAGAAACAATAATAAGCAGATCAAGATGCACATTCGCCAAACAGATGGCACTATATTGACAATATATCGGATATTTTTAATATATAATATTAGAATTTGCAACTAGACTCAATTCAGATTCAGCAGGTTTCTAAAATATTGGACTCGGACTCAGCGGGTTTTAAAATCCGGGTATTCAGAAACCCTAGTTACAATAGACCTCAAATCCCGAAGCTATTTCGAAACCAACTTGCGCATTAGAAATAATAGTAAACAGACAAAAATGCATTCACCAATCGAATGGCATTATATTGACTAAATATTGAATTATTTTAAGTATTTAATTTTGGACCCGGATTTGACTCAAATTTAAAAGTTTTTTTTTAATATTGGACTCAAACTCAGCGAGTTTCTAAAGTTTGGACTCGGACTCGGCAGCTTTTAAAAACCCAGGTATTCACAAACCCTAGTCACAATAGAACTCAAGTCCCGAAGCTATTTCGAAACCAACTTGCGCACTACAAACAAACGCGGCACGTGCGATTGATCAAATCTGACATTTAATATGCGCGTCTCGGGACTCTTTGAACGACCCTCAGAACTCAATACGGTCTATATGCAGTGCGGAGTCTCGAGGATGTTCTGTTGCCCGTCCAGACAATGAGTGGGCGCCGTTCAGAATGCTCTCCTACGTCCACATCCATCTCTCGTCTGGATCCATTCAACTGACGGCACACAACAAAGGGAAGCCCTTCCAGTCCTTCAGCGAAAATTCTTCTCCGCACATTTAGCCCCTTTTCAACAAAGACGGCGAAGTGTGGGGCAAACGAGCGCGAACACACGCCCCCGCAAGTTCATTCAAAAAAACCGTGACGCAACCCCAAACAAATGATCGCTGTTCGGTAATTACCGGGTGAAAGGAGGGGCTAGTGTGGAAGTCGTGCCAAAAAATTAAATTCGAAAAAGTTAAGTGGGTCGAGTGCCCGAAACGAGGCGTTTGTCGAGCGCAAATTAAATCCAAACACTCGGTAATTAACGACGAAATGCGCCTCCGAATTCGACGGAAACGCAATTAAATCGATAAACAAGGGCAGCCGAATTACGAACATTGCCATTGACCAGGGATGGGCAATTGTTTTAGGAGTCAGATTGAAAATTTCTTGGACCGTGATGGGCCAAAGTCATGACTAGTAAAAAATTTGGGAAGAGGGTAGTTGTGGTTGTCCGAGTAAATAACATGCTCTATTTTTTAACGAAGGTAACAAGTTAATACAAAATTTATTAAAACGAAACTCCTCTATTAATTCCCATACTCCACTAAAATTCTCTTACTCTACTAACTCGTTTTTTTTAATGTACATATTTGTTACCGTTCAAATATATTTCAGTCCATGCATATTTAATCGGTCATAAATACACATCATCGAAGTTAAATTTGGTTAAGTTTTTTTAATACCACTTTAACATCCTACATATCACGAACAGGGCTGATTGGGTTAATTAAGTTAGGTTGGGCTAAGTTTCGTTTGGTTAAGTTTTTTCAGCTATTTCATTTATTTTGATCGAAGTTTTGAGTTAGGTAAAATTAGGTAGAGTTTAACTTTTTCATCGACTTCGTATGTTTAAACATTTTTATTTAAATTAAATTTTTCCATTGTTAGATAAATATTACTGTGGGCCGGATTTGGCCCGCGGGCCGCATTTTACCCGCGCCTGCTATTGACCGTCGAAGTTCTGACGAGTCGTTAGGGCGTTTTAACTTTCGAGTATTTGTTCTGAGATTGGTTCGCACAAAACAATAGATAATGCAGTATAATTAAACGCAATATATCATTCGAGGAAGATAAATATAATAAGAGAATTTTCTGGACAAGCGCGACTTCCGCAAGCGGGAAATAACGATCGAGATTAATAAATACAAACATCGCCCGTTCCCGTTCCCTCTCTGTAATCGAAGACTGTCAAAACAAACAAACGGCTTTGCGAATTCGCAAAATTGCCAAATTCCGAGGGAAAATATGTATTTACTATGCTCGATAACGAGGGTTCCTTTGAGACTCAGAATTTGATCGGTATGCGCAGACCTCCGTGACTACGATTTTGTGGACTTTATTTTTCTAGGCCTCTCTGTATTAAATTTAGTGAATGAAAATATCAAAATATAATCCGGATTCATAAATGTCGATGGGTTTAATTTAAATTAAATTCACTCGGGCTTCGTATAACACCATTTTGATATAACACGGTTGATGAATTGTGAACTTCTTTTGTACAACACATTTTATATAACACGGTTTTAGAAAAAAATAATTAATAAGGTAATCCCTTACTTTAAGTGTGTAAATTATTTATTGACAAATTTTTATTTCAACGTGAATAAAAATACATTTTAAGTGCGGAAATTTTTTTTAAAGAATTTCGCGTGAAGTTTGGAAGTTATATTTATCAATTTTTAATCATATCTTAACGAGTTTCGGATTTACATGTCGTCTAATAGTACCTTTTGTCATTTTAAATGTTAGCATGTGCAAATTTAGACGATCTAAAGGAAAATGATTTGTAAAAACTGTCAAATATAACCTCCACACAACACGCACACGTAAAAACTACGTATTATACAAGAAACTTAATTTGCGGACTAAAAATACATAAATTACGTGTGAAACTCATTAAGAAATTTACCTTTAACGCGTTTCGTCTAAATACGTAAATGTATATTTTCTACATTGTTCATTAAAAAAAGTTGAAAAATTAAACTTCGATATATTTTCAGAACGAGAAGCCTAATTTTGTATAAACTTCAAATCTCACACAACACGGATTTTTATTACACGACATTTTTGTAGAAGCAAATAACCACGTTATACAAAGCCCAAGTATACCAAAATATAATTAGAATTCATAAACATCAATGGGTTTAATTAAAATTAAATATTTAATCGAAATCCGAGCGGACTGATTACATAGAAAATTTTATGTAGAAACACGTCTCCATTGTCACTTTACGTTTTCAGCTCAACGCAAGCAAAATCGTCTCAAAGTCTTTCGACAAATATTTGACGGAAGTGCTTCATATTTAAATTTGAAACACGTTTAACGCTAAATTTTCGGATACTTGGCGAAATTTCCGCTAATTGGAGAGCTTCGACGAAAAAACTTTCCGGCGAACAACAAACAACGATGACAAATAAGCGGACCCGAACGAACTCGCGAAACTTTAATGCCCGATAGAAGACGATCCGGAATTAAAAGATAAACAGCGAGACGAATCGCAAAGGGCCGGCACAGGTGAGGGCGCAACAATGTATCGGCGAAGCCCCGCGCAGGGGCGGACGGGGAACAAAGGAATTAATTATCGGTGCTGGGGCTTTTTACACAAATTAAATTTGACCGAATGCGTATTCAATTAGTTGTATAAGCGAAAGGTTGGATCGATACGCTTTTACGTACGAATTAGGGATTGCGAAAATACAGATGTTTGCCAGTAGCGGTATTACTAAAAATTACCCAAAACCGATTCCTAGTGGTATAAATTTTTTTTTACAATTAATCTATCTAGATCTCAATATTAGTCATCATGACATTCCAGAAAAAAATCCAAAAAACCCGAGCAACACCGGGTACTACCGATAGTATTATTATAAAAACAAAAGCTCTCTGTCTGTGTCAAAATATGGGGAATGGATTTTTGTTCACCAATTATGAAAAAAAAATTGTCTTCAGAACGCTGAAACTTGGCCAAATATCATAAAAAATATTCCTATATGGGTTAAAGAAGTCTGTCATTGAAAACTCAAAATAAAAAAAAATCTTATTTCCGATTTTGAATTTGTATAGAGGCCATACAATTAGCAATAAAACACTAATTAATTATAAAAAAAATATTGGTTGATTACTCGATTATTTTTGTGATGATTAAAATTATTAAATTTTATAAAAATATAAGCCATAAAATTTTATTAATCATAAATTTGAATAACAATGAGAAGAATAAATAATTTCTTTAATGAACACAAAATATTATAACATTTTTATTTACAATCGTTTTTGGAATTAAAATAGAATTTTAAAAAACATATCTAAACTTTCTTCCCTTAACATTATTGTGTAAATTATTTCGACACAAAAATAAAGTTAAGGGAACTGTTCACAAGGCGAACAGTTTTAAAAATTGATTAACAATTTCTAAATGTGTTTTTTTTTTTTACAAAAAGTATACATTTTTTACAAATGATAACTAATTAATTCAAGCTTACAATAAGTCTTTTGTTTCGAATATTAAAATGAAAATTTTAATATATTTTTATATAATTTTTCTTTTAACGAATATTCTAATCACTTTTTTCATTTCGATACCAACCGATAGTCTGTCTTGGAACACCGGAGGTCGAATTTTACCCAAAAACCTGCAATACCCTTCGGTAATACCTCTATTGGAACCCCTAGCCCAAATATTTACGTACAATTAAAGCCTCCTCGCACAAACGACCCGAAGATATTCGCGTAGGGTTTTTTTCGCGGAAACGTATCCGACCGCACAAAGGGGAGCGTCGAAAGTATCGAATTCGATTATTCGCGTTCAATAGTTGCTGATTCCCATTTTGTACCGAAAAATTCGGATAAAAGAATATATTTTCGTCTAATACGTACGGTGGGCGATTGATCGTGTGCCATTTTCACGGTCCAAGCAAAGGTCCAACGGCTGATTAATGGGGGGATTCGTTTGCTGACTCTCTTCCGGTCGAAAGGGATGAAGTTGAATAATAGGAAGGAAGTAACCAAATTGAATATTGACGGCTACGAAAGCATTCTCCAATTCGACGTTGAGAGATTTCCAAATTGTCAGTAAAAGACGAAGCAATCAACAAAACAATTACGTATGCGTTAATACTCGAGTCGATACTTTGCGTGATGAGCGGTTAGAATTTCGAAATACATCGAAAATTTGTATATTCAATTTAAATATACATACTTCATGCAGCATAATATTATGAGAAATTTCATGACACAATGACATGGTACTATGAGAAAAAAACACTAGCTTCACTCATACTAGTGTCGAACGAATTCTCGAGAAAAATGCCAAAATTGAAAATTCTCATTTCTCAAGAATTTTTATAATACATTTTTTTTTTATTAAACATTAAATTTATATAAATATTTAAAATTTACAATCATAGTTTTTTTTATAGCGCTGTATAAGATTTGAAAATATGCATACTTTTAGAAAGTTTTCTCTTCTCACAAGTTTTGAAAAATTTTTCTTAAAATATTCGTGACATTTTTTTCTATTGTTCAGGTGAGTAAGAAGCATTATATTATAATCAAATTTTTAAAATTGCACATTTTTATTATTAAAAATATATAAATTAGTTACATAGATTTAGAACATCGTTTCATATAATTTATTCGGTTATTTGAAAAGATTATAAATATTTAAGAAAATAATTTTTATAATTTCAATACACATTTAATAGAAAAATTTAAATGAAAAGACATAAAAATAGTCGATACGTTTCATTTTTTTATTTTTAAACTACGTTTGTATGGAAAAAAATTTCATTATATGTTTTCATAAATCAAAATTTTTCAAGAATTCTCGAAAAATTCGAGAATTCTCGTTTCTCGAGAAACGAAAATCATCGAGAATACAGAACGTCGCACATATATATTTTTAACCGCATATCAGCAGCACGTGACGTTCCCGCGATAATTTTGGAAGTCGTTTTGAATGAAAGCTCTATACAGATAAGAAAATGCGTGTATACGCCATTTGTTTTCTGATGCGCGAGTGCGTCATCGCAGTGTAAACATCGTCATCAAAGAAAATCTTCACGTCCCCGAAAAGATAAGGGAAAACGTCTCCGCTTAATGTACGTCAATTTTCCGAGAGGCGACGAGGCGTCCTCGAAGATTTTCGCAAACAAAGCTATCGGCGATCGGCTAAAAAAGTGACGTATAAATTTGATACGAAATACAAAACAATCGGATCATTCCATCAAAATTTTTATAGACCAGACACAGAATTGCATATTGAGTGTATTTATTTTTATTTTTTACACACTGATATGTATCGATATCGTAAAAAATGTTATTATCAAGAACAAAAAAATACGTGAGAAAATCAACATGATTTACTCATTAGTTAAAAATTCGTATGTGTTAGGTCAATGCATAAGTTTCGTCGTATTTTTTCGAAGGTCATTTTTTCAATGAATAACATTCGTATTGAAATTATTCAATTATGTGAAAAATACTTCTTTTTAAGTATCCGTTAAGTTTTGGTATAACCAGTGAACAATCAACCTGTAAAATTTCATATAGAATTCAATTTTTACTGTAAAAATTTTATAATAACGCGACCGTGGCAACGAAAAATACTTGTAATTTGTACAATGGAGATGTAATTAATGTTAGAATCACTCAGTTGTGGTTTTCTGGGGATTATACATTAACTGATAAACATAATGATGACATAATATTCATATGTCATCATTATGTTTATCAGTTAATATATAATCCCCAGATATTAGTTGATCCACGTCGAAATATTAGAGAGATCGTGTTGAAGATAAGAGTCGAAACATAATGATGACATAATATTCATATGTCATCATTATGTTTATCAGTTAATATAATATGTAATCCCCAGAAATAAGTTGATCCATGTCAAAATATTAGAGAGACATGTTGATGATAAGAGTCATCAAAAAAAACGAATTTGCATAGCATCGCTTCATTCAAGCTTTTTATTAATTTTCAAAATACAATATTTAATAATAAAAAAAAACGACGAAACTTTAGCATCGACCTACCAACATCACCGTGTGATTCAATCAGAATATTTTACAATCGAATCAATCCTTGATGAAACCCATAGACGTTTTCTTTCCGCAAACTTATCAAGATTACGACTCCCCCTCTCACATTCAATACGAAACAGCCTCAAATCAAATTATACACCCTTCATCGCGCATCATCTTCACCGCCACCATATTCCTCACCATTCACCACATTTTGAGAGTTAATCCGACTAACGGCGTTAATATTACACACAATCCCCAATTGTATACGTCATTTTTCCGAGATGTGTGTGTGCGTACGCGCGTGCCGTTCCGCTTAACTGATTCTCGGCCGGAAAAATGGCAAAAGAAAATGAGCATTCCCTAACGTCCCCCCCCCCCCCCCTAACCCTCGTCCGCAGAACATTTTCTTTTGAGGAAATTCTCCGTTCCTTCAAAGAACACGGCGGCCGTTTTATAAACTAGGGCCTCCGTGTTAGCGTGCCGAACGAAGGGCTCGAACCGTTTTAGAGATGCGATGCCACGTGGAAAAAAATATACGCAAACCCTTACAAATTAGTAACGAAAAGGAAAATTTCCAATATCTAATATAGTATATAAGAAAAAATACACCTGTGCCGTATTATTTTTTCGATTTTCGCATTATAATTTATACTTCTTGAAAAATTCTCGGGAAACTCTTCAAATATTTTCGCGAATTCTATGACTAGGATTCGAAAAGAGTCTGGCAAATTTTCAACCGTAAAGTAAATTTCTTATTGTTAGAGATTTTCCCAATTTCCCAAAGAGCATTTCATTGTTTGGGTTCGTATGCGAATTTAATCCAGGGCTGAAATATACACAGATGTGAGCAAAAGGTCAAACGTGAAATATTACGTAGAGGGTATAGAATATATTGCATTTCTGCGTGTAGACCTTTACATCCGTACGACCACATCCATTAAACGTAATAGATATAGAACTCTCTCTCTCATGTATCTCTAATAAATCTGAAAATCTTGGATTAAATTAACAAAAACAAACATTACGAATCGCGTATTATATATCGAGTTTATATAAATGGCCCAAATCTATGATTCGATAACGATCGGCATTGTTACGGCACAAAACGTATTCTTGTCTTTATTTAAAAAGAAAATATATAACAGAATTGCACAACCTATTTCTTTGAACACAATACAACACAAAGGAGAATCAAACGGAGATAAACCCTCGTTACGAATAACCACTTATACACATTAATGATCATATCGACATTTCTGAAAAACGATAAACAAAATCCAACAGAGAAGAATCTCGACGAACGTTTTTGCGAAAGTATACAAAAAGATTTGTAGTTTTCGACGGCGAAAACGTCGGCAACGAAAAAAAGACCAATTAGACGAAGGACAGCCGGTTAAAGCCAATTGTCGCCATTTGACACCGTTTAACCCCGCGTGTTGGTACCACGTTAAGGAATGAGCGCTGTAGAGATTTCTATTAACACAATAAACGTCGCTTTCGCTATCGATACTGCCAAAAGACTGTAGAGACGTAAAGGGTCTTTCAATAGGGACGCTCGAGTTTAAAATGTACAATAAAGTTTGTTGATTTGAACACATTGTTTAACGCCTTCACCGCAATCACCTTCCACGGTGATTTTCCGTACACTACTAAACAATTGACAGCAAATTTGACTGATGTCACTTTAATAACATGTCTGTTATAACTTTATAAATGTCCAGCATCCTTATTCCAGACACAATATATTTGTAACAAAGGATCTTTCAATAGGGACGCTCAATTTTGAAATGTACAATCAAATTTGACGATTTGCACACGTTGTTCAATTCTATAACCTTTCATGGTGATTTACCGTACACTATTAAAATATTCACCACAAATTTGACAAATGTCACTTTAACAGCATGGCTGCTATAACTTAACAAATTTTGACCGTCACTGTTGAAAGATCTTATATATATTTGGGGCCACTACGCCATCACCCCGCACCATATCAATATAGCGACACCTATAAAATATTTTCGATCTGGATACCTGATTGAATAAGATACGTTCAATAAATGTGACGCAAAAAACCTTATCTGCCTAACCTAAACACGCGTTTAGTAATAATAAATGCGTTCAGACTTTTGACTGAGACATGCGGCATTAAATAAGTGCGTTTAGTTTTCTCTGACTGAGAAATGTGGCCTTTGTTTGGCCCAATCCCCACGTTCAGTTTTTCTATAAGGAAAGTCGAAGGGAAACACGTCTAGATGTCGTTATATTAACATGGTGCGGGGCGATAGTGTAGTTTACCCATATATTTTTCGGAAAAGTGTCGTATTGTATCGAGTATGGAGATAGATATAGATGTGGGTCTTTAGATGGGGCGGCCAGATGGACCCGTGAGTTTACACTGAATAAATTGTCGGTTTGGCGCTAACAAATGGCTCAAATTACCTGATATCGGATTACCGGCTTCTCGTTCCGCTTGTAAATCAACGTTTCGTACTATTATTGTCTTCTAAGGCTGTCCGTTCCTTCTGAATAAATATTGCCTCCAATTAAATTTGCTTCGGGTCCGTTTTGACGATATTCTCGTATCTCAACGCTTTCGAACGAATAAAAATTTGATTCATTAAATTTCATACAAAAAAAATGTATATAGGTATAATGTATTTAAAAGGAACTCATTGCGAATCTGTCATATACACGAATATTTAAAATGAAAAAATTAAACATTAAAATATACAATGAGCAATAATCCTTGACCGATTTTAATTTAAAAGAAACCAGTTGAATGAATCAAAGACAAAAAGTAGGTTACGTCCCCGTCATTTTCAATTTATACTTTTGCTAATTATACTCGAACAATGTATTTATATTATAATACAAAAGTCAAAACAATCAAATCGATTCGAACAAATAACGGATTCAAACGACCCATGAAAGAAAAGACCATGCGTTTCGAGACTAGGGGAGTGGCGATTGAAGATCTGCTTTGACAAAAGCTCGCCAGAACAAAACAAAACTTCTGATTGTGCAGACGCGAAGCTTTCGCGAACGGAGCTTTCGAGCAACTCGAATCCCCAATCTGGGAATATAATGCGAACACAGGGGAAATTACCTCGCAACATGATGAGCTTTTCGCTATTGGTGCTCCGAACCCGCACATACATTACATATATTATTGGAGCGAAATCGGAAGAACGTACATATTTTGTTCTTCGATTAAGTTTCGATTCTAGATAAGTTAAATTAGTGCTTTAAAAATCGGAAAGCTACAAAATCGCCCTATCGCTGAAAAGCTCGCAACTCGTACACTGCGAAAGCGGAGATAACAACCGTGTTTGTGTTTACAGAGCGAAACTGTCCAAAATTCGTTTAAAATGTTTATTCTGGGCCACAATTTGAACGGAAAACGAATCCGGACAGCAAAACACGCATTTCAAACAAAAACGACTGATGCTGTCGAAATTTTCTGACAACGTTCAATCAGAGCAATGTAGCCGAATCCGAGTGCGAATTTTTGCAAGTTTTATCATTTTATAGCCGGGCCGTAACGCGCGAAGCGGACTGAATATTTGCCGATTCAAATCCCATGTGTACGACGAGGGTGAAATCCGCATTTTTCTTTTTTCCCCCTTCCTTACATAAGTATTTATGAACATATTCAATCCACATTCGAAAAAAATAACTCAGCGTCCCAAAAACATGTATACACATTTCGAAAGTTCATAACTTTTATTATTTTTTTACGAAAACTAACGTGAAATCAAGTTTTAAGTCAGACTTGCATTTTAAAAAAAGGAATTTGTAGTGAAATGTTGCTGAAACTACGAAAATCTCATTTGAGTGCAAAAAATTTTAAAACAAATTTTCTAACAAATGCATCTGAAAATATTATTTGTATTCAAATGTGAAGTGATTTTAAAATAAATATGTTTTTTGAGATAGTCTTTTGAGCTTTAATTTCAGACAAAAATATAGCAAATATTTCTACATACTTCCATTATATTAAAAAAATCGATTCTTATTTCCTTTATAATGAAAATTTGGACCTAATTAAGAGGTGTCGCATAAAATTCCAGAGTTCTCTAAACCTCGTGCTAATAGATTTTTTTAAATGAAAATAAAATTTATAACCCAAAAATAGCAATAGTTAACGATTCGAAGGCAAAAATTAAAAGAAAATGATCCCAAATTCCGAACTATACAATTTGCGTCGCTTGGATTTTCATTGCTCCATCTTCTAAGCAATTTTTGACCCAGAACGCTCTTATCAAATTAAAAAATTGTGGTAACTATGTATATAAATTCTACATTTCTCTTCTTTAATTTTGAATTTTTACATTAATCATCTTCTATGTATATACGTAAAACTCAAATGGTATATGTATGTATGTATGTATGGATGTATCTAATAAACTTTTAAACTAATAGACGAATCTTCACTAAATTTGGCAAGAATATGTTTTAAAATCCGGAGAAACTAAGTAAGCATTCAGTTTTTTCTATCGATCGCCATACAAATTATAATACAATGTGCCTGCGTCGCGATTGATTGTGACAACAATTACAACCAATACCCAATTCATTTTCACAGCTTCCCGAACAACGCCGGGTACTACCCGCTACTACTTCAATAAATATCAAAGTCACACTCATTCAAAGCGTACATACATTTTTGGGACACGTACATTTTCCCATCAAACTTCACATCGAAATTACGAAACGTCAACCCGCATATTATCCCACAATTCGGAAAACTCATCCCCTATCTGATATATTTTCCCCGAAACGGGCTAACCCTTAACGACCATGACCCTGCGTTGGGCCCCAACTCGGGTTTGTTGGTCCCCATTTCCGTTTCCCAACTGGCTCGTCCATTTGCGACCGCTCTCACGGAACGGCAGCTTTCGCGACAAATAGTTGGCGAGGCCCCGATCTCTAAATCCAACCCCCAATAAATGGTCCTCGTGGCCAATTCCAATGAATAAGCGTGTGTGTGTTTGCATATACGGAGTGTCCCGATAAAATTTTGTTTATTGTATAATTTAACTTTTTTTTAAACCGCCTTGATTTGGGGGAACCTGTCATGCCAGGGTGGTATATTTAAATTTGTATTTATATTTTTATGTATTTCTATAAATAAATTAATATTATGATTATCATTATTAAATGTGTACACAATTTAGAAATTCATGAACTTTACTATTTTTTTTATCAAAACTAATTTGATTTCAAGTTGTAAGTCAGATTTAAATTTTAAATAAAGAAATTCGTAGTAAAATATTGCTGAAACGATGAAAATCTCATTTAAGTGCAAAAAATTAAAAAAAAACACATATGTAACTTGTTGTTAAAATGTGAAACAATTTTAAGACAAATAGTTGTTTTTGACTGTAAACAACTTATCAAAAGACTGTAAATTTCTACGAGACAAGGTAAAGAAGCAATGCTCTATGAACCAACGCGTAATTTCAAAGATCAGTGAACAGTTTGTGACGTAAAAATACAATAATTGAGCACTTAATGGCATTTATATTGGACTGTTGGACTATAAAATATAATATTCCTTAATTATAGACAAAACAACAAACTTTTCTTTTTTTCAATTATGTTGGAAAAATCGATTCTTATTTCTTTTATGACGAAAATTTGGACCTAGATTAGAGGTATCATATAAAATTCCAGGATTCTCTTAATCTCGTACTAATAGATTTTTTTAATGAAAATCTATTGAAAGTAAAGTTTACAATCCAAAAAAGCAGTAGTTAACAAGTTAAAAGAAAAAATTAAAAAAAAAATGCAACCGAATTTTGAACACAACACACGTTGTTAGAATTTACATCGTTCCACTTTCTAAGCAATTTTCGATCGAGAACGTTTATCAATTTAAATTTTTTTAATAACTATACAAATTATACATCTCTCTTCTTTAATTTAGAGTTTAAACAATAATTATATCTCAATAAATATCAAAGTTATAATCATTCAAAGTGTGTACACATTTTTTAGGACACCTATATACAATATACGAGTTGGGCACCGCATTGCCGTGTAACTATAATGAATTGTCGATAATACGAAACTAGATAGGTTTCGTTGCATAATATTTGTTGATTGAGTTTGTTATCGAACGGTGACGTTGAAATAGTGTTGTTTTACAATCATATTGAAACAATATATCGTTTTCGATCTATATTTGTACATAACGTGAAACGATTTCGACGCATTCGCTTTAATCACAGAGAAATTTGTTTGTTTGGCATACGTATTTATTTATTAGCATAGTATTCGCACTAGTTTGGCACAAAATGTGTGTTTTGAATTTTATTTTCGATTTGCACTTTGGACGCTTTATTTTCGCGACGACATCTTAGCACAACATATGATCGTAATGGATGGTATGCAAAAATAAATTCATCACGTAGATGGATGAATCATTTTAATAAATATATCGCTCTTGAATATTCATTGACGAATTAATTATTTCGAGGGCAAATATTTGATTAGTGTAGATGGATATTGTTCAATTAGAACTTTACCGTAGTTCATAAATTTGAACAAACAGATTACAGTTTTTCGAGTTTAATCCACGAACGCACTATGTAGTAATCTCTTAAGATCAACGAAACGAGCGAAAAAGAAAGAAATGAGATTCTCTTAATCCGATTATCTGGAAAAAAATGTTTTGGCCGACTGGGAAACGAAGGAAAACCATCTATCTACCTGAATTGGTTACGACGACTAACGTCACCAATACTTTCTCTACTGTTACGAGTACAAAAGAAAAATCTTTATTTATTACATATATTCGCAGACCATGTATATTATTAGTCCGTGTATTTTTAACCCAACCCAAAACTTCGATCAAAATAAATGAAATTGACAAAAAAAACCTAACTCAACCCCTAAAAATGTATATTATATGTATTTATGACGGATCCAAATATACATAAACTGAAAAATACAATTAAACTGTGACATGTACAATTTGTGAAATAATTAAAATTAGATATTCGATAGCACTTATAGTGATATAGAGTTCCGAATTGTCATGGCGCTTAAGCGAGGGTTTTGTTGACTTTCAAGCGGTTAAAATTTCATCCCAGTTAATTCGTTTTCACTCAGTTAAATAAACAATACTTTATTACAGACTTCGGAGCGTCTATAACTCTATAAGACGGTATACACACCGAACTCGCCCTAACTACGAATTTTGGAAAACTTTATTTCTCCGATTCTAATTCCCCGAGAGCCCTTTGAAATTTCGAAGATCAAACGAATTTCCCCGTCACAAAACTAATTTCGTTTTACGGACACCGCATTTACATTATAGTTCGGCTTTTCTGAAGAAATTGTACGGAAATTAAAAGCAGCTTTATCATAATAAATAGTCAATCAAACTCAATCGGCAAATTATCAGAATCAATCACATCCAAGTATTATCTGCCAATCATTTTCAATGTCGATGTAATGACCTTATCTTTGTACGAATAGATAACAGGCAAATCGTAAAACGCAATCAAAATATATAGTATTACGATATACTACTATTTTATGCATAAATCAATCAAACGATTAATTCATCAATTAATAATTTCAATATAGCAATTTCGAGACGCTGCATAATTAGAAACGGTGTAAAATATTCAAACCCATCACGAATAATAAATTGAAATTAATAAAACGAAAAATCCTATTCAAACAATGAAATTATTTTTTCAGTAATTTGATAACGCATTACAATATCGTTTGAGCACACAATGTTTGTATAACGGTTTTCAAAACCTTTAGTAATCTAAACATGTGAAATTAGATGTTATTTTTCGAAACAAAGAAAAACTTTCATACTAAAAATAATATCGATTACCGTTTACGAAGATTATCAACAAGTGAGTTATTCCATCGACAATTCGGACTCGGGATAATGGAAATTGCTACCTGAAAACGGGATTTCACAAAATGGCCGATGGAGAATTGTGGAAACTTAATATTATCTGGTCCATTTCCACCATATATTGAGCTCTCGAGATTACGTTATCTGCAAGAACGGAGGATTACCGACGAACTGGAACAGTTTACCCTCGAAACAAAACCCGCCGATAGAAAACGTTTTGAACGAAAAAACTTGAATGAACCGAGATTAGCTTCATTCGCGTTACTAACAGACATCCCGAACACGCGAAAGAAGCTCTTTTTTCAGCTGAAAAAAATATAACATGAACGCTATGCTGTATATAGGTGCGTCGATAAAACGGACCATTTAATACGATTAGTTTTTTATGAAAATAATTGTTTTTATTAAGTGAAAATCCAAAATGTATTAAACACACACTGCAGATTCGTGTTGATTCAATTTTATAATCATTTCTTTAGAATTTTTATAAAAATATATAATACAAAGTGGTCACTGAAAGATTTTGAAAAGTCATAACTTGTTCATTTTATTTTTTACAGGTTATAGAGAAACCCTTGAATATTAACGTTACGTGTGCATTATTGAGTAACGAGAAAAACTCATTGGGGTTTCCTATTCCAATAAAATATCAATTATTGAAATTCAAAGAAAATGTCGGCAACATTTTAATGAAAAAATAATTGATAATATGTAAGTGACGAGGTCCATTTTTATATAAACGAATACATCAATGAACAAAACTATTGATTTTGATATACTAAAAATGCCATGGAAACAAATCAGCATCAATTGCATCCCTAAAAATATACTATTCGGTGTGTTTTCTGATTTACAATAATTGATCTTTTACTGAAATAGAAAAACCAAATGAGTTTTGATCATTGCTGACATCACATGTACACATTTTGATCTCCAAAAGATGCACTATAAACCTGTGAAAAAATATTAAAATGAACAAGTTGTTACTTTTTTAAACCCTTTAGTCTTTCAGTGGCTATCCTAATATGCACTATAAATTCGTTAGCTAATTGTGAATTTAATTAATTATATTTAAATTAGATCAATATTAAAAATTTTGTTTATTAACCAACATCTTAAATGACTTAACATCTATTATTAACATCTTAAATGAAAAACGTACACTGATCAAAAATAAAATTATTTTGTATTCGTCTCCACCCAATAATTCTCGCGCTGAGTTAACATTGTTAATATACGAATATGCATAATAATAACGAATACAACCAAAATTTTATAATCAAATAAAAAACTTCACACTACACATTTCACATTACTAAAACAATATTATAACAAAAACACAAATTCTCATACAAAACCTTCATTCTTACACCGCCCATCTTACACCCCATACACCAAAACAAACGAAAATCTCCCACAACACCGATCGATATTCATCCAGAAAACTAACTAATATCATGTTTGCTTGTTTACACATAATTACCCGACTGTTCCCTAATATATTCGGATTCCCATTCGTATTGTGTGGGACGTCGCGAAACGGGACAACCGAAATTAACCGGCGCGCATTGGACGGGATGTGTGCGAAGCAATTTCCACTACGTCATCAACGTCTGATGCTGATGCTGATGCTGCAGAAGTGGCAAACCATTTTCGCGACTGTTCCCTAATATATTCGGATTCCCGTTCGTATAATATGAGACGTCGCAAAACGGGACAACCGAAATTAACCGGCACGTATTGGACGGGATCTCTGCGAAGCAATTTTCACTACGTCATTAGCGTCTGATGCTGATGCTGATGCTGCAGAACTGCAGAGATGTAGCTAGGGGGGGGGGGGCAAGGGGGTACAGAGACCCCTGGGCGCCAAATTCAGAGGGGTGAAAAAATGCCATTAGAAATACATATAATTTTTGGTTTAGATCATTCCATAATATATTGAAGAAAAACGAAAAAAAAATTCGCCTGTGGCGCCAATTTTTTTATTTACTATATAGTCCGGGTAATAAAGACATATCACTTCGCAAAAATTAGCGGAAAGCTGAATTTTGGTATTAAATTTTATATTGCGGTTCTTAATACAATGTTGAAATTCCCCATCCTCCCCTTTTAAGATAAAATTTTTATGGGGGGTCAAAGGTGAATGAAAACGGTTCTTCGTAAATATCTCGGTCACTTTTACAGAAAATTTCGCCTGTGGCGCCAATTTTTTCATTTACTTACCATACGTGATCGATGTTTTGTTTTGTTTTAAATCAACACTTTTTGATTTTTTTTATATTTTAAAATTGGGGTAAGCAAGTTCTGATGCTGCAGAAGTGGCAAACCATTTTCGTGACAGAAGTCGTTCTGAACGATGAACTCGATTCCCGTTCGAGAGCGGGTGTTGCGTGACGCGATTTCAGCGATTCTTCTCGCTTGACTTGTTGTATTGTAAGAGTTTTCTATTCATAATAATTAAGATGCGCAATTAATTGTCGGTATTTATGTATGATTGATCTGTTGTGTTCGTTATCGATTGCGTATTCTGATTTGATTAGGTCAATGCGTAAATTTTATCGGATTTTTTCTATGGTAAAATATTTTTCATCGAACTAATAACGTCTGTGTTCAAACTATTCTATTGTGTGGAAAATACTTTTTTTTCAGTATATATGTTGAGTTCTGGCTTAGTCAATTAACAGCCCATAAACAAATTTGAAATATCTAATAATAAAGTGAATTCATAACATTTTTCAATTTACAAATTTAAAAAAATATCCAAAAATATTTGTAATTTATACAGTAGAGATGGAATCAAAGTTAAAATCACTCAGTTGTAGTTTTCAAAATTCAGATCATTCAAATTTTTCATTAAACAATAAACCATCTAATTGTAAGACTGACAATGCCATAATTAATGCTGATCCATATCAAAATATTATACACCGTATTGAAAATAGAATTCAATTTATAAAAAAGTGCAGTATCTGCATCGCATCGAATTTCAAAATGCGTTGTTCGATAAAAAAAAATACGATAAATCTTTAGCATTGACCTATTCAAATGAAAAGACGCAATCTACATACGCATACGCGAGCAAAGTTCGTACGCACGTTTTATTACAATATCGATAATAAATCTAATGAAGCATACATAATTAACATGAGCAAGTTAGTCTTTTGACTGATCTAGCGTATTAAATCGAATTAAGCTGAATTCAAAAAGCAAAAGGTCCATAAAAAACCGTAACGTTTCCAAAATATACAAAAACACACTTCGCTTAAAAAAATACAGTTAATTGAAAAATTAACGATTTAATTACAGCACACAAACCAACAAATCGAAACCACTTTTTCACGCACTGAAAAGACAGATATAGCACGTGAGACAAGATATGTGGTAGACAACGAACGAAAATGCATCAAACGATCTTATATTATTCAACGTGCATCTAATGATGCAAATTCAAAACGAACATACGACTCATCAATTCGACGAATCAACCATATTCAAAAAACAGTCAGCGTATTTTTTTTTATTCATGAATACGTAATCAATTTTTATACACATCATACGATCTCGCGTCACCAACTTCGCAACATTTTCCATGATTCTGAGCAACATCATTTGCATGAAGTGCATCATGAAAATGATTGAGATCAATTGCCAATTCAATTGCTTCAACACAAACAACAACATCGAGAACAACAACTATTATTAATGCTATATTATGTATTTTTATTTTTCTTTTTCATAGCGATGTAAGGTGTTATGCTATGGTAGTATTTATGTATTCATAAAATTATTTATGTATTGTATGAGTAAATAAATAAATAAACAACAAACAACACAACACCTATGAGGTGTAATTAAAACGAATTTAATAACCAACCTTCGGACCAAATGAAAGGAAACTGGACGAAACAAACATCCGCCCTTCGAAGGCTTCGAAGGGCGGTATGTACATATCTCGAGGGCTGTGACGTAAGAGATGACGACGATAATTCATGACGTAGATCTCTGGAACACGTCTCTAGTGTCTACGTGACGTAGCTGACCGGAACGTGATCGGGAATTGTCTGTTTGAAGGTGTTTGGGTAATTTGGCTAAATTATGGGTAAATATTGATTCGAAGGGGGTTTCTTTTTTAGATTGTTTTAAATTGGGGGAAAGGGGTGCGCTTCCTTTTATAATTTTTCATCGCCGCCTCAATTTTTTCTGAAGGAATAAGTTTCAAATTAATTAAGGAGAGGTGTAAAAAGATAATTTACTTTCTTTGTGAATTTCGAAGAATTAATAAGTTCGCTATTGCCAACTTTTAATAATAATATTTTGGTTCGGTGAACTGACTGGTATGAAGATACAAATTTTAAATTCAATGAAATTTTTATTACAAAAATTATTATAGAACTGAAGATTTTTATAGGAATAAAAATCCAATTGTGTCGATAATTTTAACGATATAAGACTCGTATGAAGATTCGAAATATAAAAAAACGTTTAGATTCAACGAAATTTTGATTAGAAAAACTATCATACAACTAAAAAAATTTACAGAAATAAAAAAAGAATCCAATTTCGTATCAACATGACGATTCAATATCTCTTTTCACTTTCAACGTTGAATCAAAAGATTGTCGATACAATCTTTAGCCAACTCGACAAAATTGCTCAATGCTTAACGCTAAAAAATAAACATTATCGACACGTTATTGGCGTTTACTTATCGCTGAAAAATTTGCATTAGAAAGCATAAACATATCGTTATTCGTCACATTCATAAATACATTTGCAACAATAAACGTTCGACAGTCACAGATAAGAACGACGAACGCGCCGAGCAAATAAATACTCGAGAATTCGTCAAAATTTTAACCGTTATCTGTCCGTTTAACGTTTTTTAACGGCGTAGGAAACACTGCAAACGGATGGCATTGATAAAAATTACATACACACGAGCGGAAAGCGAATTTAACGCCGATGCAGTTTAAAAAGTGGTACTCACCCTTGACAATTGCTACAAATATCAACCGGTTCCGTATCAAGGTGAATAAACTAGATTCGCGATTCGATAGTGCAAAAAATGAATAAATTTTCAAATCGGAAACAATTCATATTTTAAATATAAATCGATAAATTATATTATAGGAATACGTAATAATACTTCGTAATCGATATCTTATAAAAAAAAATCTATTTTGTGAAATCATTTTTAATTACAACGAAAATTGCACATATGTATGTGTTTCAATGTATAAGCTTAATAATATTTGAATCTTTTTCTTAATAACATCTGTTTTTAAATTATAAACCGTTTTAAAAAACGACGAAAATCACGAAAATTGCACAAATGTATGTCAGTGCATGAGTTTCATCGTATTTGAATATTTTTCTTAATAAAATCTGTTTTAAAACTATTCTATTATGAGGATTATGAAGATATTTCTTTTTTAAATTTTGGCCTAGTTAACAATAAACAATACGTATAAATTTTTGAAATTTATAATAATAAAGTGCATTCATTGTATTTTTCATTGCATAAATTTTATAAAAATAACAACGCAAACGTAATAATAAAAAATATTTTTGATTTATACAATAAAGAATAACTCATATGTTGTTTACAAAAATTAATATTTGGATATTTTTCATCAAAACATATTACTGACCATAATAAATACTGATCCAAATCAAAATATCAAAGAAACTTTTTTAAATTTCGGCCTAATTAACAATAAACAACACATAGAAAATTTTGAAACGTATAATTACAAAGTGCATTCATGGTATTTTTCATTGCACAAATTTCATAAAAATAATAACGCAACCGTAATAACAAAAAATATTTTTGACTTATACAGCAAAGAATCACATTTCAAAATAAACATTTGGAGGTTTTTCAATAAAACATATTGCATCAAAATAATCACATCGAAAAAAAAGTTCAAAATCGCGTTTTTTTTTTTTCATCAAATCGGATTAATATTAAAAAAAAACCGTCAAAACTTCCGCACCGCCCCAATCCAACAAAACCACCATAAACACCTTCACACGAAATTGCGCAAAACCACTTTCAAATTCAAAAATCCAGGTGAAAGCGCGGGAGCGAGCTTCAACCGCGCGGGGTGGCGGGGGGGCGGGGCTCCAAAGCTTGACATAACCTCGAAGCTTCGCCTTGACAGGTGGGTTGGGTTGACAGGTGAGGGGGCCGTGGTACTTACTGTCGGAGATGTGCGAGGGGCCCGCGCCCGCCGCGGTGGCCGCCAGCAGCGAGCAGAACGCGAGCACGAGCCACATGTTGGGAACGTGTGCGCGAAACTAGCGAGCGAGCGAGCGTGAGGACGCGAGACACGCGCTGCTCACCCGGCGGCGGGCTGCGCTCTCCTGATTGTGCTTGCAAAGGCGGCCGATGGGGGGCGGGTGCGCGCGCACGAGTATACTACGTTCGAGCGGAGTGTGCGCGTTTTTTGTTGTATTAATTTTTTTATTGAATTGTGCAATGTCGTTGATTTTCAATTTATTGATGATTTTGTACTTATAATAATTAATATAGATTTGGGGTCATTATGCTGTCGCCTGTGAATATGGTGACATCTATATATAATAAAAAAAAACAACCTCGATCTGAATGGTTGATTGATTCAATAAGATACGTTCAGTTTCACCGATGTTTATGTCGTATTAATTTTTTTATTGAATTGTGCAATGTTGTTGATTTTCAATTTATTGATGATTTTGTACTTATAATAATTAATATAGATTTGGGGTCATTATGCTGTCGCCTGTGAATATGGCGATATCTATATATAAAAAAAAACAACCTCGATCTCAATGGTTGATTGATTCAATAATGCTGGCCATACACGCCACGATATATCGTTCCGAAAAAACCGAGATACGATTTTTCGCTACGTGTATGTATTAAAAACCGGACGAAATCGGACGAAACTGAAGGGTTTTATACCATACACGTAGCGAAAAATCGTACCTCAGTTTTTTCGGAACGATATATCGTGGCGTGTATGGCCAGCATAAGATACGTTCAGTTTCACCGATATTTATGTCGTATTAATTTTTTGATTGAATTGTGCAATGTTGTTGATTTTCAATTTATTGATGATTTTGTACTTATTATAATTAATATAGATTTGGGGTCATTATGCTATCGCCTGTGAATATGGCGATATCTATATATAAAAAAAAACAACCTCGATCTGAATGGTTGATTGATTCAATAAGATACGTTCAGTTTCACCGATATTTATGTCGCATTAATTTTTTGATTGAATTGTGCAATGTTATTGATTTTTTAATTTGTTGATGTGCGATGTGTTGTAGTATATTTGGAGCCACTACGCTATCACTCCATACCAGGCTTGTTCAAAGGGCCACTACGGTGCCAAAGTGGCCCCCACTTTTCACACAAAAACAAACATAACAAACAGAATTTATTCCGAAATGTCCTCATCGAAATAGTTTTATAATGGAAATAAATAACTTTAGCAATATTTTGATACTTATTATGTTTTGAATTTACAAACATTGAAATTTTGAGATTTGAAATTTGTAAGTGGCCCCCACATACTGAAATTTTGGACAAGCCTGTTCCATACTATGTCAATATAACAGCATCTATAAAAAATATTCTCGATCTGAATACCTGATTGATTTAATAAGATACGTTCAGCTTCACCGATATTTATCTTGTATTAATTTTTTGATTGAATTGTACAATGTTGTTGATTTTTTGTTTGTTGGTGTGTGATGTGTTGTTTTGAATAAACTACACTATCACCCCGTACCATGTTAATGTAGCAACATCTATAAATAAACGTTCTCGATCTGAATACCTGATTGATTGTATAAGATTCATTCAGCTTCACCGATATTTATGTTGTATTAATTTTTGTTTGAATTTTGTAATGTTGTTGATTTTTAATTTGTCGACGTGCGATGTGTTGTTTTGGGTAAACTACGCTATCACCCCGCACCATGTCAATATGGCGACATCTAAAAAAAGACATTCTCGATCTGAATACCTGATTGAATAAGATACGTTCAGCTTCCCCCATCAACGCATTCAGTAATAAATACGTTCAGACTTTAGGCTGACTGAGACATACGGCATTAAATAAATGTGTAAATTAAATGTGGCTTTTGTCCAATCACCACGTTCTGATATAATTTGGTGCAGGTGACAGTATAATTTATCCCTGTTTTTTGTTGATTGATTTTAATTTATTGATTCAAATCCATTTCAAAAACAACGCATTTAAAAGTAAAAATAATCAAGGTGAAAAATTAAATAGTCCGAATTTAATTCAACTTTTGGTCAAAATTTTTTAGTCAGAATTTTCGAATCAGAATATTTGAGTCAGAATTTTTCAGTCAGAATTTTCGAGCCAGAATTTAATAAAAATCACGTATAAGTAAATGCGCTTTACAATTTCGCTGCGAATCGGCGAATGTGTCAACTTACGATTCGTATACGTGCGAACGAGTCGCTACACGAGTGATTACAAATTTATAATTATCTATAATTTATAAATAGAACCATTGCATACGAAGAATTAAAAAAGCACATGATAAAATTATAGAAAAACAAATATTTTTTATTGATATTTTATTATATAATTTAATTAGGGAATAACCGAAAATATTAAGTTCTGACCAAAATCGTATAAAAATTCTGTTCCATATATTCCGACCAAAACCGCATCAAAATTCTGCCCCGAAAAATCCGACCCAATAATAAAAAACTAAAATAAAATAAATACAAAACACATCTTGTATACCGCGCGAACGCACTGTACGCGTTCGCATGTATGCGCGTGTACGTGGAGGGGCAGTAGGCCGCGTATTCGGCGCGCGCCAAATCGATAAACTAGCACCATCTTTCGGGGAACATGAACGCATGCGGCCACGCTTCCCGCCCAATGAAAACTTTTTCCGGGAGAGCCGGAAAAGCGCGGGAAACCGGAAAACCCGCCGGACACAAACAACTAACGGAGCCGGGACGTATCCGTTCGATTCCGCGAGACCGCTCGTCGTTGTTTCTTTCGGTTTTGAAGTTTGAGGGGTTGTTTTGTTTGTTTTGAGGGTTTGTTTGTATGGAGAAGGGTTACCGTTTGATGAATCGTTGAATATATTAAATTTTCGATCATAACCATGATCTGACTTTCCAATAACTGGAAAAAAAATGCTATTTTTATAAGTGTCCAACATTTTTCGAAAACCCGACATTTAGTACCGAAGCTAACATATAATACATGAGTAATTATTAGGTTAGCAAAACTGTTGGGTCAAAAAAAAAACAATAAGATATTCGAAACTCTTGGTCGTGGGCCCAGAGAATTTACCCCTCCCCCCTCAACGCCCCTGATCGTAACAAATGTAAATAAGTGTTTGGTTATGTTGTTTCGTTGCGGAAGAAAATTGTGGTAACAATAGCGGAAATAGAAATAAACTTGAGTGCCGAAAATTCAAAATAGGTTTCATAACAGAAATTAGTTTTATATACCAATGTTTTAAAATATGATCGAGGTCCCTAAAATCAGGTTTTAATATTGTATTTTATATCAAAATCGAGGTTGTATCGGTTATTGGAACTTCTTGACCGAAATAATTGTATTTTAAAATCTTATAAATGGCGCTTAAGTCCTTTTTTATTTCCGGCATTCAATCACCAAATAAACAATTGATATGAATACATTATTAATAAATAATATTACTTAACATAAGGTGGTGGTTCAAAGAATTGCCTATTTTTATTATCATATAAGTTTCTTATTTCTTAGTAACTTTGAAACGATTGTTCATCAAATTCTGGAAATTTTATTGCAACAAAAAAGATGAGGGTGAAAACAATGTGGAAAGATAACTATGGGGGCAACTTTCGGCGGTCAAAATTCGTGCTGTGAAGTTTATATGAATGGCGAACATTCGTGGAACCAAAAAAAACATGTCTTTCTTAACAAATACCATAAAGTAACTTTTTAAATAAATTTTTCACAATTAACAGCATTATCTTTCCAATAAAAATATTTTATCGATAAGAATCAAAACATGAAGAAGGATATAATATAAAAAATATATAAACAAGTATTGTTTCATTACATCGAAAAATATCAATCCGTGAACAATTGACATGAATACTAAAATATTTTTATTACATAAATTTTCGATAACTTCCTCTTCGTTATAAGTTGCTCGTTTCTTAACAACTTTACAACGATCGTTCATCAAATTGTGAAAATTTTATTGGACCAAAAAAAATGTTTTTCTTTTGACTACGATAAACTAACTTTATAAATAAATTTTTCACAGTTGACAAACAATAATATCGAAATTTTTCATCGACAAAATCAAAACATACGACAACTTTAAAACGTATTCTCTTTCGAATTGAAAATTTCAAAGAGACTGCCAAATTTAAAGACCTTGACAAACTCTTACGTGAAATCGCATCGCTATTAAAACTTGCATCGAGTTGCACAATCTGCAATTAAAATTTCACGATTCTTCGATTTTATTTTATTTCAGTTTAAGCACATTGCGTTTCGACAATTACGCAACTCGTTTAATGCATACGTAACTTTGTGTATGTTTGATCCTGTTCGTATGAAATATTATGTAAATCCTCGTGTTTCAAATGAACCGCATAAATTCTCGACCCTTATACTATTCGAATCTATTATTTCAATATTTTATAGACAAACAGATATCCAATTAGTTCTCTGTACTCACACCGCAATATTTGCTTAGGCTCATGAGGGAAAATGAAATACGTATTTACGGAGCCGTTTTTTTTAATATTATTTTTAAACTTGTGGAAATTATAATATTCGAAATTTCATTCTAGATGTTCGGAAAAGACTTTCTTCTCGAGTTTATTACAAACCAATTATGAGGAGAAGCTTTTTCTTTCTGTAAACTTGATACGGGTTTTTAATATTTTTAGCGCTTTTTTAAAGAGTTTGTTGGAGTCAAAATAGAACGATATTTATTATATATTTATATCATATAAGTTAATAATATTATGTTAAAATTAAAAATATCAGCGACAAATTTACGTGATGTGGTAACTTTGATTGCGAATTGTCGCATATTTTCGCATGTGTGATAATTAGATTAAAAATAATTACAAAATATTTTTTATAAACATTTCAACTAAAGTAAACGAAAATTTCAATTTGATAGAATAATTAATTACATAGTTATTAGGAAAATGGTATAGACACTTTGTCACAGAGTTAATCAACTGAAATTTAAAGCAACGTGTTTAATTTAAATTTTGTATTAAAATCAACAAAATTACTTTTGAAATATTAAAATCAATACGTTTTCTTGATGTTTCATATTAATAAAAATAAAATAAAATGGGAATAAAAGGTTTAAAAATAATCAAAAAGTGTGAACTGTGAACTGTGAATCCGAAAGTAGGCAACTATGAATAAAAACTATTTTGAATAAAAATTAAAAAAATTATTAGATATGAAAAATTAATAAAGTAGTAGTATGTGTTGAAGTTTTTGTGATTAAAACGAAGCAAAAATTCTGAATGATATATGTATAAATAGATCACCTATTACAAAATTAGCAAACTAAAATATCCTAATTGTGATGAAGTTTATGAGTAAGATATTAATTATATAGTAAGATTAGTCTACTTCAGTGGTGGCCAGATGAAATCACTTGGTGGGCCAAATAAAATAATGTATATCTTTGAAGGGCCACTCATAAATATTTTACAACGTAAAAATTATATGATAGTTTTTATATTTAAAATAAAAAAAACGCTGTCTTGCACATTTCAATGAAATGTGCAAGACAGCGCTAGCCGACTGAGCAAGACGGAGAATGCCACACACTTGCTCAAATACATCGAAGCGCTTTTTTATGTATACGTAGAAAATGTGCCTATAGAAAAAAAATTGTTTACGAATTAGTTCGCTGTTGCCCACAAAAGGGCTCATAAAAACACAAGTGTGTCACTTGTGGCCCGCGGGCCCGGGTTTGGCCACCATTGGTCTACTTATTAATCAAATTCAGTCTTTTATAGTTTTTAGTTGTTTATAAAATTAAATCTTGCGATGGAAATATAAAAATATTTTCGATTTTTCTGACATTTAACCTTACGTAACAAACATATTCAAGGCGTTCTGCAAAAAACGCTCCAGGACTTTTCCTAAAAATAAAAACACAATGAAAATTAGTAAGTAAATTCAAAAGACTACTCTTTCCAAAATGGAAACAAAAAATTATGTCGAATTATAAAGATTTAATTTTTACAGACAAATCGTCACAATAGTATCATATAACATTTCACATCCCTGATAATCAGAACTTTGTCACCGGCCGTGATATATTAGCCATTTTTGCGTTGTATTCTATCCGAGCGAAATGCAAATTTCGAAATTTTGTATGTGACACGTACAAATTGTCTCATACAAGATGATTCAGCATCTAGACCCGAAAGAAGAAACGAAGGTATGAATCACAGCCTAGCATTATATCCGAAATTGTTTTAGGCTATACAGCATCGTATTCAACGCCCAATATTTCATCGCAATATTCCATCTCGCGAAAGTTCAATAACTTAATAACATCCCTATATTCCTTGCGTCCCATTCTTTCATAAGTCGGTGCTTTTGACAGTTTATCTGCCTCGCACGGGACTAAGCCTCGGAGGCAAGAAAAAGAAATCGTTTTCGGTTAAATAAGTTCCGTTTTTTTGGTCCAAACTCGTTTAAAAGTGGCCAGTGGCGTTTATCATTGTTATTCAGGGGGCAGCATTACGACGACGATTTAAGCTCCAAACAATATTTTCGCGAATCGGGGTCCGAAAGCGAGGGAAAACGGACGCCGGAAAAACAACAAAGATGATAATAAAAAAGGAGAGCCGCAGGGCAAAAAGCCCGTGTAAATTAACTACGTGTATGTGTGTTTATGTATACGAAACATATATAAGGGTTTATAAATTAACAAGATATATGTACGTTGAATACGTACGGGGCACTGAAATAAAGAGTTTCGGTTTTATTGTAGCTCCGATACAAATATTTGGAAACGGTTTCATTTGCGGAAATGCCTGCTGCAGTTTTTCGAGTGAAAATGAAAAGAATTTTCCATCAGAATTGATGGGAAAAGTTTTCGATGATATTTCGATTGATATTTTTCATATTTAAACTATAAGGATAAACTAATATTTAAATTTCATCATCGTAGTATTTTTCTTTTGAAATACGAAATTTTATTTTATGTTACTATCACAGTCTAAGTGTATAGGTATAAATATACAATGTTGGCGGTTGAGTTGAATTAAGTTTTTTTTTGCAAATTCATTTATTTTGGTCGAAATTTTGTATTAGGTTAGATTAGATTGGGAGGTCAAATACACATAGACCAATACATGATCTGCGACATGATTGTCATAGCCCAATTATATTATATTTCCTTCATGTATATTTGGATCGGTATTAAATACACATTGTTAAGGATTGAGTTGGGCTAACAATAAGTTTTTTTTCGGCAATTTCATCTATTTTGATCGATATTTAGAGTTGGGTTGAGTCAAATATACTTGGACTAATAATATACATGGTCAGCGACATAATGAATTGCGATGATTTAATCTGCATAATCAAAATCGTTAAGGCGAAACTCATTATGACCATTCACTAACTTTGCTCATTAATGGTTGCAACGTTCGCTTAAGAACAAGGGCATTTATATTATAGTTGTAGATTAAAGTTGAAAGCACAAAATTCATGTTCCCAATTATTACATAATTGAAAGCACGAAACAGTTTAGAAGATTTATTCACTTGAATTATTCAATTTTATTTAAAAACAAAATTCAAGGAAATTTATTTCTTTCGACATAAAATAATTTGAATAGAATGATTTTTGTTCACAATATTATTAACGATTCATTTATAAGTAAAGCCTTATAAAATTCCTTTCAATGAAATCATAAATAATATTAACACAAGAGGCTCTTTGAAAAATTAATTGAGAATAATTTATAAGAATTCGTATGTATGATTCTTTGCATATTCCTAAAATGGAATGTATGCTACAACAACAAAGGTTAAAAAAGTCTTTTAAACCAACTCACAAAAGAAAAGCGAAAAAAGTGTTTACGCTTATTTTTTATTCATTATATGAATATGCGAATTGTATAGTTCGCTATATCCGTTGTATAAACAATGAAAAAGATTTTTCCGCAAAAGAAATGTATTAAAATATTAATTTATAAATATTAACGAATAGGCCCGTTTTTATGCGATGTCTTACAGATTTATTTTATTAAAATAACAGTTAAGGTCATACTTTTATGATAGAGGAAAATTGTTGAAATAAAAATGAAAGCAATTAAAATTTTAATCTTCCGTCTCACCGAGCACTTGAAAAACTCTAAATAATTAATGCAAATAATAACCAATCACAAAAAAATAAGTGCTAATATAAATGTTAAACATTTTTTGTTTAATCGCTTCGTCTATGAACGAAGCAAAGAATCTTACTTTGTCTTTGGAATTTTTTAACATTTGGTGATGTGTAGGTGGTATTTAGTATAGACGTATCATTTGACTTTTTCTATCAAATATGACAGTTGTCGTGCCGTACAACAGTGGTAGCGAACCTTTTTTTTATTTACAAATATTTTTTTTATAGGCGTGCAAAGAAAATTTGAATGCCTTCCATAAGTATGTCGGTCGTAAGATACGTCAACTGTTATATTTGACAGAATTATGCGCCTATGCACCATCAGATGTTGTTGTTGAACAGATATTGTTAAATTTCATATACAAAGCAAGATTATTTGCTTATTTCAAGAAGTGATTACATAAACATAGCGTAACTTATATAATAAAATACAATATTTCCCCAGTCCGAAAAAGATATGCAAATACATTTCCACTAATGAAGTGATTATTATGTCAATCTATGAAAAAAGCAAATTTCCCAAACGACCAATAAATCATGCACACGCGATTTTTCGCGTGCTAATAAAACATTTGCACTAACACTCATTCATTAACCCAACTAACGTAACATTTACGATTTCGCAGAAGTATTTTCGCTAATTTTATGCACGTTCAACTTTGAATATACATCCCACGATATCCCAGCGAGCCGCGGCCGAAATTCGAGCCAGAACGAAATTTATTTGAGCCTCTAAACAAATAAACACTATCTCGAGTCTATGTAGGCTTCGCAGGTTCATTTTGTAACTTTAATATGCAACAAACTGAAAATTACCAGAGCCGGAGGGAGTGGCAGATTCGTGCAAACATACGGCGCACAGGGGAAAATGTGTGCGCTCAGAAGTATATAATATACAGCGGTAGTATACAACCTTTTTGTGTAGATTGAAGTTAATATGTAATTGTGGAAATTATGTGTATTTTATTGTAGAAATATTGTTAAAAATTGATTAATGCGATTACATTTAGAACGAAAATATGTATCTTATCCGTCGTTTGCGAAATTGCTTAGTTCGCGCACGATGCAATAAATTTTTGCGTCGTGTGATGAGATGGTACTATATTATCGTATTTTTAAGAAAATTTTGTTTTACTATTTTTCATCATTTTCATTTCTACACCTTTTCTTTTCATGGTCATAGAAGTTTCAATAGTTAAATTAGGTTTTTTTTAGTCTTAAGCTTTGATTGTAATCTAAAAGGTTAAAATTTCATTAGATGAAAAGGAAAGGAATGAAAAATATGTTCAAATTTTCAATAATGAAGGTACACCCGATCCTCTTTTTATACGGGGGATACGTTCCAGAGACTATCGTGTAAAAAAATGTATGGTGACCATACAAAAATTGGAAATAGGTTCCATCACTATATTTAGATAGAACTTCCATCAAAATGTATGTACTTTATGATAAATTTGCAATGGGAAAAATTTTCACCGTGAATAATCATCAAAAAAAAACCGTTTTAAATAAAAAAAATTTTTATTTAAAAACTCTAATTACATACGTAAATATAATATAATTATATCAATATACTATCCTGCATCATATCTTACCATTGTGGCATAATAATATATATTTTTATACCGTGTTAAAGTGAAAACTCCGAGTAAAAAAAGTAATCGGTTCATCTTTCTTGAACAGTGTTATTTCGGAACCGTGTAAAAAAACCATGTAAAAAGAGGATTAGGTATATTTAGTTTTAAAAAACATCAACAAAGCATCATCCCAATATATTATTTACATACGACGCAAAACTGTTGTGCGTTGTACGCGGAATGAGCAACTTCGCAAACGATGCGTAACATATACAAAAGCGATTTTATATTATATATTTGAACTAATATATAATTTTTTTAAAAGAAAATTTTCAAAAATTTATTCCCGATTTAAAAATATATTGAAAACTTTTTCTGAAAAAAATACCTGAAAAAGCCGTCACAATCGACTGGTTGGGTGCACCTGTTATATATGAACACAACGCGAAGATTCGAGCTGGGCAAATATTTGCGCGGCTCTCTCTTTTCCTATAATATTTCACGGCCGGAAAAATCGTGCTGTGCGATTTTTAATTTTCCCAACTCGTCGGGAAAATCCATTGAAATTTTCACCCAGCGTCCCGTTAATAATGACCGATGGAAAGCGAAACGTCCGCACTCGCCGTAATTATGAAATAACCGTGTCCGTACGCCGATTGCAATTCGGTTTTTCATAAATGAAAATTTATTCCGCATAGTCCGGTTCGTTAGTTTTTATTTTGACGTATCGACGATATTTCATTTATATAATAAACAATTTTTTTTAATTTTAATGTTTTTATAATAAATTATTAAAATAGCATGAATGATTCTTTATGACACGTTAACTGTCATATTTGACAGAAGACGTAAAACGATGCACCTATGATATGTCTATAGTAAATGGTGCCTATACACAACCAGAAGTTGTTAAACTTCATAGACAAAGAAAAATTCTTTGCAAAGAAAAGTTCATTGACGAATTAATTACACATACTAACCGTAATACATCTATGTTGTTTTATTTATATAATTAACGAAGTTTTTGATTTTACAATTTTATAATTGATTTGAATAGAAAAAATAATTTTTTTTAAGACATATTAACTGTCATAATTGACAGAAGACGTTGAATGATACGCCTTACTTTAGATAGATCAAATATTACGTCAGATATTAAATTTCATAGACAAAGCAAGATTTTTTGCTTTCGAAGCAATTGCCCAAACATATCGATGATGTTTTATAATATTAATGAACGAGATTTTTGATTCTAATGTGCTTTCATGATTGATTTATAGAGAAAACGGTTCTTTTTTTTAATTTAAGCGTATTAAATATATTTTTTGTACCTATCACATGTTTTTGAAAAAATATAAAAAAAAAACTAATAACAGCGAAGGAGCTTCCATATAAGAAGCTTAGCGAATCAAAAATTACGAACACATTTCTTTTTAATGATTTCCTTTTGATGCGATGAAAAAAATCTAAAGCGTCGAATAATTACGCATCAACAATTTTCTCATACAAGCAAACGGAAAATAAGCTTACATTTAAGCACCCGCTCGAATATTTACGAAGTAAAATTTCCAAGAACAGAAAAATACCTCCACAAATACCATAACACGAAATTGACATTGAAAACTCACGTAAATTAATAATTTGAATTTCAGAACGCATTAATTCATTAAGCATGAAATTATACAAGCGATAAAACTCGATCCTTACACGCCATCATATTTAATGCAAATCTCAACCAAAACCAATATAAGCAATTGGGCATTTGTCATAGAAAAAAAATATACAAAAAATATATAAAAACAAAGCCTCAAAACGTACCTTATCTGACGGTTGCAGGGGTCGTTCGTCCGTCATAAAAAGTTTCGCCATCCTCGAATTCAGTCGTTAGGGACAACGACAGGGGTCGGCATTCTTGTTTACCCTGGAAGCCTTAAGTGGCAGTCCGGGTTAAGCTCCCCTTAACAAACGACAATCCGAATCCTCCAACGAAAAGTGAGGACTTCGCACGACAAACATGGCGGCGCGATTTAATTATGGCGAGAAATTAAACAGTTGTGCTTGAACTGTCGACTGTGGATACTCAAGACGCACCAGGCGGAGCTTTTGATCAAGTTGTGAGCTTGGCGTTGTTGCACAATTGTTTCCAGTTGTGACAACTTCTGTCAAAGTACACACATGCATTGTTACATTGAAAATTGTATGCATTTCGTATAATCGCGCGAGACTGTGGTGCAAATTTCGCGTGTGTGATTGCATTGTGTTGGATTAAATTTTCGTATTATGTACAGGAAAATGTCTTATTAACAATGTATCGCTAAGGCTTCGGTTGCATTAGTACGTCTTGTTTAGCTGAAATGATAGAGTACGAGAGTAATATCGCTCAAACGACGCCGTTTTCAAAGCCGTTTCATCACTTATATAATATAAGTTGCGTTCACTTTTTTCCCGATCTGCTTACAATTTGAGAAAAATTTTATCCGGTTCGTCATCTGAAACAATTTCCCACCCCTGCGTTAATTAGTACATCTGATATTGAAATGTATATACGTCATAAATAAATGAAATGAAAAATAATATTACTTAAATTTAATATCAATTTCTTAATAGTATTCATTGTAACAGTTACAATAAACCAATCAATTTAAGCGAAAGTCATGTGGTTAGTAATACATATGTACATGTGTATATGGTTAAAAAAATTTAGAAGGGATAATATTTTGTTAATTAAATATTTTTATTTCTCAAAAACTACCTAGTAAACATCTGAACTCGTAATTATACATATATTGGAAAATTTTAATCGTGCATAAATTACGAATGCATAATGGACAATTATTAAGGTAACAATACGCTTAGGCCGAGACAGTTTTTTTTAATGCTTTGCCTTCGTACCGTTGTTTTCGTAAAATTATTTAATTTGTACCGTCTACTGACAAACAAAAGAAAAACGATGTTTTCGTGTTTTACTCAACTACCTACATCTATGAAACTCGTTAAATAAATGGATAAATAAAAAAAGACGTCGAATAATTATTTCATCATAGTCGTTCGATTTGGAAAATCAACATGTTGGAAAAATACATACAAAAAAATGGAAAAATCCATGCATAATAAAATTGAAAATAATGAAATTATAAGCCTTAATACATATATCCGATTGATGACCATGCTCATCAATCGGACATCTGCATTTCAGCTGTAGAACTTTCAGCGTCGACGATGCAATCTCTGGTCTTTCTGATGCACTGCACTTTTTCAAAAAAAATTTGAAGCATAAATTTGAACACTTTTTTTTTAAATTATCCCATACACTAAATGCTTTTTTTTTAATTATTACATATCGATACACTGAAATTTTTTTCTAAATTATCCTGAAGCACTGAACAGTTTTCGTGCACGAAAAATGCAAAAAATTACTATTGCACCATTAAATAGCAAGAGGAAGCACAAATTTATTTACGACACGATCACTCGGAAAGATCGCGACCGACTAAAAATTGTTATTGCAACATTAATTATGGTGAAATAACAAATTGGAAAAAAAACTATTGTTGCTATGTTATTAAAATATTAGGTAGTCCCGTAAGTGATGACATATTTATGATGATCTTTTTCGATCCTCAATTGTGTCGTGTTTGTCGACTTCTCATCATATGTTTTGTGTTATATCAAACATCTATGTATATCTGGCCTGTAGCGATATTTACTTAATATTAAAAAAATATTTGATCAAAATAAAAATTTAAAATCATACAAAGTCAATGAAAAAAATTAATAAATGATCTAAATAAAAACAAGTTAGAGAATGAAAATTAAAAGAGGATATCATCATATTTTTTGGAAATGAAACAGAAAATAAATCATTTTCCTGAACTGAAATAAACTTTTTGGCAAAACGATTTTCATTTTTCGATCAATATTCTGAGTTATTTGAATGAGTTAAATTTTATATTACAAAAAAAAGAAATAACAGTATTTGAAGTATATAGACATAGATATATAAATTTTATTATGAATTTGAAATACTATTCATTGAAATATAAAATCGCATCTTCAGCTTAAGTGTCTCCTCCATTATATTTCAAAAAGCGTCTCGCATCGGAAAATATTTCAATTGCAAGCAGTAAAAATTAGTAATTTTCCATCAATTCAAACCGTCGTTTGATATTCAGAAGAATTCGCCGTTAATAATTCGACTTATGAATATTTATCAATCACATTTCGCTAATTTATGTATTCTGAAACGCCGAAATTCTTCATTATAATAAATAATACAAATTTCACAAAAGCCTCCCAATAATAGAATCCGAATCCGCTCCGTCGTTTAATTGAACGGATAAATGGAAATGCGCTCACAATAAAATTTGAATAAACATTAATTACCCGACACGAAAACAATCCCCATCTCGATATTAATTTGTATGCGAACCTTATAAGGAGAAGCAGTTGCAGATTAGAGGGACAGCTTCTTCGGGAATAACTCAATTTGCCATATTCCCGGGTTTATTTCGTTCCAAATGAAACCAGGGGCGGGATTCGCCTGGCTATCCGTGTGTATTCATGGATTCATATTGGCTGCGCTCGGTCGGCCCCACCAGGTACCCGAGGACTCAAAATTGCAAAAGTTAAATCAAATTTAAGATCGAATCTCGCCTCTGGCAAGGAAGACATTGGCCCGTGGAGGAGAGTCGCGAGGACAAAGCGAAAAGCTCGCGTTGTTCGAACGCCTTCGCGAAAGCTCGCAAAACGTGCAAAATGAGATCGCAATTTCTAGCGGATTTGATTTTTTTTCGATTTTTTTGGTCTTATTGAAATGTTTGCGTTGCTTTATACTATGTATTGGGTCAATGCAAAAGTTTTATCGTATTTTTTTTAATCGAAAATATTTTGAAACTAAACCGATGCGATGTAGATACCGCACTTTTTTATCGGTTGACTTGAGAGTAAATTTTAATTGTCAGATATAAGTCTTCAACACAATTTTTCTGATATTTTAACATGGATCAGCATTAATTAGGTCCAATAACATGTCATTACTTTTCAAAAACCATCCGATCAATGGTTTATTAATTAATGAAAAATTCCCAGATCTGAATTTCGAAAGACACAATTGAGTGATTCTAACTTTAATTGCATCTCTTCTGTATACATTACAAGTATTTTTGTTGTCGCGGTCGCGTTATTATTACAAAATTTATACAGTGAAAAATTTCTTAAATGCACTTTATTATTAGTCATTTCAAAATTTTCTACAGGCGTTTTTTGATCACTGGCTAAGCCAAAACTTAACAGATACTCAATAGTAAGTATCATTCACATAATAAAATAGTTTGAATACAAATGATATTCATTAGTAGAAAAATATTTGACCATCGAAAAAATATGATGAAACTTGTACATTGACCTAATAGATAATAGTATAATTTCGAATGAATTTGTGTGAGTTTCGGTTACGTAATGCTTCTTATGCAAATTATTTCCTCTTGAATATTTTAAAAATTTACCTATTATATAAAATACTTGTATATGAAAGTTGTGATTTAATTTTGAATTTATAATACGATTAGGTAATTTTCCGCTTTCATGATGGTCATAAAAATCGGAAGACGTTCAATGGCGGTGCACCGACAACACTAATATTCTCTATCAGAAGCAAATCGTTGCTGATAATCTATGTACGGAGAGTGGAGACGGAAATGTCTCTTTTCCTTATACAGGGTAGAATTAATTTTCGTCTAAATTATTAAAATTTATATTTTATGATGCAATACTCGCTGCATAAATACTATCGCTTCTCAGCATGTTGGCTAGGATCAAAGTGTGGCACATAAATATTTTAAAATAGAACAATAATTTGTCTTACATTTCGAGATATTTTTTTTTATCAATAAAGAATGAGATGTATACTTCCTATATATAAATTGACATCTTCAACATTCATCATTATCAAATCCAATATAAATATCGCGACCAACCAATTGATCACCGTTCATTCATCAGAAAATCATCAAACGACCAATCATTCAATGATCAATCAACATCAATCCCAATATTCGATAGAACTAAATTATATTTGACAAATACGTTTGAAAATGATTATAGATTATGTCGATTTTTTTAAATCTTTTTCTCATTTTCGTTAAGTGATAAATTGTGTGGTCTATACAAGGATTATTTTAGACTACTAGACTATTTTAGTAAGTCCTCGACTTACGTGATTTAAAAAAATCGTGATTTTTTCTCGGGATTTTTTCCACATGTTCATTAAAAAAATATAACCTCTAATCATGTCGAATATACGTAAACGAGATTCTTGAATTAATAAGTAGTTTTTACTTACATAAATTTAACTGTGTACGCAGAAATGATTATGTTCATATCTGAATAAATAATAATATTTTATTAAATATATGTATGTATGTACGTCCATTCCATTTTCACTTACTCTATCAAACTAATCTCTATCAAAAATTACCCAAATTTAGGATTTTCTCGATTTACATGAAAACCTTCGGAATGAAGTAAGTCGAATATTTTACTGCATAAATAATTTTTTTAGTATTCAAACTCATCAAGTTACTTTCTTATTATTCAAATTTCGATGAATTTCAAAAATATCTTGTACAATTGTACGTTTTATATGTTACATTTAATGATATCGAAACTAAAATATTTGTATTAAAAGATTTATATTCTATCAATTCATTTATACCAGATAATATGAATAACGAAAATAAAAAAGGACTAAAGTACAAAAATCGGTTTTATGCCAGAAATACGTTCTATATACGCCCATGTTTTAAAATATAGTCAAAGTCACCAAAATCGGTTTTTAATTTATAAACAAAAAACTCAAAGGCGTATGTACCAATATATATGTATCCAATAAACTCCTAAACCGATAGAGTAATCTTCACTAAATTTGGCGAGAATGTGCTTTGAAATCTGGAGAAGCTTGGTAAGCATTCAGTTTTTTTTTTATATCGTTTCGCATTTCAATTTTTTTATCGATCGCCATACAAATTATAATATAATGTGCCGGCTTCGTGATTTATCGTGACAACAATTACAATCGGTACACAATTTATTTTCACAGAGTCCCAAACAACACCGGGTACAAACCGCTAATAATGTATATACTTGAATCGGTTGTATCTAGGAATTTCTTAACGAAAACCATCGCATCACAAAATCTCAAAAAATGGCACTTACGCCCTTATATATTCCCACTACAAACTTCGCACGCTTCTTCAACAAAAAACCACCCAAAACTCGAATCTACAACCATTCACTATGCGAACAAACAACATATTAATTCCTGAACCCTACTTCGGACCTCTCCCTGTCCACTGACGAACATTTCAGCCTTATCCTCCCCCTAATCTAGTTAGTGCCGTGACACTGAAGCACGATCGCTGTTGCGGAGAGTGGAAAACGAATTTTACGAGTCTCCCCGTGCAAAATCCATGCGATCGGCATGTCTGAAAGGGAATGAGGCTCGCTCGATTTGCATAGGCAAATTACTTACGTTTACGATACACACTATCGAGCCACCGTGCCGTTTCCCGTAGGATATACGAGGAATCGGTGACAGGCCACAATATTCCGAATCCGATGCATTTGGTAGTAATAGCGTTTTAATGAGGGTTTGCGAATGTTGTTGGATGGAATTGCTGTGCTTTCGAAATGTGTTATGTGTGTGTAGTCGCTTCGTCCGGAGACGAAGCAAAGAATCTTGTTTGAGATGTAGAATTAAATTTTATCTGGTAGTTGGTCACTAAGTATACATTAAATATAAATGGTATTAATTCAACAGCAATCGAATATATAATAGATTTTAAAAAAAAATTATTCGATGTATATGTTACGCTATGTTTGTGTAAACGTTTTTTCCGTGGATAAAGGAAATAATCTTGCTTGGTCTATAAAATTTAAAACAAATTAGTCACAAAGTATACATTAGATAAAAATGTATGTTATGTTAGTCTATAAAATCTAACAATATCTGGTGGTATTTAGTGTAGATGCATCATTGAACATTTTCGTCAAATATGACAGTTGACGTACCTTATAATATACATATGGAAAGCATTAAAATTTCTTTGGTATGCTTGATACCCAGTAAAAAATATTTGAAAATTTTGAACATGAACGAAAAATATTTACCACTCCTGTCGTAAGGCATGTCATTTATCATATTCGACAGAAGATGTTAAATAATACACCTATACTAGATAGTACCTATACTAATTTCATAGAGAAAGGAAGATTTTTTGCTTTGCAAAACGATCACACAACCATAGCGCAATGTATGTATGTATGTATGTATTGAATAAAAAATAATTGAATCGAATACGTATTCGATTGCAGTTGAATTCATACCATTTATATTTAACATATGTCTTGCGAGTTTAATCTCGGCGCTAATAAGCATAGTAACTCAATAATGTAATTGAAAGCTTTCAGCCGAAATGTCAATGTGCGTAAACGTATGTACTGAGCTTTGGCGCGGAATGAATAGTGACGTGCATCAACGGATAGGGGATAGACCTTTGAGACCTAACATAGTTCAAAGGATCCAAACCACGAAACCGACGTTGGCCACAAAACGTAAACATCCACAAGTCCCACTTTCAATAAATTAAATTGCATCCTACATGCGTCGCTGAAAATATCAGATTGTGTTTTCGGGCGGGTAAGTAAATATCGATTTTGTTTTCGTATCGGAATTAGCCCTCGTCGAATACTTTATTAGAGTTCGAACGCTTTATCCGAAGCTTACTAGATATGAAAAAGAAAATGCGTCGTTAAAAGAAAGAAGGTTTTAGCGCTCGGGGCCTATCCGCGCGGAAAATTTACATATGTACGCGCGCTTCGAAAATACAATTTTCGGAAAAGTGGAAGAAATGTATCTCATCAAGCGAAAATTGCCAACTCGCGCATCCAAATTGAAAGAAAAAAGCGAATTCTCAATAAAAACCTTTTTTTGCAGCAACTTTTCTTGTCTCGTTAACCGTTTCGGTTATCCTTTGAACGGCAAGAGGTGCATGCCCTTGTCCCAGACGTCTCGATAGTATTTTTGGCAATATACATTTTCGAAATTCGCACAACGATTTTTAGAATAAATTCGTAGCTTTGTCGAAACTTTCGTGCGAAACTATTTTCGAATGACGTTAACAAAGAAAATTTTTGGTCCTAGTATAAAACTTCGATGAATATTTTCGAATAATCAACGACACGTCCAGAGATATGAGTCTATTGTTTGTTGTGCAAACTTTCGTGCACACTTGATCGAGCAGGAGAGGTTGGATGAAACACTCCAGCCGATCGTCTGGAATATTTGTGTTGTCTGTACAGAATCGTTATCTTTGTCGAGTTGTTGCGGTGTTTAGTATTAGGATAATGCAAAGAACATCGTATTTTGAAACCAACCCGATACGATGCAGGTACCGCATTTTTTTAACGGTTGACTATTATCTTCAATACGATTTTCCTGATATTTTGACGTGAATCAAGATCAACTATGGCAAAACATGTAATCATCAGTCCTCAAAGGCCACATGGTCAATGGTTTATGAGTTAACGAAAAATTCCTAAAAACTACAACTAAATGATTCTAACTTTAATTTCATCTCTACTGTACACATCACAAGAATTTTCAGATAACATGATCACGTATTATTTTTACAAAATTTGTGCAGTGAAAAATTTTTTAAATACACTTTATTCTTAGACATTTTTAACCATTTTTTTGGGCTGTTTATTGTTCACTGGTTAGAGTGGTTAAACCAACACTTAATATATACTGATAATGAAGTATTCTCCACGTAATAGAATAATTTGAATATAGATGTTATTCATTAGTTCGGAAAAAGGAGAGAAGTATTTGACGTGCCGAAAAAAATGTGTTGTATAATAACTTTATAATCGAATAGTTAAAAATTTGTGTTATGTTTGTACAATTCAAAAGTCAAATATAAATGTTGATGGAAGTCAAGAGAAAATATTTAACAATCGAAAAAAATCTGACGAAACTTATGCATTGACCTAATACATAACAAAAGCTGCACAGTCTCTGAAAACTTCCACAGATCCACCCCGACAACTTAGCTAGCAGATATGAGCGACTCGCCGAACAAACAGATCGGCTTATTTAATTACAAGGCGAGTTTACCCTCCGGAGCCTGGACTCTGAGTTAATAGTTACTCTTCCTTCGAAAACGATTCGACTCCATTTTGGACCTCCTTTACGTGGAAATTCGCTCATCTTCAAACAGTGCAAACAAAACTGCACTCTTACTCAAACTAGCTTTGTAGAATCGAATTATTATAACTGAATGTTTATTATAGCAATATGGCTCTGTTTTGTGATTAATGCACCCGATCACACGTGGCTTTTGTTGAGCTGTGTTTGCATGACATTTGAATGTATTATTGCATTTCATGTATGTTAATAATGCAAACAAGTTACGACGTTTGTATTACAGCTCCGGTGGTTCCAATGTTTCAAGTGACCGAAAACGAACCGTTCAAATATTGGAACTGTCATGCGAAGCGTGAAATAGAATTCGAATGTGCGAGTCTGAAATTTGCTTTAGGGCATCGTATGTTGTCGAATGTTCGAGATTAAATTCGGAATTAATGCACATTTTGCATCGTTCGTATATATTTGTTTATCGAAAACATGAATTCGGCTCATGCTAAAAAGCCCTTTACTTTGACCGCAAAGCGTAAAAACGATCCCACTGTAAATATCGTGAAATTTCGAATATTTGCGCACGAAAACGAGGGTATCAAAAGGTCAACAAAAACACATAACTTTCCGCAATAATCTGATAAACCCTCCGAGTATTTAATTGGAAAACTATAAACGGATATTTCAATTCGCTATCGAACAACTGACATTGTTATGTAAGTCACAAAGCTCGTGTACACGCTATAATATAATTTTATATACTTTACGTTACGTTTATGTAATCGCTTTGTCCATGAACGAAACTAAGAATCTTGCTTTGTCTATGAAATTTTATAAAACCTGATGATGTATAGGCGCTATTTGGTGTAAGCATATCACTTGGAGTCTTCTATCGAATATGACAGTAGACGTGCCTTATGATATACATATGGAAAGCATTTAAATTTCTTTGACATATCTGATATTCAGTAAAAATATTTGAAAATTTAATAACGTGTACGGAAAAAGATTCGCCATTGTTGTCGTATGGCACGCCAACTGTCATGTTTGACAGAAGACGTTAAATTATACACTTTTGTTATGATTCACCTATGTTAAATGGCACCTATACACTGCCAGATGTAGTTAAATTTCAAATTGATAGTAGTGACGAACCTTTTTTCATTCACATGCGAAAATTTCCAAATGTTTTTTTACTGAGTCTTGTAATAGAGGCTTGTCATAGAAATTTTAATTCTTTCCATAAGTATGTCAAAAGACACGTCAGTCGTCAAATTTGACAGAAGATATTAATTGATGCACCTATACGATAACAAATATAGTTGAATTTTATATAAAGAGCTAAATTATTTGCTTGTTCATAGGCGAAATGATTACACCAATATAGCATAACAAATATACAAACAAAATTTTCACACAAATCGAACACACACCGCAAATTTCTAACCATTCAATTATAAAGTCATTACACAATACATTTTTTTCGGCACGTCTCCTTCAGCACTGAGCGACGTCATACAAAAGAAAATTTTCCCTTTAATGGCGAAAATTTTTCTGGTACGAGCCTCCCGAGGGCGCATTATATATTTGATTTCGCGGCGCGAAGCCGTAAAAGCATTTAATGCGCGACCAAACACAGTTCGAGATAATAATTAAAAGGCAATTATCTCGGAATTTATGCGCAAAAAGCTCACGGGGAAATCCGCGAGCAACTTAACTCCCCGAGCCAGTGGCGGGTCGTCTTTAAGGGCAAGTGGGGCAGTGCCCCATACACACTTCTAGTAATGAAACTATTAGAATAAATAGCTTTGAAAAATTAAAAAAAATATTGTAATATGTGCACGATTCGTCAAATGTCAACAATTTTTATTTATATAATAAAACCAACCTTGTGGCAAGCAGAACCGGTATGTAAGGACAGGCACCAGACGGGGAATACGGTGATACTGTGTTAACAACTAGGTGAGGTAGACAAAATAGATCTGTATTCTCGTATACAGAAGGTCGCTTTTCGTTGTCGGCTAAAGGTCTCTTTTGGGCAAAAGCACATCTGCCCGGTCGCATATATTTTCTATACGATTCAAAAAATACACAATACCGTCAAGTTCTTCGACATTTCATCTTTATTTTACAAATATGTATGTATGTATGTATGTAAATAACTTATACTAATACTAATATTATATACTAATACTAATTACTAATATGTATGTTTTAATTTTCAAATAATAATAAATTGAAATCGCGTAAAAAAAAAAGTGTATGTACCCATACAAAAAAAAGAGATAGGTTCCAGGGCAAAAAAAAACACGTAAATTGAGACATGAAGTCTATACTAAATGGGAAGATTGGTTCAGAAAATCGCTTAAAAAAAGTCTATCAACCAATATATTTAGTTAAATTAAAATAAGATTAAAAATATAATTAAATTAAATAAAAACGAAATAAAATCTCATCTCATAAGCTTTAGCAACAGTTGACACTTTTTCTCCTTTTTGTGAGCGATCCAAAATTTCGATCTTTGTTTGTAATGATATTTGACTTTTTTCTTAATCGGCAGCTTTGTAACTTCATTTTGTAAGTCTGTTTTTAAAATATGCTTAGTGAAAATATACTACAAATGAAAAAAAAAAAACAAATAATATGTTTCATAAATATTTTTATCACTTGCATATAAAAAATCAAGTGAGAAAGAATTGTGATACGCATACACGACAAAACAAATCTCAGACTAATTAGCGAGGTGCACTGCTTAAGGAAAGAGGAAACGGGAGAGGGGGAATAAACGGTCATCGATACCGAAGTGTGTCCTACCGTTATTTTTATCTTACTAAATAATTTTTATTTAATTAAATATATGTCATTAAACAATATTTTAATTAATTAATTAATAAAAAAAATATTATTCGCTTGACCGCGTTAAAGTTAAATCGCGTAAACCAGGTACCGCGTAAATCGTGGGGTACCTGTATTTCACAAAGTATGCTTTAATTTTTTTAATAATTTATGAATATACTAAAAATATATTTTGATTTTTCAGTGAAAAATTTAGGAAGGGGGGCTTTGCACCTTATGCCTCACCTTTTCATGAATTAACGAACCGCCCCTGCCCAAGCGGTAATGCCTAGCAAAGCACAATGAATGTGACGCGGTACTTAACTTCCGCACCTTGGAGGGCTTAGGAGGGCGAGGGATCACCGATTCCTTGTTTGCTATAAATAAACATTCGCCGAGACACTGCCGTTTCAATATTAACGTTGCGAATGCGAGATAAGGCTAATTGAACCCGAAAAGGGCTGCCAGGAATGCCGCTATGTAATAAGTATGCGAGTACAAAGGGCCATTCTTTGCGTTTGCACTACCGAAGTATGCGGCCGCGTCATATATGTTGTGTGTGTTTGCTTTTTCGCATTACGAAACGTGTTATTGTTTACGAAATGAAATGTTTTTAATTAAATTGGGCTTCGCGGGTTTGTGAGAGGGGAATATGTTGTTGTGAAAGATTGTTTGTTGAAAATTACCATTGATTTTTAATTAAAAAGGTATATTATATGTATTAATGAATGTGTGTTTTGATATTATGTAAAGTGGTTATTGAAATATGATTGTGATATCAAGTTTTACTTACGATGTGCAAGAGTGTATTTTGATCTTTTCAAGTTTTTATGGGACATGTGTGAAAATAATAAAATTTTATGAGTCGTATGTTGCAGCTGCGATTTTATTGTTTTGTGACGACACATTCTTTCTTAATTTGTGATCCAGAATAAAGAATGATACTTTAATTTTAAATCATAAAAATATACATATATAAAATTAAAATCATGAAATATTGAGTTTAAAAAATTGAATGATTGATAATGTTTAAGTGTTGATGAATATGCTTTTTTTTGTATTGATTACTATAAATGTATTAAATTAATTAATTAAGGTGTGGTATGCAAATATACGAGTATGTATGTGGGAATGTGTACTATTATACTTTACGTTTGAGTAATCGCTTTGTTCATGAACGATGCAAATAATCTAGCTTTGTCTATGAAATTTAACAATATTTAGTGGTATATTGGCGCCATCTAGCGTAGGTGCATCATTTAAGTATTCTGTCAAATATGACAGTTAACGTGCCTTACAAATTATGGAAGGTATTTTAATTTAGTTGGTACGTTTTCTACTCAGTAAAAAGTATTTAGAAATGTTAGCATGTGGATCTAAAAAAGTATTCCACGACTGTCATAAAGCACGTTAACTGTCATATTTGTCAGTAGAAGTAAAATAATTCATCTACGATGCGCCCAAACTAGATGTACCCTATACGTCACCAGATATTATTCAATTTCATAGACAAAGCAAGATTCTTTGCTTCGTAACGTAACATATAATATTTTTAAATAAAATAACTATTAATATAATTATTTTTTAATTAACATTTAAAAACAATAAAAAAACATTTTCCATTGATTACACATTTTAAATTCACAAAGAGCGATCCCCTAGCAAATTAACTCAACAATTTATTTATCCTCATCATAAATATACACAAGGGTGAAAAAATTTTGATTACGTCATTGTTATTACACTGTCACGACCCTTTTATTATCGTTTTCCCTCATTCGGGGAGAAACCACGCTTTTTGTTCGGCGCGAAAATTGCGCGCCGACGACATAGCCGTGCTTTTTGCGGAATTTGGCCGTTTTTCTGCCGCGAATTTTCCCCCCCCCTCCCCCGAATTTCCCCCCCCCCCCTCCCCGAATTTCGGACACATCTTCCGTCGACAGGTGAACGACATTGTTCGAAACGTAACGCGCCAAAGTTGCGCGGATAATCCGGGACGTAATGCCGCCGGTCTTATGGTTATTCAATATTGTAATTTTGGCGGGAACCCGTTAAGCCCGTCGCGCCCGTGCGAGGGACGATAATCCAATAAAAACTTAATTTGAATTTGTTTTTATCGCTCGTTTTTATGGGGTTGGATGAGAGATGGGGTTGTGCGCGCTGATCTGCGCACATTGTCCCACTTGCAGTCCTGAATTTTTTATCGGAAACATTACGTGTTTCTATGTTAGGGGAGTGATGATAAACTTTTTTTTGATCACGTGATGAAGTTTATTTAAATAATAATAATAGTTATTTGTTTGTGTAAAAATGTCAGGGCTTTGGAGTAGAGTTTGTTTTTAGCCGGAGCACGGAAAATTATAGTGCTCCGCTGCACTATAATTGCTTTAAATGTAAAATTGAAAAAATCATTAAAAATTTCATTTGATTACTCTAGTTTTTAATTTTAAATCACTGTTCTCTCTTACTTCATAGTAATATTTAGTAATAGTATTATTTGTATTTTTTTTATAAGGCATATCAACTTTTATATTTGATAGAAGACGTTAAATTATGCGCCTACACTAAATGGTACGTATACTCGTACACTACGTGGCGGCAAACCCATTTTTGTTAATGTGACAAAACTTCTAAATATTTCAAGCAAAATATCCAAGGGTATTTTAATGCCTTCCATAAGTACATATGTTGTAAGACAGATGAACTGTCATATTTGATAGACGACGTTAAATGATGCGCCTATGATATGCCTATACATCAACAGATGTCATTAAATTTCATAGACAAAACAAAATTATTTGCTTCGTTCGTGGAAAAAGCGATTATAAAAAAGGAATCCGTGAAGTGTGCCATGAAAATTTTAATGACCCGAAAAAACCTCTCAAAAATTTTATCAATTAAACGTTACGTTTGATTTTTCTTCAAATGCTTTGAGCTTTGATCAAAATAAACATCACAGTTATTGTTTTATTTATTGCCTTTTAAATCTTGATATAAATCAACTGACTATTTTTCAATTACGTTTTCATAATTGGGAAAATCCTAATTTCATTAATACAATTAAATGTTGAAAATACTTTTACACAACTTAGCTGTTGCAATTACTATTGTACGATAAATTACTGTGTGTTGAATTCGCTTCATTTGATAATTTTGAAAATTTTTATTTGCATTCGCAATTAAATTAAACTAAAAATTGTAAATCCTTCGAGTACCAATCAAATTTTTATACGAGCCATATCTGGACGGATACTACCATAGGTTTGCCCTCCCTGTTGTAAATATGTAAACTTTTTTAAAAATAATTATTAAAATTTCCATGCCTGATACAATCAGTAAAAAAAATGCAAATTTTGGCACGTGAATGAAAAAAGGTTCGCCATCACTGTTGTAGTGGATTTTTGTGTACGATGAAATTTGAAAATAAATTCTGTTCGACGATCCCTAACAAACATTGAATAAATCAACGTGCCTAATCATGCAAATCTATGTTATGTGTGTGCGAATCCTGTCGACATAATTCAATGGGATTTGAATCCATTTACTAGTCGTTTTGTAAGGTTTTGAACGTATGTATATTTTGTTTTGTTTTGAAGCAATGTTTATTTTAAATTTATATACTAATTCGACTCGTGTGCTTTATCGAAACACGATATCGAATTATTACCATGTCGAAAATGATCAAACTTTCAATATTTTAAATATATTCTAAATATCGGTTGGGTCGATTTTTTATTCATTTTCATAAACAATCGTCTGAAAATTAATGAGATTCGGGCTCAAAGCACGTTGCGAAATTCGATCTTTGCGAAAACATTAATTTTTTCGCGAGCATTTCCCTTCGGGCGTCGTTTTGGTTCATTACGGATTTTTCGCGTTCGTTATATTCTCTTTCAATATCAAATGTGATATGCGCTCGTTACGAAAGACTTTCGAACGGAAATTTTTGCGGTGGCCGAGTGAATTTCTGGAAATTTTCACCTCTTATTTTGTTAGTCAAGTGATTGCAATCCATAGTCATAAATAACGAAACCGCATACCCATTATTCAGTCACGGTTGTGCCTTTTCCGTCCGTCATTCTGATAGGGAAAAATTTAGGATGCAAACCTCGCACTGCCCAATTTATCGCCTATGTACGTGAGGAATACTTTTAACCCTTAATTTTCATCTATATATGTATATATATGTACGTTTACTTCTATATGTTCGCTGGCTTGAATTTCTTATTAAAACTATTTTATTTTTTAATAATTCAATTAGAATTTTAGTTGATTTCGATAGAGTTATTTACAGTTTTCGTTCAAATACAGAGTATTCGAAAAAATAAATACACATTTTGAAAATTTATTTTTTCAACAATTTTTATTATTTTTTTACTAAATTTAATTTGAAATGAAAGTTTAAGTCTATCTTAAATTTTAAATAAATAAATTTGTAGTGAAATGTTACTGAAACTATGAAAATCTCATTTCAATTTCAAATTTTTTTATTAAATACATATATAAACATTTTTGAGCTTAAAATATGAGACAACTTAAAACAAATAGTTGTTTTTAAGTAGTCTGTAAACAACATATCAAAAAACTGTAAATTTCTACGAACCAAAGAAAAGAAGCAGTGAACCGACACGTAAATTCATAGATATTTATTCAGCAAATAGTTTGTCATGTAAAAATTCTATAATTGAGCACCAAATGAAATTTAAGCACACATATTAGACTTTATAAAATAAAATTCTTCAATTATGGACAAAACAATAAATCTTTCTATTTCCATTATGTTAAAAAAAATCGATTCTCATTTCCTTCGTGATGAAAATTTCAACCTAGATTAGAGATATTATATAAAATTCTAGTATTATCTAAACATCGTACTAATAAATTTTTTCAATGAAAATCTATAAAAAATAATACCTATAGCCCAAAAATAGCAATAGTTAATGAGTTGAATGAAAAAATTAAAAGGAAATACAACAAATTTTTATAACTACACAATCTGCGTTGTTTGAATTTTCGTCGCTCTACCTTCTAAGCAATTTCTAATTCAAAACGTTTATCATTTAAAAAATATATAGTAACTATACAAATTCTACATATCTTTTCTTAAATTTAGAGATTTCAACATTGATCATATCTCAATAAATATCAAAATTATAATCATTCGAAGCATATATAAATTTTTTGGGACACTATATTCGAATCGATCAAAACAAACTCACACAAAACTTTGAATCATTATCGAACCGAAACTATGCAAAATTCTAAACATTCCAAAAAACCGCTCGCCCTTTATATACGAATAACGTTCCGTTAAAATCTCAAGAACGCACACGCGCGCATTTTTCAAAGCTTTAAAAAGCAACGTGCTTTATTTTTATATTTATCCGGCGAGGCCTTTCGCTCTTTTATTTTGCACAGCGCTTAATATGCACGAATCCCGATGATATACGTCGACAAATTCGTTCTTTTTTGGCCCTCCGTCCGCACACGACACAAGATTTACAAAAGATACACGCGTTAAATATTCAAGGGGTACTCTTTTTTAAATATGACAAATTACCGACGTCCATGAAATCCTCTTATTCCCACGTCCCCGCACATACACACACACACTGAGATACTCTTGCGTTTAGGGTAGGTATCAGGAAACTTTGGCCTGCGAGTCGAATCAGGCGCGAAGTCTGTTTTCAATGTGGGTAGTGGGTTAATATTGTTTTTATATGAAAATTTAAAATCAAGTAAGTTTATAATCAAATAGAGGCTTGTAACCGGTGTGCTCGGGACTCTGTGAAAATAAATCGTGTATCGATTGTAATTATTGTCATAATCAATCGAGATTCCGGCACATTTTATGTTATAATTTGTATGGCGATCGATAGAAAAAACTGAAATGAGAAACGATATAAAAAAACTGAATATTTATTTAGTTTCTCCAGATTTCAATGCACATTCTTGCCAAATTTTGTGAAGATTCGTCTATCGCTTTAGGAGTTTATTGGATACATACACCGTTTGAGTTTTATATATATAGATTTAGAAATTTTTATCCTCAAAAAAATAGTAGTAGATATATTTTCTGAAAATATTGTTAAGTTACAGTTACAAAAGCGTTTTTCAGGTATTGATAAAAATGCAAAAAACATTTCCATGTTTCAAAATACATTTAACTGTACAATTGAAAAAATTCTGTCCGACCCTCGATTGAAAGTAATTGCTCTACAAAATTATATATACCCAATCCTCTTTTTACACAGGGAATACGTTCCAGAGACTACTGTGTAAAATATATGGTGACCATATAAAAATTGGAGATATTTTCCATCAATATATTTGAATGAAACTTTATAAAAAAAATTCGTAATATGGAAAAATTTCGCCATGTGAAATCATCAAAAACATCGAATTTTTTTATTGAATAACTATTATATAAATGTATACTGGTTTGCATAGTAGCTGTGGTCACTGTGGCATAACAACATATTTTTAACCATGTTAAGAAAAAAAATTATCAGTTCTTCTTTTTAGAACCTTGTAAAAGAGAATTGGGCGTATTTAAAAAAAATTCACGTTGTTATTGACAGTGCAGATTTAATCAATAAAAAACGAAAAAAAAAGCCTACAACTTTATTCATTGACACAAACTTTCTAGATATTACATACATATATATTTTTTAAAACTAGCACTCAAATTTTCAAACAACTATTTTGAAATCGATTAGTTTCAACTTTTCAAAATTTGAACCTATTTTTTGTTACTCTTTGAACAGAATTACCCATATAAACACCTTCGAATTTGCTATCCATCCCACCGATTCTCAAATTTAACAATCTGGCCCCTTCAAAAAAGTTCCCGAACCCCTGGCTTAGAGGATGTACGAAAAGCCTTCACGGGTTTTCGCTCAAAGACTGAAAACGCACACACCGTGACCCACTTGTTTCAGCGAACACTCGTCTGTCGGTTTACACGTAGATCGCGTATCAAACGAAATTTCGCCGAGAAAGCCTCCTTACGTATACGTCAAAATATAAAGGTGTTTTTTTAAAAGGCACTCTCCAATTTGCGAAATGATCCAATTTGAAGATTCCGCCGCTCTCGATCATTCACGTTGGCAGCGATTAAATGAAACCAAACACCTTCAGCGAGTTTTCATTTCCTCCCCGTATAATATTAGCTTTCAGATATTGATGAATGTGAGCTTTCACGTGTCGGTTTTATCAAGCGCTTTCCCGCAATTTGACGTGTGTGTTATGAAAAAGGTGCACGGGGCTATGATGGATTCATTTTTTGTCATGTTTTTGTATCGGAATATTTTTTTTAATTTTTTTTTCTTTGTTGTTTATATATAAAGGTTGTTTGGGTGTGTTGTTGTTGTTGTTGTTGATCGTGTACATAGCTAAAAGTATTTGCGCTCAAGGCGACGGAATTCGTACGAAAGGGCTACGAGGGACGGGCCCGTAGCACGTCACGGTGAATAACGACTGAAAACAGAAGAGTGAGAAAAGGAAAAAGCCTCCTGAAAAATAGCTCGGTACATAATGAGACACTCGCTGAAAAAAAATGTCTCCACAGTCCGTTTTTAATAAAGAATTGCCGGTGTCCGTGAGTCGTTTACAATGAATGTGCGCGACGTGTTTAGCAATTATTGGATTTCTATTTCGCTCTCATTTTATTTTGGTCGGTATTTTTATTCGCTCATGGTGTGTTTTTGAATATCAATGCTGACCGTTTATATTAAATGATCCGTATTTATACTAACAATAAGCGATCAGTATCCATCGTCAATATTTTTTCACAGTATAGACAAGCGACTATTTTTTGAAAAATGTATCACAATATTTTGAAGAAAAATACTAAAGCTTGTTTCAGCAAAATATTGGATTTTTTCTAAATTTGTTACAGGCATATTTTCAATTTTGCAAATGTATAAGTTCTCTCATTCCAGGTCTATTTCAGTCTATGTATAATATATTTGTATCGATTATAAATACAAATCGTTGAGGATTTGGGTTGAGTTAGGTTTTTATTAACAATTTGATTTGTTTCGATTGAATTTCTGAATTGAATTACGTTAGGTTGGTTTAGGTTAAATATACATGGACTAATAATATATATGGTCTACGACATACACGTGCCTCGATTTATAATTAATGCTCACAATACTAGTTCCCGCATTCAATTTAACTAGCTAAAGTTAGATTAATTCGCATTATTATTATTTATATTAACATAAAATAATATTAACCCGAAAATTATTTAAATACTAACCAAATATTTTGCTCCCTTTCTATTTTATTCTAATTGTAAAATATTTTGTATCGGAGTATGTTATAAAGGTTTTGTGATACGAAACATTAGACTGAGGTGCAGTTAGTGCATCAACGAAAATAATTTTATCCGCTTACTGAGTCTAAGTATACTTTATTACTTTAGGTTTTTACGATGTTGAGAATTTCCTTTGTAATATTATATTAAAAACTAAAATAGGCGTTTAATATATAGTCAATATCTAAAATATTACCTAATAAATTTCCAATATAATTGCGTGTTTAAAAAAGTATGACTTTCTTAAATTTATTCAATTATTTTCCTTATTAATGGGCAACGAAATTAAAATGATTATTTTTCCTATAATCTTATACACTTCGAATTTCTACAAGATTTTCACATCAAAACTTTACCGTTGAAATTTCCTTAATAGAAATGATAAGATGAAATAATTTTTCGTATTTGCACGCGAACTGACAGAAACAAACTTTTCGGCACGAATATTCAAGGCTTTCCGACGAAACTTTTATGACGGACGACTTCATTCATAAAAATATATAGTACTTTAAAAGTTATTGCGGAATCACAGTGAATTGTTCAATTCCGACGCGCACGCCGAAAAGGAACCTCCGTCTCGTATTCACAAAGTATTTTATAATCCGACTAATTTTAATAACGCATAAATCTCGAGTGTCGCGTCAGCGTTGTGCGATTCGCAAACTTATTATATTTACAGTGTCGGAGCTAGGGTAAATGGTGCCATAGGCGAAAATTAAAAATTGCAGCCCCCTTTACAGTTTTGTAAAAAAAAATCGTATATCAGAAAAAAATTTAAAATACATCCAAAACTCGTTTTACACTGTTCCGAAATAACACGATTCAAAAAAGAACTGTTTATTTTAAAACTGTTTTCTCGCTTTAACGCAGTATTAAAAAAATGTATTATTATGCCACAATGGTAAGATCCAGAGTAGGTTAGTATACAATTACGAGCGGTAGGCCCGATGTTATAACATCGCATGCGTGATTTGAGGAAAAAATTTGAAAATACAATATAATGACAGTATATAAAACCCGTATACCAGTATACCCGTTGAATATAGTTGAAAATGTGAAATGTTTATTTAATTTATTATATAAAATATTATAGAATATTTTGTAGATATTACAATATTTATTTTAATTTAATATTAATTTATCTAATAAAGCATAGATTTCCACATCACCCAGGAGGTACTATGCTAGATGCTTTACATTTTTTTTAATGTGGGAAAATTGCCGAATTAAATTTCGAAGTTCAAAATCATCTTCCTTGTTCACCAGATCTTGCGCCATCAGATTTTTATTTGTTTATGTTCTTGGAGCATTCACTAAGGGAAAAAAAGTCAACAGGGTGAAAAATTTAGAAAACCATTTAAATTCATATTTTGCATCAAAGCAATATTTTAGAAAAAAGGGATCGAAAAGCTGCCTAATAGATGGCAGACAGTCCTAAATAATGATGGCGATTATATTTTATAATTACTATATGCCCGTAAATATATATGAATAAATTTTTATTATGTTTAAAAAAAATGGATTTTTTTCCGGTACCTACCCCTAATATAATAATCAAAATAAAAATTACTTAAATTCAAATGAAAAAAAAAATTTATTAATTAAATATTAATACTTAATAATTATAATTAAAATTCAAATAAAAAACAAAAATTTCCAATTTCGAACAGTGCATAATTTCTAGCGTGAAAATGTGAACGCTGAAATAGTCCTTAACGCACATTGGCAAAGGATCTAATTCAGTGCATAATTTCTAGCGTGACCCCACACAGACAGACAGACAGACAGAATAGCGCTATTATTATATGGAGGATAGTTATTAGATAAAATATTTTGATGATTTCACATGATAAAAATTTTCCACATTACAAATTTTTAATATAGAATATTTGGATGGAAGTTCTATCCAAATATACTCATGGAATCTATGTATCTCCAATTTTTATATGGTCGATATACACTTTTTTACGCGTTAGTCTCTGGAACGTATCCCCCGAATAAAAAGTGGATTGGGTGTATTTATTGTTTTCATATTATGTTATTTATTAAGACGAAATTTAACTAAGAAAATAGGGCGTTCAATGTTAAAAAATATAAATCGATAATGATTGATTGTGTTACGTTCAGATTGCATTTAGGATTTGCACGTTCGGATTGCATTGCATTACGTAAGGCTATCATTTGAAATTTCAAAATTTCAAATAGACATAAAATAACAATTAAATATCTCACAGTATTCATAAAATAAAAGCTAGAAAAATACAACATATAATAGGTTTCAAAAGGTTTATAATTTTATTAATTATTTTTCAATAAAGCGTGCTCGCGAGCACATGCATAATCGTGAACAAAACTCGATCATCTATTTACATTTTTTATCATTAAAAACTGTACTTATTTTCAATTTCATCTTAATAAATGGTATAAAATCAATATTTGCATATTTTTTTAAATCAACAAAAAAAATTACATATTATACAACTTTAAGCACCTTGAACGACTATGTAGCTCCCTAGACAAAAACCTAGGTCGCTAATAACTAGCTCCATCCCTGCTTATTAATGCCGACTAGCGAAAAATGACTATTAAAAGATAAATTGTCACCAAGAAACTCCATAGCGAAACTTCTGTCGCTTTTCTACCGAAGAATGTACTTAGGCGGCGAACTTTCGCTGGATCACACAACACGACGATGAACTTTAACTCTTAAAACCTTATACAGAGTACACGCCTCACTTGTCAAGTGAAATATTAACTTCCATTGTTCGTCCCACTATATCATCGCTTATCTAGATCGCACGCGGCGCATACATTACGCGATATTTACATGCATTACGACTTTGCGCCATATAAATTTTCGATCGGATCGAAAGTGTATTACTGTGTAGTAGGGATTCCAAAAATACCGACGTTTGGTAATACCGGTGTAACAGAAAGAAAATCGCATTATTGGTATTGTAGGGATTCCAAAAATACCAACATTTGCCAATATTGGTATTGCCGGAAAGTAATTCGCACTATCGGTAGTATAGATTTTTACTGGTATTGATTTACTTATACAATCAATGCAAGAAATTGAATTTGTTGGAAATAAAACACTAATTGAATACCTGAAATAAAAAAAGGACTTATGCGCCATTTTTATTAAGATTTTGATATATGTACAACTTTTTTTGTGAATAAAATTCTATAGTTTATACCAGGGGCGGCTCAAATAGGAAGCAGAGTGGGCACTTGTCTAGGGCGCCAAAGTCAATGGGGCGCTTTGTCAGCTCTCGCTTTTTCTTCTTTGGTTATGAAATAGAGATATTTTAATTTATATTTTAACAAGCGTCAACCATTTTTTTAAGAAAAAATTTTGGGGTACGAACAATTTTTAAATTTAAAAAATATTTGTTAAATGTGGGAGAGGGAGCACTGAAAATCAATTTATCTAGAGCGCCAAGTACCCTGGAGCCGACCGTGGTTGCCAACCTAAATATTTACAGTGTTGCCAACCTAAATATCAATAGTGTTGCCAACCTAAAAATTTCCAGTGTTGCCAACCTAAATATTTACAGTGTTGCCAACCTAAAAATTTCCAGTATTGCCAACCTAAATATCAACAGTGTTGCCAACCTAAAAATATACAGTGTTGCCAACCTAAATATTTACAATGTTGCCAACCTAAATATATTTCCAGTATTGCCAACCAATATATTTCCAGTGTTGCCAACCTAAATATATTTTCAGTATTACCAACCAATATATTTCCAGTGTTGCCAACCTAAATATTTCCAGTATTGCCAACCAATATATTTCCAGTGTTGCCAATCTAAATATTTCCAATGTTGCCAACCAAATTATTTTCAGTGTTGCCAACGTAAATATCAACAGTATTGCCAACCTAAAAATTTGCAGTGTTGTCAACCTAAATATCAACAGTCTTGCCAACCTAAATATATACAGTCTTGCCAACCTGAATATAACGGTAATACCGGTATCGACAATACCAGTACCAGTAATACTGTTATTGGAATCACTAAATAGTACAGAAAGTCAAATTTTATTTATCAAAACTGGTAGTACCGGTATTGATAATACCGGTATTCGAATCCCTACTCGGCACACATCTGAGACGGCATTATTCAAAGCGGATCCGCCACTTTATGAATTAAACGGGGCGTGCAACCGAGACAAAACGTGGCCTTATGGTAATGGGGCGCAGCGCGATTCGAACTCGGCTTTCCCGCCACTGGAACACGACCGCGCCTCGGAAGTGACGACACGGCCGAATCTGAATTATTTTGAATAAATTACGCGGCCCGGGACGAGGGCCGCAAGAAAATATGTGTGAAATTCCGCGGCGCACCTCCCGGGGAAATTTTCCGAATTTTCCCCGCGGTGGAAATTCCACGGGAAGTGGCGGAAAACTTTCGCGGAGCCGAGTTTATTGTTTCGGTATCGGAGTGGATTTTTTCCGCTAATGCGACGGAAATTTCGCTCCGCGAAAGTTCGCTTTCTTATAATAAGTTAATGGCTCAAGAAATCACATTATCGCGGCGGGACATAAACTGGAATTACGTAATTCAATAAAATTGAAGTTTTTTTATTATTCGCTAAGGTTGTACGTTTGATAATTTCATTTGGGAACTTTGCGTTGCGAGAAGCGTATAAAAAGAGAGCCTGGGAACTTAAATAAAGTTATAAGTATCAGAAAACGATCAGTTCGAAATATTCGTTCGCCGCTTTTAAACTCAAGTGCAATTTTCTGTAATACTTTTCAATTTCAAATAAATATGGTCAGGTAAATAAGATAATGGACAGTTATTGAATTTTTTTAGTGAAAATGTCGATAAATACTTGATCTTTTATTACCTGGTCAAGTGCTGAAAATTGTCACAATACACGACTCAAATTTGACCTGCTATTAATTATATTTTGTAATATTAAGTTAGCAATTTTTTTTTATTAATTTGAAGATTCGTATGATGAAAGATTCAATCGTAAAAAATTGAAAATTTAGAATCTCCTCGGCGTGAAGTAAAACCACTTGTTTACAAGAATGTTAAGAAAATCAATGTTTTGAGTCTAAAATTTGACTTGAAATCTAGAAAGGCTAGAAATTAACTTGAAAAATCTTTAAAAAAATTAATTCAAGTAAGATTTTTTTTTATTTTTTATTAGTAGATATTACAACTTATCTATCGCATCCTTTCCAAAAAATTATCACATTAAAAAACCTCAATTTTTACATTTACCTGAGAAATGATCAACTACAGGCACATGATCGATAACCGGTGCATTAACCATCGAATCCGATTCGAAGTTATTCAACAAAGTTTCAACTCCAATTTCATAATTTGTATCTTTAAAAAAAAACTAACAAAAACACAAACCAATCGGGTTCAAATGCGAAATTTCGAATTGAAATCTATGTAGTTCGATATTGAAATGGGGGTTATTTTTTGCGCACAATTAGCGCAATTCTCAATTCTAATCCAATACGGCAGTTAATTATTGGAGCTTACGAAGGCACAATCACGCCAACTAATTACACCACGGATCGTTAATTTAATTAAATTGTTGTATAAATTAGTATCCGCACGCCTCGATAGAATATCAACTAAGCTCACTGCGACAAAACCACCACGCAGAGATTACTTTGTACACGTGTGCATTCGATAAAAATTTATAATATAATACGATATGTATGTAGAGTATGCTCAATAAATATAATATAATATTAGCGGAGCATGCTCAACAAATATAATACAATATAATATAAGTATGCTCGGCAAAATTGAAGTTTGTTTTGAAAAACGATTGTGTTTTATTCTTAATATGATTTTATTTGGGAAATTTCTATTTAAATCGTATTATATTTAAGCAACGAGTCTTCTCTAGTATTAAACTTTTGAGTAATATAAAAGTAGGCGGTATTAGAGAATTATTTGCATTTATATAATAACGATATATGTATTTATATTGATTATTTTTAGATGCTTCATTACAAATTGTTTCCTAATGGTGATATATTTTAACAATTACATCACAGATGAACACAACCCGCGAATGAGTTTGAAATGACTGTACATTATGATTTTTTAAACAAAATTTCTGATGTTATTTTTTTTATATTAAAACAAGCTAATAAAAGCTTGAAAAATAATTTAATATTATTTCTCTGAGTAAAAAGCATATAAATTTTATGACACAAATACGGGTTGTTCTCGACTTACGACAGAGGTTCCTGAACTTCGGTCGTAAGTCGAATCCATAGAATTTTTTTTTTTTTAATATCAATATTTTAATTTTTAACCCATATCCTGCCACGGTTAATGTAGTAATAATAACATAAAAAGTATTTTTACCAGATTTATTTTTCAATAATTAAGAACATATGTATACATATATCCCAAAAAGAACGAAAAAAATCTGGCAGATAATGGGTTAATACAATAATTCGAATGAGTCCATATTTTTCTGAAATGTATTGACCATAGGTAATAACAGCTCATGATTTTAATAAGTAATTCTTGAAAAACAATTAATTTAAAAAAATTATATTATTTTTTATCGGTCGTAAGTGCGAACCGTCGTATTTCGAGAACTACCTGTAAATAAGTTTATCAGATTTTAATGAAATATCGACTATTTATGATCATTTTATAACATAAAACGTATCTGTATATTGAAAAACTTTTTTTATGGTTTGTCACCGTGTTCAACTGTCGTATGTTCAAATATATTCAACTGTCATTTGTTCATCTATCCGATCACCATTTTAACCCTATCAATTGATTTCGCTATCACCTATAAATTATTTATATTTTTATCAAACAACGCAAACAGACAGAGGAACATTAGATTTTATAACAGTAACAGATACACCTCATTTCAAAATTCACCACATACCACTGATTCACACAAACCACACTAATTGACTCAACGAACCTCCATCCCGAACCGATTCATCACCGATGCCAAACCTCCAAACACATCCACCCAAACCCGACCTGCATACAAAGGAGCAACAACAACATCCAACCAGCACCCCCGAGGGCATCTCGCGCGAGCTTTCGCAAAAGCTAACTACCTCTACCTCGGCGAGATTTCGTAAAAAGCCACTTCAAAGCTCCGGGCCCGGCACAAAAGCTCCCGGCGAACGCCTCCGGGACAAAAGGTAAACATCGCCGAAGAAAACGGCCAGCTTGATTGCCACCCTAGCATAACGAGTGTTGGGCACTTCTGCTTTTGCCGTCGCTGTTGAGGTCGAGGGCCTCGTTTTTCGCAGGGTTCATCTCGGAGGCTTCCGTTCGCGGATGATGAAAACGCGCCAATTTCGGCTTATGGGTCTCGTTAGGGTCCGTATTAGATTACGTTGTAAATTAGATGCGCTTTGGGCTCGAGGATTTAATATCGGGCCGAATAATGAAATTGAGTAAATTTATAATTCGCGCATATCTTTGCATATCATTATAATATTTATATAAAATCGATTGATGAAAGTTTTGTATTAAAATTGGTGGGTTTGCTTCGTTAAGGGTTCGAGATGTTCTAAATTTTTGGAGTTGTGCTACGTTTGTATAATTGTTTCGAAGGGAAAAATTTTGGTTTGTCTATGAAATTTAACAATTTCTGATGGTATATAAGCGCTATTTAGAGTCTTCTGGCAAATATGACAGTTGTCGCATTTTATGGAAAGCATTGAAATAAACGCCATTTAGAGTCTTCTGGCAAATATGACAGTTATCGTATCTTATGGAAGGCATTAAAATTTCATTGAAATGCGTGATATTTTGTAAAAAATATTTGGAAATTTTGACACGTGAACCAAAAAATATTTGTCAACACTGTCTTAAGACACATCAATTTCCATATTTGATAGAAGACGTTAAATGATGTACCAATAATGCGCTTACATTAAATTGCGCCCATACCCCAACAGATATTATTACTTTTCAAAGACAAAGGAAAATTCTTTGTTTAGTTCATAGAAGAAGCAATTAATAAAAACGTAGCGAAACGAGTAAATACCTTTTTTTCTTCAGAAAGTTATTCAATTTCATGATATCTATTGAATTGGTATAAAAAAAAAAATAATTTTTCAAAAATGATTAAATCCCTTTCCAATCGAAGGCCTTGAGACGAAATCCTCCACCGCCTATAAGTAAATCCACCACCGAAAGACGATCTTACTTCCAAAGTAATCAAATTATAATTTGAATGAGCTCAGAATATAGATTAGTATTCATATCAAATTTATATTCGCAAAATTTACGGCGTATTAAAACGAAACAATCACACAACACCTGCTATACCGACACTTTATGGTCCTAGAGCGCTCAACGGATTCGTTTTTAACACCTTTCCAGGGCTCTTTTAACGGCCGCTGTCAAGTTTTTCCGCTTTAAAAGCTACAATGTCTCGTCGAAACTTTGTACCGAGCCGATATTGAAGGCTGGGCAAAATGCGAAAATGTAGGTCGCCCTCGTCCTAATTTGCTTTCCTTGGTATCTAAATGCGCTGTGTGCGGAGAGAGGCACGTCCCGGGAATACCCAATAGAGCTTTTGTATACAACGTATATATTTTCAATGGAGGCGTCATAAACGAGCTCGTTTCTTCCACTCGGCCGCAAAATAAACCGTGCAATTGTGCGCCGTGTTATTGTCGAAGTTGGGCTTTCATCAAACCGCAACTAGTGTCAAACTATCGAGCCGATCGAACAAAGAAGTTGTTGTTTGCAAATTTCCCCTGTGTGGAAGTAAAGGTTACGTAAAATCTGGGGTCGACTTCTGCAGGTTTTGGCGAGCTTTGGCCCGCGGGCCAAATTCGGGTCTGAAGTTTGCTTTCAGTTCGGTCTGTGGATTAATATTGTTTTTACGTGGAAAATTAAAATAAATATACTCTTTTTTTTACACGTATACGTTTCAGAGTACCGTATAAAAAATGTATGGTGATCATATAAAAATTGGCGATAGGTCCCATCAGTATATTTGGATGGAATTTCCATCCATAAAAAATGTGCAGTTTGAAAAAATTTCGCCATGTGAAATTATCGAAAAACATCGAAAATTTTATTTAATAACTATAATTACATATTGGACTGCACTGAATTTTACCTTTATGACATAATCAAACTTTTTTTTATACCGTGTTAATGTAAAGAAACTAAGTAAAAGAAATAATGATCCTTTTTTGTTGAACCGTGTTATTTCGGAACCATGTAAAAAGAGAATTGGGTGTAAATTTAACCAAATTAAAATCAATTTAGAAACTTTCATCCTCAAAAAAATCGCAGCAGATATATTTTCCAAACATATTGTTAAACTACAGAAACAAAAGTGTTTTTCAAGTCTTGGTACAACTGCAAAAAACATTTCCATATTTCAAAATTCATTTAACTATACGATTGACGAGTTTCTATCAGATCCTCAATTAGAAGTGATTATACTCCAAAATAATGTATTTTAGAAAATCTTACATTGTTATCCACAGTATAGATTTAATAAATAAATAAACAACAAAAAAATTCACATGCAGCGCTATTCATTAGTACTCATTTTCATGATATTACCTGTATATAAAAATATTTTTTTAAAGCTACCAAACTTCGAAATAACTATTTTGAGATCGATCAGTTACAACTTTTTAAAATTTTGATCTTGATTCTTTTCATTCTTAGAGTAAATAAAATAACCCATATAAATATCTTCGAATTCGCTATCCGGCCTGCCGATTCTCAAAATTTTACGATCGCAAAAAAAGTTCGCCGATCACTGTAACTCTAATGAAAGCGATAACTATGCTTTCAGTTTTCAAACCAAAACAAACCATCGAATCCGAAGAAATTTCCCCGTTTTTTGTCCCTCCCCGAACGAGAGTGTTCGGGTGCGGTTTTCCGCATTTTCCACGCAATAAAAATAAACTTCTCCGTCGGACGTCGGCCTCCATTATCAAATTGTGCAAATTTCGTTGCGTTTCGCCTGAAGAAAAACGCCACAACGACGACGCTAATTTTTATTCATTGCGCCCGTTTCGAGGCTTCTCTATACACACAGAAGTTGTAGCTTTTGTTCGCCCGCGGGGGCAATCTAGATACGAAGCGAAACAGGCAAAAGGGTTATGCATATCGTTTATGTATTCATTCCGGGTACATGTACTTTAAAATTATCAATTTACATTATCAAAGATCTTATTCAATATATTTTTAATGAAAATGTACAAAAAGGATCCGAACTTAATCAACGATAAACACAGTTTATTCAAAATCCTGATCGTACGATATACAAAAAATGTATACGGTGTCCCGAAAAAATGTATGTGGGTTTTGAAAGCTTATAATTTTTTTAACAAAACTAACTTCAAATCAAGGCATGTGCTGGATTTAAATTTTGTTTTAAAAAATTGTAATAAAATGTTACTGAAATTATGAAAATTTTATTTAAGTGTAAAAAATATTTTCCAGCTTCGGAATGTTTGTTACTTCAGCAACGGAATGTTTGTCTACCATAGCAACGGTATTTTTGTTTACCTTATTGTTAGCCATGGGATGTTTGTCACCTTAGCAACGGAATTTTCGTGTATTATAACATCGGAATGTTTGTCACCTTAGGATCGGAATTTTCAATGACCATGGCATCGGAATTTTTGTTTACCGTAGCATTGGAATGTTTATTTACCATAACAACAGAATTTTCGTTTAGTATAGTATCAGAGTTTTCTTCTACCATAACATTCTTTAAGCCTCATGCTAATTTTTTTTTTTGAATGAAAATTCATCCTCAATAAAGTTAGTAACCCAAAAATAGCAATAGTTTACAAGTTAAATGCAAAAATTAAAGGAAAATGCAACAAAATTTTGTGTTATACAATTTACGCTATTTGAATTTTCATCACTTCGCCTTCTAAGAAATTTCTGTTCCAGAAAGTTTATGAATTTAAAAAATTGTACTAATTATATCAATTCTACATATCTTTTCTTTAATTTAGAGTTTCAACATTAATCATTTCTCATTAAATATCGAAGTTATAATCATTCAAAGAGTACATACATTCATACGTTTTCATACATTTTCTTGCGACACTTGTACATTATAATATACGTACATAACTTGAAAGCTCGCTTTGTGTACCGCATCAAGCACACCTTCATTAGGGTATTTTAAAATCCATTTTCAAACGAGGGAAATGTAAGTGTTTTGTCGTATACACGGTTTTCCGTTAAAACGTAATCTATTTTTAAAGCGCACTTAGGACATTGCTGCGAATTGGCCATTAAAACGCGGCCTCCTATTTTTATTTTTTCATTATGAAATTTTGAACTTCCGTGGATATTCCGTTTTATTTCGTCGGGGTCGGGCTTTTAAGTGTGAAGGTTTCACCTCCGGTCTGTAATAGCCTTCTGCAATACAACACATTTATTATGTAAAAAAATAAATGTATAAGAAAAGGAAAACACTTAAAATTACGTAGAAGGCGGTGTCTGGAATACTTGAAGCGAAATAACTCTGCGGACTTTGCGGGGCTACAAATTACGTGCAAATAAGAAAAATTGTAATTAAATTCTGTGAATTATTAGTCTGTCTTCTAAGGCTATACATTTTCATATTTTACACGTACATGAAATAATCGCCGGGCTGCTGAAATTTAATCCAAACTTCTACTTGTTATCTACGCCAGCACAATGAAAACATAGAATTATCTCATTAGACTATTGTAATTCGGTATAAGGTAATGGTGTACTTGAAATTTACTGAAGTCAAAATTAAATTTTGTGTACACATCCATGATGAAGTGATGACGCTATCTATATATTCCGCTACGCCACGTTTTATACTCCGTGACAGTATAAGGCTCCGGCGGCTTAGCTAGAAAGATTTAATTAAATGTAAATTTAATCTTTTAAGCACTCCGGAATATATTATGAAACAGATTTATTTCGAAAGTTACACGTTTTGTACTTGCACACGTGCGAAAATGCGCCAGGTTTAACCTAATACGTAACAAGTTCGAAATTATAACCCGTTGACACATCAATTAAATAAAACTACAAGAAATTTGTCTCTGAAGCCTTCCAAATCTTAAAAGGCGTAAAATTAAATTAAGTTTAAATAAATTAAATTAAATCTAAATCAAATTTTGGTCTGAATTTAATCATTGAAATTTTCGCAGAATTTGTGTTAACGTCGGTGTGTGCTAGAGTCATTTAGGCAAACGTCTGGTTAACATAAATATTAAATATTCTAAACATTAATATCATATGGCCTGAATACAAATAAAAATGGTCAGAATACAAATAAAGAACAATCAGAATACAATAAGCGAACGGTCAGAATATAAATGAGTGGTCGACATTAAATCGTCGTTTTCATGGAATGGATTATAATTTAATCAAAAATATTTTGACAAAATGTCGATATTATTTATGAAAAAAAGGTAATTTATGGTTAGTGTATTTTATTATTTAACCGGTCGAGTTGACAGAACTGAATTACTCAAACATGCATATTCACTTAATGGTTGATGTTTGACAGTTTATTATAATTTGTAAATAGAACCATTGCATGTAAATAAAATTATTATTTATGTATAAATGAAAGTGTAAAAGTATTAACAATATAAAAAAATAAGAAAAGAGTTACTTTTTGTATATTTTTTATTAATTATTTTTTTAATAATAAAAGCCTTAGTTATCAACTTTGGTCTCTCTGTTTCATTTTTCTATCTGTATCTTTTTGACCGTCTTTTTACCAATCTTCATTTTTGTAATAATAACAATACTACAATAATACTATTTCCGGATGAAGAAAATGAGTCTAACCAAGTATTAAAAATAAATCTAATCCTTTAATCTGAATAATGACCATCCAATTCAAATCCAGACCATCTAATATTTGTTTTGACCGTTCGAATTCGCACCGATATACTCTGACATAAATTCAGACCAATAAAACATACAACCGCATTAAAATTATAACCCAAAAAACACATCTCAAAACACGATCCATCTAAAAAAAAATAGTTTTTCCCCAAAATACGAAACGCTTTCGCGCATTCGTATAGTTTATCCGGTGGCGTTCGTGTGACACGGCTCGGGCCTCAACACAAATAAGCTTTTATATCTCATTCCAACGACATGTTTTGTAATGGCGTGTCGTGATACACGTCAAAAATATATTACACGTCTGAATACATGAATAAGGCTGTGGGAAATGTATTCGAGGCTTTCGGCCCGCTTCATTGAATATTCCCTGCGCGGCGCAAACAAGCGATTTTTGGCTGCATCCAATTCGCGTGTTGCGAAACTGACGTGTATTACACTTTGATGTATGACACGTGTGCAAAGTGTGTATTTTTGGGCTTTTTTATGCACCGTGGGGCGGATTAATGGAAATTCGCGGCAGAAATGAATGTTGATGGTGGCGTGGCCGAGAAAGCGCGATTCGCTCGTGCAAGTTTTATGAAGTCGTGAAATAAATAAAAAAAATGTATGGGTGTTAAGCGACGTTTGTTTAATTGTGTTCTTTTATGAAAAACGCAAAGAATTTTGGGTTTTTCGTGAAATTAATACTATATTTGACATTCATATCGAAATGATTTATTCAAATGAAGACTCCGATTTTCATCTTTTAGAATAAGCTCTTTTATGATTTACAATATTTTTTATTTAGATTGAGACATTTCGGTGAAATGCAAGTATAATATTAACAATATAAATTAAAGTACAACACTTTATCTATTTTTTAAATCCAGGATTGTTATAGCGCTTGCTTCGCTTCATTATATCACCATCACTCATTCTTTCTCGTTAGCCTATCCTATTGTGATGTTGGTTTCCTGTATCGAATAGATAGTTTTGCTAACATAATTACTAAAACTATATTCAGAGTAATGAAATATACTTTCATAATCATATTTTACACCAAAATTTGATACTTGACTTGATGTGTATTTGTTAAAGATATTTTCTTGACCTGGTTTGATACTATTGCAATCAATAGCAACACAATCATCTCGTTCATATAAACTTTACATATAATAAAAACATAAATTCATAAATTATTTTTTTAAAACAACAAAGGAGCAATACAAGTCTTTCCCAGCCTTTCATAAGTATATCGTAAAATACAATTGTCATATTTGACAGATAACATTAAACATCCAATTTTTCAATAACACCAACAAAATGGGACAACACACTAACAGATGAAATTAAATATTACAAAAAATACAATAATTTTTGCGTTTTTCATGAAAAATTCAACATAAAACGTTGCATAACATTGTATATAATCCTGAAAAAAACCGATGCTCAAAACTTATCACGTTTTACAAACGTTAGTTTTAGACTTTCATGACGTTCATTCGGCCGATTAAGTATGCGACGATTCAAAGAGTCGTGCGAAATTTCTCGGATGCCTAGCAACATTTAATTATCAAGTGTCAAAGGTCCTGTACCAGGAAGAAGTGAAATCTTTCTCCGTAGGCGTCTCGCGAGAACAATGAATAACTCAGCCGAGCCGAAGAAAAGTTATCTCGGAGCAAGGGCAAAACGAGCCAACGAACGAAAAAACGGTCCCTTTTGTCGAGGTGCGATCTTTGGCAGCAGGGGTCGAAAAACGAAAATAAGCGAAAAAGAAAAAATCCGAGCTCAGTGTACGTATACAGAAATAAAATGGAGAAAAAAAGAAACAGAGGAAACGGAGAACTTAAAGCCAATAGCTTGTGGCTCCCCCGCTGTTTCCCTGTTCCCACTGCGCCCCGTATAAATATTTGCTTTATGAAAATTAATTCCCTTTTCTTCCCTTTCTTTATACAAATTTTATTTGAAAGGAAAATCTGGCGCTTATTTAAAGCTTTCCATGTCAAATACAAAGTCGAAGTTATTATTTTTTTTTCACGCATTCGACGTCGGTTTCCGGGTCCTTTCTTTCTCCGATACTTACGGCGTGCGTTCAATTTTTTGGTCTCGTAAATTAATATAGCGCATTCTAAAATATTGGGTTAGTGCAAAAGTTTTGTCGTTTTTATTATCGAACATTGTATTTTTAAACTAAACCAGAAACCGAAAGTAGATACCGAAATTTTCATCGGTTGATAACACAATTTGCACAATACAACACAGTCAATATAATCTCTTTGTCATTTTAACGTGGATCAACATTAATGGAACAATTACATTGCCTGTAACATTTCATCATCATATTTATCAATTAATGGAAAATCCCCGGATTTCAATCTTGAAAACTACAACTCAGCAATTCTAACGTTAACTACAACTTTACTTTATATATTACAAGTATTTTTAGTTGCCGCGGTCATGTTATATATATTTTTTAATTTGTATAGTAAAAAATTCTACAAATGTACTTTATCATTAAACATTTGAAAATTTTCTACGAGCTTTTTATTGTTTACTGGTTAAGCCAAAACATAACAGATACTGCAAGAAAATATCCTCCACACAATAGAATAGTTTAAATACAAATGTTATTCATTTGTACGGAAAAACGAGAAAAATATTTGACCTAAAAAATACGATAAAACTGATGCATTGATTTAATATAAACGTACAAAATATACATTTTAATAATGTTAAAATCACCATTATGAACAATGCCCTCAATCAAACAATAGATTACAACTCCATATTTTCACACAATGAGTGAATTCAATTCCACTTCGTTTTCACAAAATCCACTCTCCACATAAAATTCTACCATGTGAAATATTTTTCCGGCTTATTTAATGAAAAAGTGCATTTTTCCATTCACTCCAACATCAATATAACATGCACAATAGCGTATCCAGAACAAACGCGAACCGCTCGTGCTGAAACAAAAAAAAAACCCGAAAACAAAAAGACCTCACGTTCACTTTATCCCGAATTTCCTTCCTCGTATATGTTCAGCGAGAGGAATTCACTTTTTTTAATCCTACGCGTACAATAAAACTTTCGCCGTTTTATTATTTCGAATGATTACGAGCGCGAGTATACGTGCGCGTGTACGTGTACGTGTACGTATCCCGCGGTTTCGCGGAACACGTACACGAGGAAAAAGGCGAACTAACGGGACGAAAAAAACCACAAGAGAACAAAAAAAGCCCAGCGCGAATTCGTAAATTATGCAACCGGAAATGGCGACACATAAAAAATGGAGCTTTTGCCGCCGCACAATGGAGCTCCGAGCTTCCGAAAGCTCCGTCGTCTCGGGTCGTGTGTGCTTTCGCTCGGAATCTGAATTTGTTTGCGTCTTTCGTTCGAGTGCTGAAAGATAAATGCATTTGGACTGAAATTATTGAATTTTGGCGTAGTCGAGGTGGAAGCGCGTGGGCTTTTTGCAATTTTGTATGCAGCGTAACGAAGTTGACTTCGCGTATTCAATTTTTATGAAAAAAATGTGTTGCGAGTTTGTTGTTTGTGACTTTTGCGATGTTAATCAGCGTTTATTGTTTCGTAAATATTATTAAGTCCTGTAAATTTATAAATGCATTAAATATCAGAGCGTTCATAAATACTTTACACATTATTTTTTATTTTTATTTTTTCATAAATGTACTACTTTTCCTCAACTTGCAGGATTGATAATTTTTCCAATTTGATTTATAATTTCTGTCACTTTCTCTTCTATTTATTTTTAACATACATTTCTATTTTCTATATTCTTCTTTATTCTGAATTTTCCTGAAATTTTTCGTATTGAATTTTTTATACTTCGTAGCAACAAGTCAAACTGTCAAAACATATTGAACAAAAATCTCCTTTTTCATCCATTCCTTTTTTTTTTTTTTTTCAAAAACTTCATACATTTATATAATATTATATAACAAAACTAAAATCAATCTAACAATAAAATAAGTGTCCTTATTTTTACTGGTTATAGGATTTGATTCCGGAATAGTTAAACACAGTTAATATCACGTTATCACATACAGTTTTTACTTCAAATTCAAGGTTTCACATTTCGAATTCAACCATAAGAAAGTATTATTAGTTTAATAATATTTTCTTACAGTTGAATTTTAAAATAATAGTAATCCATGACATTCATTCATTTGAACTTTTTGTGTGAATGATTAGTCTGGATGCGTATATTTGTTATTGCGTGAGTGTGTACGACAATTGTCCTTTACTTTTTATTTTATTTTATTTTTTTAATTTTATTTATTATATAATTTAAGTATTTCCTTTATTGTTAACCACCTTGGCGATTTGGGGTACCTGTCATGCCAGGGTGGTATATTCAAATTTGTATTTATATTTATATGTGTGTATTTCTATAAATAAATTATTATTATTATTATTATTTTTATTATTTCTATGAATTTTTATTGATTTGTTAAATTTAAAATATAAAAACTGTATAATATCACATGGAATTGTTCAATTTTTATTAACAAGCACTAATAAAAAATCATTGATATCAATTTTTAACATCATCAAATAAAAACCATATAAATTACCTTTTCAAACCACAAATCTATTTTTTTTATTATAAAAATACAACATAAAACATACACAAATTTGAATATTCAAAAAAACCTACAAAAAAAAAAACTCCCGAATGTGTTTTCAACAACCTGTTCTTTTCGATAGAATCGCGGCGTTTATACACAAACGCGTATTCGTAATAACCCTCGGAAAGCTCCTCGTATTTATTTTTCGCATATTTAGCGAACGTGGAGATTTCCCGAAATATAGAACAACAATGGGGGTCGGAAAACAAACGTTTCTCGAAAGCGAAAAGCGTATAATGCGCACGCACAACACAATGAACCGTCGCGCACAAACACAAACGCGAGGACGAAACGAAAATAATTGTAAATGCTCCTTTTTCGTTATCAAAGCCTGAAATTTATTTAACAATAATACACACGGTCGAGTTGTCGGGCGCCGCCCTTCTCCCTTGGCCTCCTCTCGAGCCCGCCCTGTAATAAATGTACCATTTGAACGGACCTTTGCGCACCCGCTCAACCTATTTTTGCCGGGTAGAATAAATAATTCACTATTATATGGGCGTGCGTAAATCGGAATTTGTATGTGGACGTGTTCGGTTTTGATACTAATTTGTAAAGGTGTCCCTAAATTCGCGCAATAAGTGATTTTGATAGAAAACACGGATTTGTGATTGAAAATTGTAATTTTTTTATTGATTCATACAGTATACAGTATAGGGCTATGTGTGGAATAGCATATCGGATAAATTGATTTACTGGCACATATGCACTTTTTCGTTGAAATTTTCCGTGACTTTTTCGCGTAAATGTAGCTGAATTTCGTTGATAGAGCTCAATTTCTTTCTTCAAGGTACCCACACCCACAGTCATGAACTTGTTGGCATAAATTTTATTGTTTAAATTCGAAAACTCCCCAAAAAAAGTCCAATGTCGTTAAATCGCATGGTCCAATTCTAATTATTAAAACAGAAAATTACATGATCAGGAAATAAATCATGCAATAATTGAATTGTTTCGTGAGTCATATGGCACGTGCCACCATCTTGTTGAATCCGCATGTCATCCAGATCCATATTTTGCCATTTAGATTTTCTGAACCCCAAACGAGATAATTTTTTCAATTAACTAATCCATCAAAATGAAAATGAGCCTCATAGCTGAAGATGATTTTGTTCGAAAAATCAGCATCCACTTGTTGTTCCATAATCCATTCAACGTTGTTGTTCTTTCGTGATACGCAACCTTGAACTATCAGCTATCACATTGTCTTCTTTTTCGTTGGCAACACTTTACCGCATAAATGGCGCAAATTTCAAATATTGTGAGAATTTTGGGACATCTGTATTATAGTTTTGTTTTGTACGAAGGTTTAAGGGGTTACACCAGCTTAAAAATAGGTATAAAAATAAACTTTTTTTTGACGCAGGTATAATATAAAATATATAAAATAATTTTTATTTAACATACATACTCGTACATAGTAGTTTTATGAATAATTTTAAATAATAACGAATAAAAATAAAAAAATACGCAGATATGAGCCATTGAGTAGGACTCTCTTTTAGAAATCCTTGCTAATGGTGTACTTATTTTCTGTCAGACATTCCTAGCAAAAAAAAAAATTTTTTTTGAAAATTTGAGGGTGGTGTAATTACCCCCTTAATTACTGACTTGAGTTTGTTAAAAGATGGATTTTTTTTGGTTTGAAGTTATGTTAATATGTTTGGTGTGTTCATAAACTGGAAGTTTACGAGTGCTTGCATATTCGTGAGTGAAGATGATGTTTTCCATATTTGCATCTTTGAGTTCTGAGAACTTGGATTCGTTTATGAATGAATATGAAATTAAAATTGAAACGTTAATTAAATTTCATGAGACGTACAAGTTTTTGTGTTATTGTTGAAACTGTATATTAAAATTTTAAACCTTAATTATTCTTAAGCTTATACATATTTTGTCAAACTAACTTTGTCAATGAAATTTGATTGTTTTTGTTAGATCTGTGGATCGTTTATTGGAGTTTAATTAATTAATACTCTTTCGACGGTTCAATAAATATATATTGTTAGTATTTTTAACAGAATACAACTAACAACTACTGCGATATATTATATAAAAGTGCACCACCCTTACTATATATTACTCTAGGATCTAAAGTAGTAACCGATAACAGCCTTCGATAACCTTTTTTAGCCGCAGGTCAAAATCATCCAAAATTTTTATTAAGAAGGGATTTGGAATCAGTTAGCATTTTCATTTTAAAAATGTCTTTTAGTAAATAATAAGATAAATTATAACAATATGCTTACAAACTTTAAGTATAAAAAATAATAATTATTACAAAATCAAATATAATTATCTAAATAATTCAGCGATAATAAAAAACGCGTGAAATTCAAGAACAATAGCCGACATTGTTCGAGTAGAAATATCCGACGAATTTGTATCAAATTCTTTATTTTATTTTTCTAATTGATCAGTGGTCGATATATGTATTTTTGTATATATTGCTGTAAATTTAGCATAGAAAAATTTATTACGTGATTTGAGTTTGAAATTAAGGTCGAATTTGGAATTTACTTGAACTCAAGATTTAAGAGCAAGCTAATAAAAAGCTTGAAAAAGACTGAAAATTATATATTTTATAGGGAAAAATGTACATATAATAATGATAATTAAAATTTAAACGTGGAAAATTATAAAACCATATTTGTATCGATTTAAAATTATTTTGGAATTTCTTTCGATAACACAGCATTAGCCAAACGCCATGGAACTTCAATTACTTTTAACTGATATCGAGGTACGTTTAACAATGGCATTGATATCCAGTTTTCTTTTTTATCATCATACATTTCTATTGCAGACAGAGACTGATAGTTACTCGTGGCCCCACCTGAAAATTGTAAAGAATAACAGTAATTTCATATTCCAATTTTCTTTTAAAATCAGAGTTTAAATTGAAATATTTTTCTAAACAAAGTTATGAATATGTTAGAAAATAAATATTAACCTACGGTCACAAATTTTCCAAGGAAATTTGCTGCTCCCATCCAGCATTTAGCAATTTCGAATGATTGAATTAACGTCCATTTATCAATTTTAGGATCATATCGTTCAGCACTCTTTAAATAGACTTCCTCTGCTGACCATCCACCCGCAGCATATAAATAATTATCAATAATAGCAATCTGAAAACGAATAGAATGAAGTAATTGGAATTGATATAAAATTATTTTAAATCAAAAAACTTAAAATATAGTCACACTTTTCAAATCCTTAATTAAAAAAATAATAATTTTAAATCATACCCCAGGAGCGCATCGTATCTCATTCATAGAAGCTCGTTTTTTCCACTTATCAGTAACAGGGTTATAACTTTCTACGAAAGAGAGGTAGTTTTCATTTCTTCCTCCAACAACGAAAATTTCTTCATTCAAAACCTTAGCTTCGCAATAGGAACGTGGAATCGACATTGGAGAAAGTTCATTCCATTTTTGCGATACTGGGTCCAACCTAAATTTGTCATATTATTATATCTACATCGAATTATACGATGATAGTAAATTTGAGTGAAAAATTTACTCACATTTCTACGTAAGCAAGATGATTTTCATTATATCCTCCTATCGCGTATACAAATCCTTTAAATTCTACTGCTGCTAGCGCCCATCTTCCATATTTCATTGGTAATAAATTTTCCATAGTACCCATGTTCAAATCATAGCTCTGAATCTAAAATAGTATTTTTTGTGTTATAAACATATTTTAATTCGCAATTAATTATATTTATACTTACTGTATCAACAGGATAGCTACTACTATTTAGACCTCCAATCAACATCAATTTGTGTTCCAACAAAACCGCAGCAAATTCAGATTTGTCGAATTTAAAATATTCTATTTTTATCCATTTATCTTTATTCAAGTCTAATATTTCCATGGGTATTGATCTCTGAAATTTTTTAAATTCGATAATAATTTCACCTTAATTTTAACATTGTATTATGATATTATAAATTAACATTTCAATGTACTTACATTATAATATTGAGAACCGACAACCATTAAAGTGTTATAAGAATTTCTTGGGATTCCATCAGATAGCTTTGGTTTCTCATGTTTCCATTTTTGAGCATTGATAATTTTATTCAAGCATTTTTTTGATGTATCATAATCGCAAAATTTTAAAAAACGCAATTTTTTTATGTTTTTCATGGAAAACACAACTGAACATGCATTACATAATACGTATTAGGTCCCTCAAAAATTTATGATGCCTCTATCCCTAACGAAGTGAATCTGCCACTGGTACGATCCACCACTATAGACAACCATCAAGACACGAATCCACCCGAATCGAATCCCAATACCAATCGCCCGATACTAAAATTCCAAAATTTCTCAACATCTTCATCGAACCTCAATCCGACCGGAAAGGCATCCGCCATCCTTCCCCAGACAGATGCGACAGTGGCCGCTGTCGCGTTCCAGCCAGACGTCCACCATTAATTCCCATCATTGGACTGCTGACTCCGGAGTACATACAGCCTCCCTGGGAACAAAAGCCGTCGAATTTCACGGATATTGGCATGGATCGAGGTGCCTCCCCGGGCTTGAAACAATGAATATCGACCGGGCGTGACCTCCCTTCGGCGAAGGCTGTCTCTTGCCCGTTGAATTAAATTGACTCGAATATATGTATATTTGGGAATTGAACGCGGCATTTGATGTTTGACTCGCGGGAGAGTTTAACGCGCGTGGGTGGTTATTCGATTTGTCGATTCGGAATTGTGCAGTGTTGATGTTGTGATGCGGGGTGATAAACCGAGAAATGACTTTGTAAGTGGATCGCGCAGTGTTCCCAATATGGGATTTACGGTGGTGGGTTGTGAGAAATTTTAGTGGAGAAATTTAAATGAAAATAGTATGTTAGACATGGAAAAATCCGAAATATGTCGTCATTAATATCTGCAAGAATCAAAATATGTATTATATTTGTACATCTGTGCAAGAAGAATATAGAAATTAAAAATACAAAAAATCACTTTAAACAGGGAGGACTGCAAGCTCGTGGCCCTTTAAGATAAGCCGCCACTGGACCTATGCCTTATTGGAAGAACAATTTTAATGTTTTATGGAAGGACAATGTTTAAATCATTAATATTTAGTATAGATTTTTTTAACCAATTTTCCGCCAAATTCTTTTACAATTTACCAAAAATTTTTAACTTGTATCGTTTAATACTTAAAACTACTCTATACAAATATAGATTTTTTTGTAATTATTCTATAAAGTTTTTTTCACTTAAATTTGAATGTTTTAATTTTTTGTAATATTTCACCAAGTACAATCAAAAGAGCAAAAAGATCGCGCGTTTTAGTAGGTCCCTAATTGGGGACCATGACAGGATATAAGTTGTTAAAAAATGCGTTATATATAATATAATTTTTTTTTTTATTGCAACTCTGACATTACAAGAAAAAGATGATAACGCTGTTATATTTGTATAAAAGAAATCTTTCAGACAAAAAATTAAAACAATTCTATTGGCTAAGTATTTTTAATTTGACTGATTAAGTAACACTTTTTATTTCGGATCATTTGGGTAATTTTTGTTCAAAATTCGTTATGTATCTTTAAAATTTTGATAAAGCATAACGATTTTTATTATTTTAAAGTGGAGAATAACACAAATGAGATTGAAAAACGCTGGCTTAAACTGTATTAAAATTTTGATAAGTGCCGCTGAAAGTCAATCTCATGTCGTTTATGTTAAATGCGAAATTCTTCCGGTTTATGGGAACGTCTTAATTCCGCGTAATTCGTTCAGCGTACATAAATTACTAATTAGAACATTTGAGCTCTTTATGACGTTCTTCGCCTTACGTTCGGCTTTCGTTCGATGCAAAGAGATACGCAATTAATTACAAAATTCCAGGTAGAAGCAATATCATCTCAACAGTAATTACATAACATGCGCACACACGTACGCAATAATTCACGTGACAGTAAACTTTTTCGCCAAAATGGCGATTTAATATTTTTAATTGAGTTCAACGTCCGCACAGTGCCTTTTATTAGCTTCAAACTCGCACCGCGAAAGTTATTACAGAACGTTCGTCGTTCAGTTTCAATATTTGCTCAAATTAATTATGAGAGTTGCCGTTTTGCACGTTATCGTTCGTCGCATAACGTTTTCGACGGTTAACGTTCGTTATTATTATACAAAGGGTTGTACCGAGGAATCGTAGCATTTTATGCGGAGTCGGAATCGTAAAAAAAAACAAACGACTTCAAATCCTTTTTATTATTATTTATATTTTTTTCATTAATGTTAGAAATATAATAAAACCGTTAAATTGTTTCTTCCGTCTGGTATACTGTCAAAACAAAAGATCCATTATGTTTCGTTGACATATTCATAGTCTTGGCCGGTTTTTTTAACATGAATACAATACTTTTTGAAAAAAAATAATAATTTCAATATCAAATACTTCCAAAATTTAATTGATTCATCACTATAATAAAATATAAATGTTTGTGAAACTATTTTGCTTCATTTTTTTTTTTTTTTTAATTTTATTTTGCTTCATTTTTTATTCGTAAGATTTTTGTAGTGTTTACTTATTTTGAAAATCGTTTTTATGTATTTCTATTATCTGTGATCAATTTTATACGTTAGAAAGAAAATTAGGTCTTTCCAAAATCGCTCAAGTTAGTTTAGTTAATCTAGGCTTGTTATGTTAGGCTTGTATTACTGGTTAACCAGTTTACCGGTTCACCGGTAAAGAGCCAAAAACGTACCATCGGTAATTACCGGTAAATAGGGAAATTTACCGGCAATTACCAAAAATGATTTTATCGCGAATTTAGGGCAGATACAGGTATATTATAGTATATTATAACGAAAGATTATTGCGAAAAAAATTTGAAGGGGCGCTTTTATAAATGTTTTTGCGAACCTGGAGGGAAGATGGTAATCATTTATTTTAGTTTCAGCACTGATAAGTCACATATAAGATATATGTATGGATTTATATGACATTATTCATCCATAATGTGTTTGAAAATATTTAGGTCTCAATCAAGGATACTGTTTTTAGTAAAGGTGGCCACATGCAGTTATACTTTAATCATCTAATCTACTTATGTACGTCTATTTTTTTCATTTACCGATAAGTAACCGATAAACAGCTAATGGGAAAAATTATTTACCGGTAATTGAAATTTGACGGTAAATTGCAAGCCCTAATGCTAGGGCTTGCAATTCCGGTAAACTGTTTTACCGGTTAACCGCCCAAAATGTATTACCAGTAATTACTAGTAAATTAAAAAAATTACCGGTAATTACCGGAAACGATTTTATTGTGGATTAAGGGTAGATATAAACATATTATTGCAGAAAAAAAATTTGAAAGGGTGCTTTTATGAGCGTGAGAGGCGCTATTATGGTTTTGTGAACCTTATTATTTATTCTACTTTCAGCACTGAAAGTTACATCATTTGTAACATATGATAGATTTCCATACATATATTTTATATAATGTGACTTTCACTGAAACTAGAAAAAATGATTACTACCCCCCCTCCCCCATGAATTTGTATACATATATTTCATATAATTTTTAGGTTTCAATCAAGGATACTGTTTTTTTAGTAAAAGTAGCCACATACAGTCATACTTTAATCATTTAATCTACATAAATTTATTTTTTTTTATTTACCGGTAAATCACCGATAAACCGGTAACGAGATCAATTATTCACCGTTTACCGGTAATCGAAATTTCACAATAAATTGCAAACCCTACCTAATGCACACCCCTGATCACTATAACACAGCATCGCATAAATTTGCAAACCGTGCGAATATCTCGACATACCTCTCCGACGTATAAAAATTGGCCCACTTTACAACAATGACCATTGCGGTCCAGCGGCGCCGAAATAATGGGACGCGAACTCGGCTTATCATTCCAGTCAATTGCGCCGAGTGGCGACGACCTCATTGTTTTTCCCAGACGAGGCTTTATTCCCTTTTAATTGCCGGGCCAGGGGTGGAGTCCCGCGAAGGAAACGACACTAATGTCGTGTCCTTGTCCCGATTTGATCTCTTGGACAATTGCGGTCCCGTTTCGCACGTAAACGTCGCTAACGACTCTTCCCGTGTTGTTCCCTGTCCCGGGAAGTTTCGGCGGGAATTGTTTCGGAATGTCCGTTATTAATTTTGTTATGTTTGACTTTGGCCAGGGTCGTTTGATTTTAATTAAATCGCTCGGACCGCGCGTTTTATTTTGTTTTTCTTTTGGATATTTACGTGTAATAATGTTAATTAAAGATTTTATCGTTATTGTTCCGGAATGTATATGCGTACGGGGCTGGAGACAATAATTAAATATTTGTTCGACGGATTCTGTTTTTTTTTTTCGCCGTGACATTTTTTAAATGCTTGTCGTGTTTTGCGCGTTTTTTTGTGTATACGTATTTTTTGCGTATAATTTTTCGGGTTCGAGAGTGGGCCTCTGAAAATGTTTGTTGTGTGCCTGAAAGATAGTCCGAGCGTTTACTTCATAAATCAATATGAATTTATAGCGTTACTCGAATTTCGATATAAGCCTTTTTGATTTATTTTCTGCAAAATAAGTGCGATTCAAAAATATTATTATATACACCCGCTCGTATTCTACATCATATTTTCCAATATTTTACACACATGCATTTTCGTGACAGTTACATTGATATAACAAATGGTATAGTTGCAAATAAATAATATCACTTCTCCGATATACGAAATATGAAATATTATTCGCTGGATTTTTCAATACAATTCAAAGTACTTTAATGCGAAAGAAAATTAATTTCCGTTTTTTCTTTAACATAATTTAAAAATAAATCATTTGAATTGAAAATTATTACTATTTAATAATTAAATTTCTGCTTTGATCTTTAATAATATTATAATTTAAAATACAGGAAATTTTATTTAAATGTAAATTGGAAATGTCTAATAATTTTTATTCGTACGGATTTTAAATTCAATCTTTTAAACTTGAAAACAAATCTTCATCGCAAATTTATCTTCTTCATTTTTCAATTTTTTTTTTATGATTTCATGAAAAATATTTAAAAACGTTAGCTACGTCAGCTCATGTCTATGGTATCTATATTCAGATTGATTAATCAAAAAATATTATTAATTATACGTCTAAAAAATTTATAAAAATCCGCAACTGAGATTATCAATTGTTTTCAATGACAACGATCTTAATAATACTTTTCGATGGTTGAATTTGATTTGTAAATAGTTTATATTATTGTTTGAAAGATTGAATGTGATTTAGAAAAGGTAGAATTTGATGTGTATTAATTGTAGGCTCCGATTGATTATCTCAATCAATGACACATAATTCCCAAGTACAAATTCTCACGACAACCGTCTTAATATGAAATTACTTTCCAATAGTTGAATTCGATTTGTAAAAGGTTCAATTTGATAATATGATTTTAAAAGGGTTAAATTTGACCTGTACAATATAATATTTAACTTGAAATATAAAAGCTGCAGACTCCGATTGATTATCTCAATCATCGCCACATAACTCCCAAACACAAATTCCATCCCTCAACTCCGGCCATCTGTAACAACAACCCACCACATACATCACCGCCATTTTTCCGAATCCTTACACCCATCGAACCCAAAATAAATACCCTCTGCGACACAACGGCCGCTTACCCGCAATAATTCAATCTATTTACGTTCCGCAAAACGCAACGTAACGTACCGCCCTCAAAACTAACCCGACCGAATTAGAGCCCAACAAACACACACACACACATATATAAACATATACATACATCAAACGAACTCCTTTTAAAAGCCGACTAGTACACTCGTTTATAATTTAGAGCCTCGCGGATTGAACTTTCGGCGTTCACGAACCGTTAACAACTTCGGAAACCACTTCGGCCCGAAAGTCGTGTACAACTCGCGTTTGCACAACCGACGTTTGCGACCAAAATTTTCGTCTAGATAATAATATAATGCTTGTGTTATGGATGTTAGCTAGGGATTCCAATATCGGTGTTGATGAAATCGGTACTGTCGGTTTTTGGATAGAATTCGATCTCCGGTAGTACAAAATAGAAGGTAGACACTGAAATAAAAAAAGTTATTGTATTGCTCGTTAAAAGAAGTGCTATATAAAAAAATACGTCAAAATATTAGTTTTAACATGCGAAACGAAAAATTTGTTAAAGGCTTGAATTTATCAACTATTGTTCGTAAAAAAATTAAAACTTTTTGTGAAGAAAATATACGTGGAAAGTTTTTAGAAATTGTTTACCGATTTTTGAAAACTATTCATTAAAAAATTGTAATGTCTGAAAGGACATTTTCATTTGCTGGATTAATTTGGACAAAAATAAGGTGAAGGAATGAAAGTTTAAATATGGAAAGTTTTTTTAAATCCTATTACATATAATTAAATACCAAAAACGATTGTAAATAAAAATGTTCTAATTTTGTTGTTTATCTAAAAAATTATTTGTTTTTCTCATTGTTTTCAAATTGATGGTGTAAATTTTCTAAAATTTGACAAGCTTAATGGTAATTAAAATAATTATAATAATTAATTAATTAACCGATTTAACTCTTTAATTCATCGATGTTTTATTGGTAGAAACCGGTAGAAATCGATAAATACTGGGATTTCTAAAATCACGCGTTTTCGACTATAAAATGATTATCGACCATAAAAACATTATTTTTTTCAAAATAAACACGAAAAACGCATTTAAAAAAAAAAAAAATTTTCATATTGTAACCCTGATTTTCCAAAAAAGATGGAAAAACTTCTATATTTATACATTAGCTTATCCTGTTCTTACCTAAGCCAAGTATCGGAAATATTTTCGCGAATTTCTCACCCAACCTGTCGTCGCAATTTGAATAAACTCGCGTGAACCTAACCCAAGTTTAGAAAATATTTTTGCCAATTTCTCACTAAACGTAACCCAACCTTACGTCGCAATTTGAATAAACTCGCGTAAACCTAACCCAAGTATCGGAAATATTTTTGCGAATTTCTCACCCAACCTGTCGTCGCAATTTGAATAAACTCGCGTGAACCTAACCCAAGTTTAGAAAATATTTTTGCGAATTTCTCACCCAACCAAACCCAACTTGTCGTGGTGTGATGAATAAACTCGCGTAAACCTAACCCAAGTAATGGAAATATATTTGCACATTTCTCACCCAACCTAACCTAACCCATCTTGTCGTTGTAATTTGAAACCAATCGGTTTTTTTTATTTTTCATTTACGCCCACGAATTATTTGGAAATAAGAAAATTATTGGCATATTAAGCAAAAAGTTTATGAACCATTGTTATAGATTTATAAAGATTTTGTATTTAACGAAAAAAATCTTTAAAATTTAACAAATAAAAATAATTTTGAAAAATCGCCCCTCCTGTGAAAAATTCCTGGATCCGTCGTTGACCGTAAATAGGATTTTTTTCATTTCTACCGATATTAGCAAATGTCGGTATTTTTGGAATCCCTAACGTAAACATACCTGCTTATTCATACCGTAGTGTTTTCGGTTATTACAACGTTGGAAAGGCAGTAGCGGAATTAAACAGGACACGAACGGGTCGGTTTATTCAATTTGCTGCACTTCAATTTGTTTTGTGATATTTTAATATTTGTGTTTTGGCTGGTACTTTGTTGCAAATGGCCATTGGTGTCGCGTTTTTAAACAAACGGGTCGTTATATTGATTTCGGATAAAATTGTATTGTTTGTTTTCGGCGGTTGTAAAATTTCAACGTTTTGCGGTCTCGGTGCGAATGTGAAATTAATTTAATTAAAATATTTTACGCGTTTGTTATATTTTTTTGTGTAATTTATTTGGTTGAGAACGTTTCGTTAGTCTAATTGCTTTTGATTTATATAATTTAAAAAATCACACAATTTAATTTTATATAATTACATTTTCAGTCAAATAATCACACTAAAAGCTGAACATTGTGAAAAAAACTTCATTATGATTTTCTCCAAATAGAACACTGCCACTTTTTCTTTGGTAAAGATTTTAAATTTTCCTATAATTAAAATTAAACATAAATCTTTTAAAAATATTATAAATACCAAAGTTAAAACTTGTTGAATACTTCAGCTCTTCCGATCACTTAAATTAAGCAACAATCGGTGAAAACTTTTCATAGATACCCATACCTACATATATTTTGAAATGATTTGACACGGAATAATTTTCATTATTTACTCTCATCGATAATTTATCTCTTATTGATATTATACTAAATGATATATTAAAAGATAATTTCTAACAATTTCTTTGATGAACCCAAAAAAATAGAGCATTTTTATTTATTTTTATTTTTGGTAGTAAATAATATCGGATTTAAAAATACATACCATATCTAAACTATTTTTGTGCAAATTAATACCTCACCCTAAAATTACCTCTCGCCACTCCTTAACTATCTCTAAATTCACCTTTATCCATAAAATCATCTTCAAAATTCAACTCCACACCCAAAAATTCCATCGACCTAAAACCAGTCCAAACCATCTCTAAACTATCCCTAAATTTATTTCCCCACATATATTTTTCATGAAATGAATTTGTGACATCAAGTTTGAAATTGGAGTAAAAACTGTAATAATCCACAGATATCGAAAAACATGAATACATAATCATCAGGAATCCAATTGAATTTTTAACGACGCACATAACAAAATCGGTTCGATCGTTCGCGTTCTTCGCGCGAGATTTATAACGCCTCGTTAAAAATTAAACTCAATATTCGGCGATGAACCGTTTACATTTTTTCCCGAAACTTCTTACTTTCGGGAGCATTCTAACGACGGAAACCCGACACTCGACCGAGGCTTTGTATTCTAATTTCGCGAAAGAGTATCGCGGGATAATTTATTCAAAGTCGTATGAGAAAGTTGGCGGACATATTTCACGACCGAGCTGGGGGTTGACAGGAATACATCACCTGGCCCTTCGGTTAATTACGTTAGCGACCCTGAAGCACCGTTCCTGTTCCCCGAACCCTTCGTCCTCGAACCAGGATAATCTAATATGCAATAAATCGCCATGGCGACGATGTGTTTTGTTAAATTATCGCTCCGGCTTTGCGCATGGATCGTTCCCAAATTGGTATTATGCGTGTACCAGGCGGATCGGTGATTCTTCCTGTGGGATGAGTTCGTGTGGATTGATTTTGGGGATCGATGTGTTTTGTGTGTTATTAAGTTTAAGGGTGTTGATGTTTATTAATGTTTTCATCGTCGGAAACTATCGTCATTTGATACCGATATGAAAAATTCGATCTTTAGTACTTAAAGTATAACAAAATAGACTACTGGTTGTTACTGAAATGAAAAAAATTATTAAATTACTCATTAAAATAAAAATTATATCAAAATATTAATTTTAATATGCGAAACGAAAGAGTAGAATTTTCCGGCTATTTATTTATAAAAAAATTGAAAAATGTTGTGAAGAAAACATTTAGAATTTTTTTATCAATTTTCGAAAACTGTTCGCCTTATTAATATAGAGTCCGTCAGGGAATTTTCATGTAATGGATTAAATTAAATCCTTAAATAAAAATAAAATCACGAATAATTTAATTTTTAAGGAAGATAAAATTTTACTCACCCTCATCCATAAAATCATCAAAACTCATTGCTACACCCAAAAATTTCCTCACCTTAAAACTACCCCAAACCACCTTTGAACTATTTCAAAACTTTCCCTAAATTTATTTTTCCCCATAACACCATCTTAAAATTTACCCCCCTATTTATAAACGATTTCAACCTAAAACTACCCCAAACCACCTCTAATTGTAAGCTACCCCTAAATTTATCTTCACCCTTAACAACAACCTCACATTCACACCTAAAAACGCCTTCAATATAAAACTATCCCAAACTACTCCTAAACTACCACTAAATCTTTTTTCCCGTGTATTATATATTTTTCATGAAATCATAAAAAATTGAAATATGAAAAAATACATTTGCAATGTTGAATTTGAAGTATAGAAACTGTATGTAACTATGTTTCATTTTCAATGAAACGCCTCATTTCTATTCAGCGCAGAATTTTTAATATATCGACTGAAGGCAAAGTTTTCGCATTCAGAGCTAAACAATTGTGAAGCATACACGTAATTATACGAGTGCAATCGTACACGAATGCAATATATTAACCTGGCCGAGTAAACTCTAAACTGGGGGAACGGCAAAGTGCACGGGGCGGATAGAAACTCTAGTCGACCAAAGCAGCTAAGCAGCAGTCTAGTGGAAGCCCTGATTGCGGCAAAACCCCCGTCTGAAAAAAACAGGACTAAAAAATCAACGAGAATCCCGGATAAAGAGAAAAAGACTTTAACTGACCGCGAGTGGCCACTACGTGCCGTCCAAACACGACGAACGACGTAAAATATGTTCCGGTGCAAGCGGAGAACAACCTGAAAATACGTGAGTTGTTTTTCAGATGCCGCAGACGAAGCTGTTGAAGATTCCTCTTTTTTTCATCACCTATATCAATGGTGCATAACCTTTTCGACAGCCGTGCAAATGGGAGCATTTGCCAATTGTTCGCGGGTAAAAATGATAAATAATAATTTGAGATTTCTTTAATGGAAGAAAGTACTTATTTAAAAAATATATTTATAGTATCATGAGATATAAAAAAAAATTAGGATATAATATTTAGTCGGTGGCAACAATTAATTAATTGACGGGCATAACTTTGGGAGCCTTATGCGGCCTGAGAACCGCGGGTTGTGTACAATATCATATATTGGGGGTTTCAGATTTACCGAATATTTCATTTACCGGTAATTCGGTAATTTTATAATTATCGGTTTACCTACCAAAAATATTTTCCCAAATAAAAAATAACGTACACTAACAAAAACCGACTTTTCCGAAAATTAATTCATTTAGGTATGTTATGTTAAGTTATTTCCTTAAATCGACGAAGATTTGAAATGTAAAATATTATATTTATTATGAAATTAAAAATATTTTATTTAAAATGGAAAATATTTCATTTTAAATGGAAAGTATTTGGTTCGAAGTGGAAAACATTCAACTTGCGGTAAAAAAAACCGTATCTAAATATATATCTACCTATGTATATAAAATATATAAAACTCAAACGGTGTATGTACTCGTATATTTGTATGTATCCTAAACCGATAGACTAATCTTCACTAAATTTGGCAAAAATGTGCTTTGAAATCCAGAGAAAATGTTTTAATATCGTTTCGCATTTCAGCTTTTTCTATCAATCGCCATACAAATTATAATAGGTATAATTATACCAGCGTCACGTCACGATTGATTGTGACAACAATTACAATCAGTAAACAATTAATTTTCACAGAGTCCCAACCAAAACCAGCTACAAGCCTCTAGTTTCATACAAACATCAAACCTCGCATAACACTGCTTTATACCACACGACATTTTCGCCAAACCATACACCCGTGTTATGCGAAACCCAAGTGTATTTATTTCTCTCTTCCGACGCAAATAAAAGGCAAGCCACATATAGAGAGTTTAGAGCCGATCAATCATTCGGCACGATGGGCACCCGTGCGCCGTGATCGATCGACCCCCGGTTAACTGGTTATTCTTTTTAACTCGAACAATCGTCGACGTATAAATCCAATATATACAGGCCGATAAGCGGAAAAAGTGAGGGCCCCCCGTCGACGGGATAAAAGCGGGGAAAAAGCGTGTATCTCGACGATGGTCCGAAGCCGAAAAGTCGTATCAATCTTCCGATCTCGGCGAATCGGAATCGATTCGTTCGTACTTGTTTTTTTGTACTTTGGAAAAAAAGCGGATACCTAATTGAATATGTCTCCGTTTTCTCGGACGTACATTCGATCTCGGTATCGCGTTTTTTTTTCGGAATCGATCGGACGCAATGGGAATCTGAAATTTCAAACAACAAAAGCTTTTTTTTCCAAGCTTTTATTTTATATATTAAGTCAATAGATAAGTTTTGTCGTATTTTTTTGACGATCAAATGTTTTTCTAATAATGAATAACATCTGTAATCAAGCTATTCTATTGTGTGGAGTTTACCTTTTTACAGTGTCTATTAAGTTTTGGCCTAGCCACTGAATAATAAATAGCCCAAAGAAATTTTTGAAATGTTCAATAATAAGGTACATTTGTAATTCGGGGAATAAAAACATATTGCTTCGTGGAAATTGGTGAAAAACTGAATTTTGATATGAAGCTTAATATTGTGATTCTTAAAGAAATGACAAAATTCCATGTTTATTTGAGGTTATTATTTGGGTGGAGTCAAAGGATACCGAACACGGTTTTTAGTAAATATCTCGTTAATGATCACTTTAATGAATTATAATATCAAAATTCAGTTTTTTATCGGTTTTTCTTTAATAGGGCCTTATTTTGACTTTACTCTCCAGATTAATATAACATTTTTTACTGTACAAATTTTGTTTAATTAATAACGCGACGGCGACAACCAAAAATACAGTCAAGATGCAATTAAAGGTAGAATCACTTATTTGTTAGTTTTTCAAAATTCAGATGTGGGGATTTTTCATTAACTGATAAACACGAAGCTAGCCAAAATTAATACTGATCCACATCAAAATATCAAAGAGATCGTATTGAAGAGTCAACCGATAAAAGAGTTCGATATCTGCATCACATCGAAACAGTTTCAAAATACGATATTCTATTAAAAAAAATACAAAAAAACATCCGCATTGACATAACAACTCGCATTTTCCGTTCACGTAAATCGGTTTAACGCGCGAGCTTTTCCGGCACCGGAATGCACCGTTTCCGGCTTATTTACGGTCGCTCATAATTGAATTACTAATCACTTTAATTATGCGTTTTTTTATAATTCGCACTCCCAAAATTCCGAGTGCCCTCGTAATTCACGAGCCGAGGAAAACACACGTTACCACTACGTACCGAGAGCGAGAGTACGGTCGTTGTCGTAACGAACGTTAATGGGCTTATTGGATTAATCCCGGTCGTAAATATATCCGGCGCCGCTTTTTAATGTCGCCGAGGAAATTTCCGTGGATTTTTTTGCACCGGCGTTATTCAATGTTTTCGTGTGTGAAGTATTGCGGGTTTCGTTAATTGAATTGTTCGTAGCGGGACAGGTGTAATTTCGTCCGACCCGCTTTTTGCGCGGTCGGGTCAAACGGAATCCGCATAATTCGCTTAAACACCGTTTAAATCGAAATGAGCTTTGCGATTGCTGTGTAAATCATATGGGTATTGCTTTGGGAGCTTTTTTCGATGTGCGGATCAGGGATTCTAATGGATCAGCGAAAGCGATACTATCGATTTTTGGACAAAAATTTGACCTACAGTACTAAAAAATATATGTGAAGAGAAGATTTTTTATTTGAGAACTATAGATTCCAATACCGGTATCAATGAAATTGGCATTATCGATTTTTGAATAAAATTTGAACTCTGGTGCTACAAAATAGATGTATGTAGATTGAATATTATTTGATGCGAGGACTAAGGATTCTAATAGCGGTATCAGCGAAACCAGTACTATTGGTTTTTGGACAAAATTTGACCAACAGTGCTAGATGTGAAGGGGAACTTTTTTAATGTGAGAACTAGAGATTTTAATTCAGGTATTACCGAAACCGGTACTATCGATTTTTGGATGAAATTCAACCCCTAGTACAAAATATATGTGATGGGGAGCTTTTTTATGTGAAGACTAGGGATTTCAATATACATATTATAGTTATGTATTACTGAAACCGGTAGTATCTATTTTTTACTAAAACTCAACCTCAAGTACTACCAGTATTGAGAGATAGACTTCTAGCAGATACCGAAATTAAAAAGAAAAGTTATTAAATTACTCATTACAAGAAACACTAAATACATCGAAATATTAATTTTAATATGCCAAAAAAAAGAGTTATTAAAAGCTTGAATTCATCAACTGTAAAAATTTTGTGGAAAAAACATCCGTAGGAAACATTTAGAAATTTTTTACCAGTTTTTAAAAATTATTCGCCTTACTAGTGTAGAATTCAAAAGGTCATTTTCATCTGCCGGATTAATTTGCATGAAAATAAAGTTTTAAAAAATTAGAAATAGTATGTTTTTTTAAGCTTTTTATTATTAAAAATCTTATTTTAGTTCATAAAACGATTGTGAATAAAAATATTCTAATTCTTCGTGTTTATCAAAGAAATTTTTTGTTCTTCTCGTTGTTATTCAAATTCACGATTAATCAAATATTTCGACGGTGTGTATTTTATAAAATTTGATAAGTTACGAAAGCAATTAATTGATTGACCTATAGTTATCATTTGATTCATTAGTATTTTGTTACAAATTAATTGTTGTTTTGCATTCTTTGTATAAATAAATCAATACCAGTAGTAATATAGAAACCTTTTTTTCGATAATACCGATTTTGGAAAATGTCGGTATTTTTGGAATTCCTATAGTGCGAACGTAAATTTTTCATTATGCGGCGTATGTGAGGATAAATATTGCTTCAACTGAAAAATTTAAATTGAATTTCTCGGAAATATGTGTTTCCAAATAATATACCTTTTGTTGGAAAATTTTGTTGAATTTTTTTACATGAAATATATCCGGCGTGATGGCTTAGTTTGAATTATGAAGGCTGTAATTTTTTTACGTCGCTGTTTTAACACGGGATCGCATAATTCGAAAATCGCACTGAATATTTTTTTCCTTCTTTATATTAATTTCGAAGGACTCGAGCAATCGTGTCGATTGCTTTCATCATTATCACAAAATCGCAATTATGCTAAGTGATCATTTTCTTTAGAATCATTTCACTCGGCGTAAATATAAAATATCTTTTCTCCCGTCGAAAATTATCTCAAATTACGATCTTCGCTCATTATTTCTTCGACGGCTAAAGCGATTGTATATTGTTACGATTATGTTCGCGCCTTAATATAGTAAAAACCCTACAAAATATCTATATTACTGGCAAGCATTAAGTATCCCCTAATTATGATTAATATTTGTGGAATCGTTTCGTCTCCGCCGGCTAACGAGAAACCGTATTTATGGTCATTAGAAAGGACCTGAAGGCCTATGCTCTAATTACCGTGTAATTAAGCCAAGATAATGCTCGAGAATTTTTTTTAAGTAAAAGAAATGTCTCGTAAAGGTCTTTACGACCGCGAAATAGTCTAATAACGAAAAAATACGACCGCTGCGAGCACACCTTTGAGAATCAAGAAGAAATTTTTATGAAATTTCAAGCGAAACCTTTTTCGGACACACAATCCTAATTACTTCGATGCATATCTCCATTTGTGGAATTCCCCTCTAATTTTTATTAATTTAAATTAATCTCATCTTTCATTTTAAAAGATTGTGTAACGAAAAAAAACATTCTTACGCCTAATGACGAAAATTTGTTTCCAAAAACCGAGTGGCTGTTTTCAAACTTTTTTTAAAACACTCCGTATTCCGGTCACGAAGTGAGATTCCGAAACATTTTTCCCTCGTTGATAGAACGGTTATGGAACCGATTTTCTCCCGAGAGGGGAAAATTGTTCGAATAACATAGCGACTTTTTTGTCCGAATTTTCACCTCTTTTTTTTCATATATCGTCAAACAGCAGGCGGGGGGGCGGACCCGGCCGAATCTTATTAAGCCTCCCATATAACGCACTCGGATTTCGCCATCGGTTCGCAAAAGCGGGATGGGACTAGGGGTTCCAAATATTCGTGAAATTAGATATTCGAATATTGAATCTGAAAATGGAAACATATTCGAGTATTCGAATATTTTTATAAATTTTCAAATATTAGTAAAATAAATTTAAAAAAATAAATAGATGAAAAAAATGAGCTTATTGATATAAACAATATTTATTTATCATTTAAAAATAGCCAGAAGGGACTATCGATCGTATTGATAATATGAAGTTCAAGCTGCGGGTGTGGCTAGAGTGTGATTTCCGTTTTTAATCATCTACTCGATGTTAAATTTGATACACCTCAAATTTGGTATTTAACCATTTGACCAGAAAATGAGAGCTAATTATCTCGTTAATTAGACGATTCCAAAAAATGGTTTCGATTACAAAACCCTATCTATCAATCGCCATACAAATTATAATATAATTTTCCGGCGTCACGAGTAATTATGACAATAATTACAATTGGTCGTCGATGGTCGGTACACCAGTATGTGCTGTACGTATGTATGTCCGAATCGGCCCTCTTTCCCTTCTCCCCTTCCTATATACATCCTTTCACTTCAGTTGTTGTTATTTCAGTTATTCTTTGAACATGGTGGTAACCTCCTCAAGGTGCTCCATAGGTGTCGAAAAAACTAGACACAAAAAAAAATTTGAATGATAACGAATAATAATCGAATATAATTTCAAATATTCGAATACTCGAATACGTAAAAAAAAAGCCTTAAAAAAATATACGCATCGTCACGAAAATAAAAATAACAAAACTATGAATTCAAATGACAACAAATAAAAATCGAATATAATTTCATATATTCGAATACTCGAATACGTAAAATAGGCCTAAATTATTCATATATCGAATACTCGAATACGTAGAAAAAAGCCTAAATTATTGTTATATTGAATATTCGGATATTCGAATATCGAATTTTCGAATATTCGATTTGGAACCCCTAGACGGGCCAGGACAAAACGGAGGCAAGAGAGTGGGAACGAGCCGAAATGAAAACGTATACTGGCCGGGGCCGATTACCGCGAAAGCCTCGCGCTCGTCCTCCGATCTATTATTTACCGCGATACCCTCGAAAGCCTCCTCATGAAAATATAAGAAGAGGCCGTATTTTATACGGCTCGACCTCACCGTCTCCGAGTGGTCATCTGTTTTGTCTTTCTGCATTTATTATTTAGGGGACGCAAAGGAGTTGCGTCCGCCGGTAAAACGGGAGGCTCCCGAGGGAGATCAACGCTTGTCCCGTGGGCTTGGGAGGCTTAGCGTTCTTTTTTATTGAACGCCCATAAAATGGGATATTTCGATTAAGTGTTGTATTAACGTATCAGGCTGGAGTTTAGGTGGGAAATTGGGGGTTTGTTCTATTGACACATGTAATCGTTTTTGGAATCGATGTGTGTTGTGGTTTTTTTTTTATACTTTTTTTGATGTTTCGATGTAATCGCTTTGTACATGAACGAAGCGAATAATTTTGGTTTGTTTGTGAAATTTGATAACTTCTGGTAGTATATAGGCGCCATCTAATCTAGGCGCATAATAGGTGCCTCTTTTAACGTTTTCTGTCACATATGGCAATTGATGCGTCTTATGACATACTTATGGAAAGCATTAAAATTTCCTTGGCCCAACTGATTTTAAGTAAAAAATATTTTAAAAATCTGACACGTGAATGATAAAATATTCATCATAACTATCGTAAGACAGTCAACTATCATATTTGACGAAAGACGTTAAATTATGTACCTATAATGCGCTTACATTAAATGGCACATATGTATATGCCACCAGATTTTGTTAAATTTCATAGACAAAGCAAGATTCTCTGCTTCGTCAATGAACAAAACGATTACACAAACGTAATTTAGAATATACATATGTATATTATATATACATATTATATGTAGTTATAAAAGGGTATCGGACGGAATAACGACAATAGTAAGACGAGATAAAAAGATATTCGCTGAATACATTTCAGAAAAAAGGACTTTAAAGATTTTTATTTAGCAATAGATGAGAAGCATTTGTGTTATATATGATTGTACGTATAATGGTATATTCTATATATGTTAAATCTAATATTATATTTAAAAAAACAGTTTCGGTGGAAAAATTTTAACACGAAACTAAAGGGACCTTTAAAATTTTTTTTGTATTAAAAGAATTTCATGTTAAACCACATATTATTTATTTTTAATCGATTTTTCACATTAAACGTTTTTTGTAATAAGCAATTTCTACTGAATTATAAATAATAATTTAATTCTGATAGAATAATCTAATTTTTAAACTATCCAATTCGAAAAATATTTTTCAACATAAAAATTTATATATTATATCATAACATACACACTCACATAACGATACACCAAAGCCCATAAGATACATTTCCATTTTTGCCATCTCGCAAAAAAAAATACGGAAAAAGAAACTATCGAAACCGATCTTTATTAAAGGGCATAGACATGTCACTTTCTTTTCGGCAACGCGCGAAATACGAGTGTAAGTGTTATGTTCGACACTTTCCCACTTTCCCGATAGCATTTTTTCACGTTAGCCCACCCCTGGAGATTACAGGCCCGTAATCGCATTACAAAACGTTATCAGAAGCAAATTGATCCGAGAAAAACGCGGTAGAAAAAGAGCCGACGGTCACTTTTAAAATTATGCTATCGCACGCCATTTATCTCCGGACAAAAGGCGGGTCCGATAGTTTTTCATTATGCTCGGAATATTTCCCGACTGTGGCCACAATGCAGGGCCGGATGGGGTGGGCGACAAACACGTAACGGACACATTCCCGTAAGGGTTATTGGAATACCTCGGTCGGGTATTAATTATAAGCGGGGCTCGAGTTCGATGGCGGGAACGAAAGATTCGCGACTTTGACACGTGAGATTCGCTAATTAATTTCGCGGGTGTGTTGTGTTGCGGAATACGCGATTGTTTTGTGCGTAAGGACGTAGGGTGGCCAAATTTGCGGTAATTTTCGTTTATAGGTAATCCGGTATTTTTTTATTAATTAACGATCTGCCGGTAAAACGGGGAAAATTGGGAAAAAACGAAAACCAAAAAAAAAATTAAAAATATACTACTCGATAATTAAAAAAAATATTTTATTCTGTGCTTTAAAATGCAACAAAAATCACTGTTATACTTTACTCAAATTTGTATGGTATTATAGTATTTAGGTCGGACGAATGTTTTCAGAAATCAAATAAAAAACCAAAAGTGTGAGAAAAAAATTTATATATTTTTTTAATTATTTACCGGTAGCAGTTAAAATTTACCAGTAAATTACCAAAGTATTATTAGAGACATTTATCGGTAATGGCCCCCTTACTAGAGATTAGGAATGTCAGATTTACCGAAAGTTTCATTTACCTGTGATTCGGTAAAAAAAATCTAATTACCGGATTACCGGTAAATTTAATTTTGAAAAAAAAATAACGAAAAGCTGAAAAAACTGTAAAACTAAAAATACTTTTCCAAAAAAAACATTTTTCAAAAAACCCGTACACTTTTACAAAATCCCACTTTTACAAAAAATATTTTCTTAAAACAAACCACTTCAAAAATATTTAAAAAAAAAAAATCTTTACCGGTAAATTACTAAAAATTGCCTAATTTACCGATAATGACATCCCACTGGAGATGTTAACCAAACCAGTTTAAGGTTATATTTTTCAGTTTTTCCTTATGTTGACGAGTTTCGCTTCAACATGTTGTACAGTAGTAACTTTTCCGTTCCGACTATTATGATAGCATGTGTATTTATATGAAATACATAGTTTGTAAAAATAATTTGCAAATACTGATGAACATAACCTCCCTAAAAAGCGCACAATTACAAACTACGCTCGAAATTTGTTTTATTTTTAAAAAATGTCTTCTTTTTTCATATTTCTCAATTGGTATACTGATGATGTTCTAATTCAAGGACCTCTACAACTAAACAGCCCCTCCTTTTTTAGAAAACTCAAATATAAGTTTTAAGTGGGTTTTTACGAACTCAATATAAGATATTTTACACTAAAAAAACATTCATGTGAATAGTCTAGAAGTATAACAACCACCGTATTCTTTATAGAATTTAATTATCGGTAATTTACTGATAAACGAAAATTACCGTAAATTCGGCCTCCCTATTTTGTACGTTTTGTTGTCGAAGCGAGCGAAGGTCGACCAAGGGTCGGGACGTGAGGTTTTGTTTAAATTATCAATTTTCGTTTGATCTCTAATATTATAGTTCGATGTTTGTATATGAGATTTATTTTATTATATTAATATTGATTTTTTTCATAGGGAAAATTATTTTTGTAATTTCAAGATTTCACGTAATGTGTTGTTTGACGTTAACGAATTTGTAATGTATATTTTGTGAAAATATCATATATCATGTATCATGTAATGATTTTTTTGTTCACGCCAACTCAAACTCTATGAAAATAATTTACAAATTACATTCGCGCAGGGCCAAATCCAGGGTAAATGGGACCATAACCGAAAACTAAATTTAATAACTTCCCAATATTACAACGTATTCTTTGAAAAAAAATATAATACTAATATTCACCGCATTCACCCAGTATTCTATTCTCTCATCCAGTTTTGTTAGTTAATTTTTGTCTTAGAACTCTCTTGTTCAAATCTTTTTCGGATGATTTTTGCTCTATTTCTAATTTCCTTTTTCAGTTTTCAACTTTTTTTATAGCCATTATTAAAAAAACCGAATTAAAACCGTACAAAAAGCAATTATTTTATTAAACGGAAAACAAATGTATCATTAAATCGTATCATATGCAAATCCCACCCTGCATTCACGTGACACATTTCCAATTCAATCAGCCAAAACAACCATTAAACACAATTTAAATTACAACAAAAACGAATTTCACGCGTCTGAACAACCTAACCCATTTCCCGCCTAAAATATTTCACAAACGTACATCCGACTGTTGAACAATACATGCGCACGTCACTTTCCCGCTCGTCGCATTAATAACGAAAATTATTTCACAAAGATTCGCGAAATTTTCGAAACGGATCCAAACAAGCGCGTGATAAATGCGCCCTTTACTCGCGAGCAGGGCCGGAGTTAGGTATAGGCAATTTAGGCGTTTGCCTAGAGATCAAGTCGCTTAAGGTGCCGAAAGTTATAAATTACATTTTTTTTATAATTTAAAATAATTTGTTAATAAAATTTCGAACAAACTTAGTAATATATATATATATATATATATATATATATATATATATATATATATATATATATATATATATATATATATATATATATATATATATATATATATATATATATATATATATTAAAAATATTGATTTTTTACCAATCATTGAGACGTTATTAAAAAAAAAACAATGTTTTAATAAAAAAATGTAATTAAAATGTTTTTTATGAGGACAATTTAAACGTGTATTTTATAAAATAAACGTGAATTTATTCTAAGCATTCAATAAAATTAGGGTGCATTAATAAAAATTTGTGCATTTTGCATAAGCATCGAAGTGTGTGTATTCGAAGAATTACTTTGATCATTGAAACAAATATCTTTACCTTAAAACGAATGAAACGTGTATTAGAATAAATATAAATAAAGGATCGGCAATGTTGTGAACGCTAAATTCCAACCACACAATCAATATTCATAACTTTCATAATAATATAGAATCAAAAATAGACCCAATCATTAAAATGTGATTTAAATTTAAATTTGGACAAAAGGAAACGTTAATATGTACATAGTTGACAGTTGTATTGTATTGTCTATGGAGAAATATTTTACTCTGGCGACATTGCCACTTCTGGATCGTTTCAATTCTCAAACCTATTTTTTCTATTGATCATTTCATATTTTTTTAATGCTCACATTATAATACCAAAACATATTTTTCATTGCACACTTCAAATAAATTGATGCTCAATAATGTCAAAATTAAAAATCACCAGAAATAATGCACATCATATACTATTCCTGCTTATGATGATGATGATATATTATTCCAATTCACAAATAATTCGTTTTAAAACACAATGTATACTTTTTCAATGCACAGCTAAACCGCACCATTTTTTTTCACAAAACTGAAAAATGGGGGAAAGACTCACAATTTTAACTTGTACCTAGGGCGCCATTTTCCCTAACTCCGGCACTGCTCGCGCGTGATGTAATACGCCGTTTTATTTGCACGGCACACGCGGAACAGATGCAAAAGGGCCGCCTCCTATTGATAAATAAACGGACCGTGAATCGGACAAATATTTTCGCAACGATAACTCAGCTGCGTATATTTATTAGTGGCACAATTAAACGCAGGTGGCGTACGCGGAGAATTAATTCCCGCGACTATTCCTGTCCGAGGACGAGGATCCTCGAAAATTCGGATATTAACCCTTTTGGCGTCGGTTGGCTGCCAGGCTGTGGCAGCGGAGTACACGATCGTCTAATGACCGAGAAGTCGCTGATTTAATTTTCGGTAAAGCGAGAATGATTTTCGTCCGAATTGGTTTAATTTTGTTTTGAAAAATTGTTGAAGTTAAGTGGCTTGATTAAATTTTTTTTAAATATAATATGTAATAGAATTACTGATTAAATTAAGCGTCGTCTTCAAAATTGCTTAGTTCATGTACGACGCAAAAGAAAGTGGTAGAAGATTGTCTAATGACCAAAAGGTCGCTGATTTAATTTTCGGTAAAGCGAGAATGGTTTTCGTCCGAATTAGTTTTTTTTTTTTTTTTAAATCGTTAAAGTTAAGTGATTTAGTTAACTTTTTTATTAATACAAAATATAAATGAATTACTGATTATTCATTTACAAAATTGCTTAGTTCACATACAACGCAAAAAACGTTTGCGAATGCGAATAATACAATAAACGATATTTTTCACCAAAATTTGGACTTTCTCCTTTTCATTATCTTCATTTCTAAATCCCTTCCTTTTCGTGGTTTTGGAAGTATCAATGGTTAGGTTCGGTTTTTTTTTTTAAGCTCTGATTGTTATCTACGAGGCTAAAGTTTCGTTAGGTGGAAAAAGGCAACGAAAATGTAATTTTGGATACTGGAGGCGTTTAGTTTTGAAAAACATCCAAACAAAGCTCAAATCCAACTATATTGTTCGCACAACTGTTTTGCGTAATATCGTGAAGCTGTCATTTTGACAGATTGTTAATTTTTTTCGGTAATTTTGTACTGTAAAATAAAAATAAATATTGTTATATAAAATATTTAAATCTGAATTTACGAAAATGCTGAATAAAATCAGCGAAACAAACCACTGATCCAATCCACTTACCAAAAGGATACTGGTCAAATAATATAATATGTATGGTCTAACGGATTTTTATTTATTCTGATGTCTTCTCATATAAATTATATAAACCGAAGTATGATATAAATAAACTATAAAATAATGATCTTTACATTGGATGCGACAACTTTTTATATGATTTTGATTTAAGTGCGGCTTTGTTATAAAACAGCACGTGATTTGATAACATATAGAATAGAACATGTGTAATAACATCCTAAAGTAATTTAAACGAGATAGATATAATACTACGTGTTCTCTGGTGTGTTTTATTTATAAAACGCAAATGACACATAAGGAACAATGATTAACAATTATCTTTATAATGGACAACGGAAATATGATTAATAAATTACGCGCAAGAGGCGAACATATTAAACATGACACATTTATAAATTATTAAAAATTAGAGTGAAATAAAAATAATTTAGATATCGTCTTTGTCTTGGCAAAAGCCTAGGTTACCTATACAGTTTTTAGATTTAAAATTTAACTTTTTACACATCAAATTAAACTATAGGAAAGTAATGTATTAATGTCATAGTAATCAGTGAAATTCGTTACTTTAATTTATTAAATTCGAATTGTGAAACGTTCAATTTGATATACCTAGATCCGGCCCTTTATGTCTATGGCAAAAATAAAATCAAACTCTCAAAAAATCTTTTCCAAATGACCTCAGACTAACGATACTATAATAATATAACATATAAACCATACCACTTGTTGATTAACTTCAGTGATTGATTTGAACCGGAACGTTCAACAAAACAAATCCATTAGTCAATTAATAAAAACGATTTCCTCTAGTATTCGATCACATCTATCTGTGATTTTGCAAATATATATATATATATATATCTGAGTATGTGAGTGTGTGTGAGTGTGTATGTGTGTGTGTATTGCAAGGTTAAATCATTGACCCTACTATTTATTAATGTTATATGAAAACAGCAGAGCCGCCGACTCTATGTAACTGCAGGTTTCGCGGTTCGGTTAAATGTTAACCGTTCGAGTTCGATGAATACGTCTGAACCGCACTAGACGTTTCGGCTTGAGATTCACGCGCGTGTACTCGTATGTGTATCGTTTATTATGCGAGACGAGAAATGTATAAAGTGTACGCATATCGGCCATTAAACGCGACCCGAATTCGGCTAAAGTGCCGCCATAAAGGGTCTTTAACGGGCCACGTCAAAGTTTTTTATGGGTGCAAATGGAAAATGTTTTCTTTCGATTAAATTAATGGAAATTTTTCAATATTTAGTTGGGGCGTTTGAATTTCCCCCGTCGAAAGCGTGGCGGTTTACAAATGAATGCAGTAGAACTTCTGTTATCCGGATTTTTTTATTATCCAGGTTGATAAAAAGAATTGTTTTATTACTTTAGATGGCAGATTTTACAATTTTTTTTACATAAGACTCGTCAAACAATGTATTATACTAGTATACATATGTATAACAAAATCATACTGACTCACAATAGACTCAACTATGAAGACTCGACTTGTTTCTGGTTTAATTGTAAGTTTGATCACAATAGTACATTTGCACTTGTAAAGTCATAACTGCTATTAGTAAGTGTTGTACAACGTCCCAGAACTTTAATAGTTGAGGCCATTGAGCCTTTTTTTATTTTAAACTGGGCTAGAGCTCTATAAAGTTATTTAGTCGTAGTTTTAATATTTATTTATAATGTTATCTAACGTATTGTGCTATCCTTAAAAGACAAGTTGAATATTATTATATCAATGTCCTGAAGAACTTCGGAACTTTTTTATCTAATTAAAATTTTGTAGATTTTTTTCCTAGTTTCGATTATCGGAACCATCTTAATCTCCATTTAGTCCGAGTAATCGAGGTTCTACTGTATTTACTAAACGCGTTATCGCAATTACCTAATGAAGTTGTTAGTATATTTTTTTATATTTTCCTAAATCACGTGCAGTTTTTTGAATTTTCACACAGTGTGATTCAATTTATTATTATGCTGTAACAATGGAAAATATATTATGATATACATAATTATACGTTGAACCACATTTTAATATTTTTCATGTTACATAATATGTGACGAATTTATTTGCGCAAGTCAAACGTGTCAGAAATTCGTTTCATTTTTATTTTCATCAAAAATATATTCGCTGAAGAATGTTCAGCAAAACATATTCGAAAAAGCACTTAAACATGATCTCATTATTTTTTTATACGCAGAATCGAAAAAAAAACTCAACATTCCATTTAAATATTCCCTCTTGATCGGATAAACTGCACATTTCTCATTTTTTTTTCAGATTTCATGGCACTTACCAAAATTAAATTCCTAAAATAGTCAAAATTTGCTTTAAACAAAACTCGATGCTTATCGCCCGAAACGATTTCATTCAAATTGGACAAGGCTTTACATTATCTGATTCGCATCAAACGCGATACTACAGCTTTTACATTCCAAAACCTTTTTCAAATCAAATACAACCTTTTAAACTTTAAATTAAACCCTTTACAAATCAAATTCAACCATCGGAAAGAATTATTAGGACCTTATCATAATGAAATACAATGTATTCTTCAGTTTGATTTTGATAATCTCAGTTAGTGGTTTTATAAATTTTCCTTACATAATTAATTATATTTTTTAATTAATCAATCTGAATTTAAGTATCGTGGATATGTAATTAACGTTTCTTTTATATTTTTCGTGAAATCTAATGATCTAATGAAAGATTAAGAAAATAAATTTGGATTGATTAATTTGATTTGAAAATGATTGAATTTGAAGTTTAAAGAGAAAATTTAAAATGGAGTAATTTGAAGTTTAAAGGTTGAATTTGATTTGAATAAGTTTGAATTTGAAATGTAAAAGCTATATGAATAAAAATTATCAGATTTTTCGAAGTTATATTTATTTAAAATTTTCTGTATTTCAAATATGACTCATTGATCAAAGCAGAAATTTATAATAATAATTTTTAATTTAAATGAAGATTTTTCAAATTATTCTAAATAAAAAACGAAAAATATTTATCATTTATATCAAAGTCCTGCTTTTTACCTACAAGGCTCTTTAACAATAATATTTTATATTATAGGCGATATTATTATAAAATATTTTACATAAATCATAAAAAAATTGAAAATAATTTGAAGTTTAAAATGTTGAATTTGATTTGCATAGTTTTAAATTTTAAATGTAAAAGCTATATATAAAACTAAAAAAAAGCTTCGCTTATTTTGCAAATGCTTAAAACGAAAGTGCACCCTCAGACCAAATAAGAGCTTTCAACCCTTATCCGATGACGCATGCACTCACCGGCGCACACTTTTCATATTCGATGAAAACACGAAAACTCGACAAACAAGTCGTGTTTTCTTTTTCGCTGAAAAAAAAGCACCCTTTTCGCGGCTCTCGGGGTCTGGGTACCCATTTTGCGATGGGATGGCCTGGAAATTTTTAGTCGTCGAGCACCATTAACATAAATTATGAAAGGAAAAGGTGCCAGGTGGGCAAGGACTGCCTCCTTTATTTACGATACCCGGCCAAGGCTTCAAGCAAATATCAGCGGAGCCAAAAGTCAAGCCTTCGTCTTATTTACGGGATAATTTTGATATACTCGTCGTGACCTAAAATGTAATTTTCAGTAGGGGAGACTTGTCTAAATCCGAGACGCGACTATTTCTGTGATGGTTCGGATGAAGTTGATTTTTTTTTAATAATTCCAACTTATTTTCGAGAGCTGTATTCACTGAAAACTTGTCACGAATACATTCTGATATAATTTAGTAATAATCGTCCACGTGTGATGCTAGTATAGACATGTTTTGCAACAGTTTTCGGTTTTTTCATCGTGTTTCAGGTGAGTAAAACAAAACTTTCGATTTGCATCATTTTTTTTTTTACTTTCAATAGGTAGAATAGGAGTATGTGTAGGGGAGACTTGTCTAACTTCGTGTCACGTCTAATTCCGTGATAGTCAGAATAAAGTTTTTTTTTTTAAAATAATGTCAACGTACTTTATATAACTATATTTACTAAAAGTTTGTCACTACATACACAAATTCATAATGACATAATTTATTGATAACTGTTCACGTATGATGCTGGTACAGACATGTTTTGCGACGATTTTCGGTTTTTTCATTATACGGAGTACATGCATGTTTCTTGTAAAAAAAATAAAGCTTTCGATCTGCGTAATTTTTTTTTCACTATCAATAGGTAGAATAGAAAGATATGTAAAATTTTATAATATTTTTCATTAAAATATTAACAGGGACTAGTATGATAGCCTTAAGAATCTGGTTGTGAGCATTATATAAAGTTAACTATGAGTTTTTAAATAAATAACAAATAATTATTTTGCAGACATCTAATAGTCAGTATTGGTGAAAATATTCATTATTAAAATCATTTTTATTAATAAAAGTATTTTGTTTAATTTATTTCTGTTTTTCTTGAAACTTCGAAAAGTATTTCAATTAAACTCCAGTTATTTTGAAAGATCATTTTTAATGATAAATCTTTTATAACATTTCAATACTAATATTTTTATTGTCAAAAAAATAATATTACAAAGCTTTTCTCAAAATTCAGCATAGTATCACAGAATTACACGTCCACTATCACGGAATTAGACGTCTCAGATTCGTCCATTTGAGAAGATGTACCAAAGTTAGTAATGAATTACAACATCTAAATAATGATTCGGTGAAAAAGAAGATGGATGCTGTATGATAATACGATTGTTTTAATTATTTCATGATAAGAGTGGAAGTTAATAGACAAAAGAGCGCTTAATATCACGGAATTAGACAAGTCTCCCCTATATCTCAGAAATGTTTTTATTTTCGTATCCGCGTTTTGTGAAAAGTTTCTCTCGCGTAATTAATTTATCGTTTAAGGTCGTCCGTAAATAGTTTTGAAAAAATAAGGTACTGAAAACAAACTTTTTTTCCTTAGATGTGTAACTCGATAAATCTGAAGTCCCGCAAGAGCCTCCAAATCTCCGAGGCACTTTGTTTTCATCTCAAAAGAGGATTTCTATAGATTTACTGAAATACTCATCGAATCGAGTAGAACCGAAAATTTAAAATACTTTTCAACTCGATAAAAAGTAATAAAAGTTGAATGTGTTTTTTTAGCGGATTTTCGCACCAGCAAATATTAAACATTTGTCTACCACATAACATTAAATTTTTACCCTTTTTTGTATTTTCGGTTATAAATTCTCATTTTAAATGCTCATATAATCGTGCGAAACAAACAAACAAAATAAATGCAAAAAGTTTTCAATTTCATTAGCAAACCGCCCATTCGTTGCTTTCACACACATTAACGGATATTTTCATCAAATGCCATTTTATTTTATTTCTTCGCAACATTCACTTATTCAAAACAAAAATGAATTTATGCAATATTGAAATAAAGAAATATATGTTTATTTATATAATATATGCAATATTTTTATTATATATTCAGTTGAAACAACATTAAACCGATTTACTTAAAATATTGCAGACTATTTGAATCATAATAAATGTGTATTTTTTATTTTATCACAACATCCCATCTGAAACGACCCTATGAAAAACATTCATAGAATATTACTAGAGTTCGTAGAATAATATACCCTTTCGTATGAAAGATGAAATTTCATAACAAGGGTCATTTCGTACGAATTACTATTATATTTTCCATACGCGGCTATAGGCATTCTGATTTCTCGATGCTTTTCATTTCTCAATAGATTAGAATTCTCGATAATTTCACTTCTTGAACTTTTAAGATATTTCAAGATGTTTTGATGTTTGAAAAAATATCTATAAAACATTTTTTTCTAATAAATTAGTCAGATCAAATATTTTGGAAACATTTTTTGACTTTTTAATTTACTTTTTTTGTTAAAATATTTTTTTTATATTATTCAAAGCCCTATTTGTTATGTATGTCACAAACCATTTAGTCCAAGTATGTATATTTGACCCAACCCAAAACTTCGATCAAAGATGTGTATTTATGACCGATTAAAATGTACATGGATTGAAATACACCTAGACTGCTACATGTGTAATACAATATATTATATATATTAAAATTATTTTCATAAGTATAAACTTTTTTAAATAATCGAATAAACGATATGACACGATGTTTCAAGTCTATGTAACTATTTTTTTATATTTCTAATTATAAAAATGTACAGTTTAAAAAAAATATAGATATATTTATATTATAAGTCAATACTTCTTACTCATTCAAATAATTAGAAAAAAATATTTTAATATCTTAAGTAAAATTTTTCAAGTAAGTAAGTGCAAAGAATTAAAACTTCTAAGTATGCATGTTTTCAAATTTTATACAGCGATATTAAAAAAGCTCTGATTATAAACGATAAATATTTGTATATTTAATAATAAAAAAATACATTATAAAATTTCTCGAGAAATGAGAATTCTCGAATTTGACATATTTTCTCGATGAAAAAAAACAATACACAACTCCATCCAATCATAACCGCGAATCGCTAAAAAATGACCAAGCTTTCAATCGAAACAATCGTTTCGTATATCTCATAACAGCAATACATCATTCCGATGGGCCGAAAACTGAAAAAAGTGACAATTCCGCAGACATAAAGCGATCCGCTCGAAAGCGACAATTTTCGTCGAAAACGAAAGTGCGCGCACATGGGCGCACATTTCTGGGCAAATTTCCGGGGCCGTGTACCACTATCACTCGGCCCCGTCCCACCCACCTCTGGCCTCATGAATATATACGAATTTTTTCCGTATTTTTTAAATATTTCTCTCGTGTGCGCAAATTCCGCGCGGGGCCCCGAATCGCGCAGATCCAATCTTCGATAGCGAACAATACTTCTAAGGGCGTGTTCGTGTGTATGTTTGCTCAGCTGGGCTCGCATGTTTTATTCGTTCATTTGTGCTTTTTCGTGTGTGTGTCTGTGTCAGTGATGTAGTGCTAAAAAAGTTAAGGAACGTTCAATTTTTACATCCCCCCCCCCCGATAAAAAATATTTTCAAGGATTTTTTTTAAATAGCTAATAATGATTTTTATTTTAGACATCGAACACTCGCACACTCAAATTAGTATTATTTTTATATGAAAAATTAGGTATATTTTGAATCAATTTAGAAATTCTCATCCTCAAAAAATGCAGCAGATATATTTTTTTAATTTATCGTTAAACTATAGTTACGGAAGGGTTTTTCGGGTTTTGATCTTGATTCAAACAAAAAATTTCCACATTTCAAAATCCATTTAATTGTGCAATTGAGGAGCTTCTGTCAAACCCTTAATTGAATGTGATTATTCTCTAAAGTTATGTATTTTAGAAAATTTTACGTAGTTGTCGATAACTTAGAATTAAATAAAAAAACATCGAACAAAATAAGGCAATTTTTATAATATATCATTTTTGTAATATTTTCAAATATAATCCAACAGCAAGAGGTTATAAACTTTATTTTTGAAAAACGTTTAAATTAATAGATTCCAAATTCATATTTTATATTATGTAAAACAAACCAAAAAGGCGCCGCAAGAGAAAATTTTTTACCAAATGTTTTACTCTTGTCAATCAAAGTGTATCACCACAAAACTATCAATTTATTTGTTGCTACCGAATTTTTTTTTCTTCAGTTGATTTTTTTATATTTCTACAAAAAACAATTATATCAATAGTATAAAATAGGACAAAAAAAGGCCCCGCAGATGAAAAATTTTTCCAAATGGTTTAGTCAATGAAACTGCATCACCATAAAACTATCAATTTACTTATTTTTTTCGGTTTATTTTTTAATATAATATTTTCCCAAAAAATTTTCGCATATTTGGAAAAGTAACGAAGCGCGTCCCGACTTAGAAAAAAGTGCCAGAACAACATTCCGGCCCCACTACACCACTGGTCTGTGTATGTTTGTGTATGTTTATGCGGGATGTTCGCCTGTAAAGTTGCGGGATTTGGCGTCGCGTTATTTTCCGATAAGTCAATACGCTTTGGGTGTTTCGATTGTGTCGTTTTGATTATTTATTTTGCGTGTTTCGATTATTATTTTTTTTTTGAAGATTGCGTTAAGTAGTAAGAAGAAATAATGGCTTTTTGTGTTGTTTTACTTTGTGAGAGGATTTGCTTGAATTTTTAATTTTGAAAGTTTCGTGAAGTTTTGCCGAGATTCGTTCTTCGATTGTTCATGGAAATTTTTATATGAAACTTATTCGATTTTTAAAAAATCAAATATTTATGAGAAATATTGATTTAAGAAAATGTAAAGAACCTCAATTTTCAATAAAAATTGGAATACGTGATATGAATAAAAATATCATTGTATATTTTATATTTGCATTTATTTAAACTAACTATTTGTATTATATTATATATTCTATACAAATAACGTTAGAATTTCAATAAAAACTCTTCAATATTATCCATCAAATTCACTGAAAATTTAAAAAGTTCTCTTTCTAACTGAGCTATAATATAATATGAAAAAATAAGCATATACACCCAAGGCTTTTACAAGGGGATACATTTCAGAGACTACTGTGTAAAAAATATGGTAAACATATAAAAATTGGAGATAGGTTCTATCAATATATTCGGATGAAACTTCCATCCAAATACGAGTATACTTCATACAAGATGTGTAATTTGGAAAAAATTCTTAATTATCAAGAGGAATTATTAATTATAAAGAGGATTGGGGTACTTTGATATAATCAAACCATATCGAAAGAGTTTCAGTTGTATACTGCCTTTAAAATTAACAATCCTTTCATTAATATAATCATCATCGTCAATATCGACATCGACCCGTTATGTGTCCACTGCAGGACGAGGTCTCCCCATCAAATGTTGGGGGTCTAGGCTACATACCTTATCTGAGAGCCAACCTTGAACCGAAATTAGTAGAGGAAAGGGACGAGTTCCTGACCATAAGACCATAGGAGCTCTAGACCAAGGAAGCTCTGGACCTTTGTTGTTCTGGTCGAGAGTTCTGGACCATCCGGTTTTAAATATTTTACAGAACTCTCGACCGGAACTCCAAAGGTCCAAACCTCCCCTGGTCTAGAACTTCCATAATCTAGAACTCCAACAGTCGGGAACACGTCACTTTCCCCTACCGACATTAATATAGGTGTTCCAAAGTTAACGCAAGATGTAATTTTGATAGAAAACACGGATTCCTAATTAAAAATTGTATTTTTTTATTGATTCATACAGTGTGAAATAGCATATCGGGTATATTCCAGTAATTGAATTGTTTCGCTGGTTGTATGGCATGTGCCACCGTCTTGTTGAAACCACATATCGCCCATATCCACATCTTACAATTTAAATTTTCTGGACCCCAAATGCGAAAATCTTGTCGATTAACCCGCGAAACAATTCGATTTCTGCACGATTCATTTCCCGGTCGTGTAATTTCCCGTTTTGGTGATCAGAATTGGCCGGATCATGCGATTTAACGTCTTTGGTGGTTTTTGAAATTTAAGGTTTATGCTAACAAGCCCATAACCACCCACACCTTGAAGGAGAAAATTGAGCACTATATCAACAAAATTCAGCAACATGTATGGAAAAAATTGATGGAAAATTTCAACAAAAAAATGTGTACATATATGCCAGTAAAACCATTTACCCGATATGCTATTTCACACGTAACCCTATACTATATACTGTATGAATCAACAAAAAAATTACAATTTTTAATTAGAAATCCGTGTTTTCTATCAAAATTACATCTTGCGCTAATTTTGGGACACCTTTATAATACTTCAACATAATTAACAAACACCCACCGACAAACAAAAGCCTCCACCACCTCAACCCATTGACCTCCGACGCAAAAAACACACCATCCCACGCCATATCTTCGCCTCGATCGGCACAAGAGACCCGTCACTATACTTTTTTGACACCGCCACACACCGGCATATTGGATATGACCGCAATGTGGATGTACGAGTGGCCGTGACAGAAGAAGGACCCCTGTCAGGTCGGGCGAGAGACGTACAATTTCCCGAGGCTCGTCCCGCTAATAGGGACGGCTTTGTGGTATCCGAAAAGGGCGAAAAAAACAGCACCGGTGGGGAGAAATCGCACGTGCGAAATCGGACAGTAGAGGACACGGGGCGTATTGAATTTGTTTTTTTTTGCTACATAAGTTTATTTGTGTCGGTTCTTTAAAGGGTAATTTTTTTTTTTTTTTTTTTTTCATAATAAATAATTTTTTGATTTAAACGAAATTTATGCATGATGAAATCAAGTGTTTTTGCTATATATGAGAATTTTTTAGAAATTTTATATTAAATTTTGTGACCTTGTGCCATTGCGGAATAATGGTATATTTACCTCATATGTTCCGTACGAATAAAACGCGGAATAAAAACCTAAAACATATTATATAATATAATACTTTTATTCTACGATAGCTACAAATATTCTAATATACCTATATAAGTGTTACAAAGGTCTCCTTGAAAGGGTGACAGGTCGGGTTATTTGTAAAATTTTAAAGCATACATACTCTAGTTCAAAGTATCGTGTGTTAGTTTTGAAGTTATTGTTATTTTTTTTTTTTTTTTTAAGAAAAAATTCAATATTTCCAATATTGTAAATATTTCACTCAGTAAAAATCTGTATCTGCTAAAAACTATCACAAATACTTGATTAGTTATCAAAAAATTACCGAAGTAAAGTGAAACTAGAGTTTTCAAATACTTTTAAAAACATCTCTGTTTAATTAATTTTATTTAATTTAATTTAAATAATTAATTTAATTTAATTTAACATCCTTTTAATTAATGCTAATATTTCTATTTCCCCTTATCGATGCGTGGTGGGCACACGTGATAAGGTACCGCCCAAACTGTCAACGTTAGTTGACAAGACTTCATCCTGCATTGGATGTATATGATGATAATGATGATGATGATTGCTATTTAAGGTTTACAAACAAACATAAAAACAAGGTTTGTCTACCATATTATCTTACATTTGGGAATTAATAGTGTGCAAGTGCGAAATATTGATTTTTTTTTGTTAAAAATCTAAAAAATAATAACTTGATAACTATGATACTTTTTTCTAAGGTACAATGTTTGATTTCAAATGTTTCAAATAACAAAGCTTTAAGGCTTTAAGGAGACCTTTGTAACAGCCTGTATACTAGTATTTAACACTACGTTTGTATAATCGCTTCGTCCATAGACAAAGCAAAGAATCTTGCTTTGCCTACGACATTTAATATCTAGTAGTGTATAGGCCCCATCTAGCGTAAACGTATAATTTAACGTCTTCTGTCGAATATGACAATTGATTCAATACTAACATAAGATATGAAAATTATTTTGGCCTGATACTCGGTAAGAAAATATTGGGAAATTTTGGTACGTGAAAGAAAAAAGATTTGCCACCGTCAACTGTCATATTTGGCAGAAAATGTTGAATTATGCACCTATGTATATATGCGATACCAGATGTTGTTAAATTTCATTAAAAAAAGCGATTACACAAACCTTGCATAACATATTTAAAAAAAAAATAGATTTTATTGATCAATAATTTCGTTTATATCAAATGAATGTTTTTGATAAAAGAAAAAAAAAACAAGAATTAAATTTTGTATTATACAATCTAAAATTTAGGTCACGATTTGTTTTTGAAAATTCGAAAGATGAACTTTTTCGGTGTTGACCCCATTTTTGCTAAATGACTCTAGTTTGGATGAGTGCATATTACTGAAAAGTTGAAATAGTTTTAAAATTTCTAAAATGTTTATGTGGTAATAGTTTCGAATGGATAGAGTTTTCGCAATTATTTAAAATTTTTCCCCAAAAATTTATATTCGTTTTAGGTCTTTACACGTCTGCAACGTACGTTGATAACATTTCGTATTTCATTTCACGTATTATAGTTTCCACGTGTAGAAAATTCAGTCTCGATTCACAATAGAAAATCGTTTTCTCATTCCGAAACGATATATTATATTATACATACTATATGCACTTATAACATGATCATTCTTCCATATATTGAGAACATAAATAATAAAATATAACGAGAAAATATTCATTCAATATAAAATATCCATAGAAAGGATCATAAAATTCAATCTTAATACCTTAATTTAATATTTTGATATTACACCGATTTATGCTATACTCGTTTTGCACAAATTATATAATTGGTGCCCCCCCCCCCCGCCCCAATTTTAAAATATAAAAAAATCAAAAAATTTCGAATGAAAAAAATTTTGATTTAAAGCAAAACATCGATCACGTATCATTTTAAGAAAATTAAAAAATTGGTGACACAGGCGAATTTTTTTTTCGTTTTTCATTAATATATTATGGAATGATCTATCCCAAAAATTATATGCATTTCAAATGGCATTTTTTCGCTCCTCTCAATTTGGCACCCAGGGGTCTCTGTAGGGGGTACAGAGACCCCTGGGCCCCCCTTCTTCTAGCTACACCTCTGATTTCAAGTTATGAAGATTTAAGTGATTTCAAGCCAGCGAAAAATAAAATAAAAGTTCTTTAAGAATTTGAAAAACATAAGCGAAAATAAAGATGAATGAATATTATTTTCAAAGAAATTTTTATATAAATACTTTCTTCATTTTTTCAAATAAATATATCTTAAACTCTTTTTAGACAGATTTTCCTGAATCAATGTATGGATTTAAAGTTTTTATTTACGCTGTTTTTAGTTCGGAACCTATATCACGTTTTTGAATGGGTTCATACTATAGCTTCATACTATGGCTTCATACTATGTATGGATTCATACTGTGTATGGGTTCATACTATGTATGGATTCATACTATGTATGGGTTCATATTATGTATGTATGGGTTCATACATAGTCTTTTTTACGCAATTTATCTCAGAACGTATCTATCGCATAAATCAAAGGATGGGTGCACATCAAAAATTTTAAAACCATCAAAAAAAATCACATTCCACCCATCGCTTGCACGTCACACAGAACCTGAGACTATTTATCAATATTGTCCAGAATAAATTGATCGATGTCAACGGAACCGCCCTCGAGGGCGTCTGCGAAGGTCCTTATCTGACATCGGTTCGGCTACTGTTAGACGGATGATCCTTACGTTCGTATAAATACACGCAACGTCATACATAATCGAGCCGATGTGCATTTGACGTCTCTCTGAGAAGGATCAAACGCTTTTTGATAAACGATTCGCCGAAGACCGAGCAAACACGGTGAACATTCAAATATGGCGATGCACGAACAAAAGGTCCTGGCGTACAGCTCGTTTGGCTCTTCAAAGGATCATATCCATATTGATATCGGACGATCCGTCTTTGGGCTTCTTTATGATCGACGTTTATCAAAATTGAATATTTTATAGTTCTAAAATGTTATTTTTCGTTTTTGTAAGGTTAGTGCGAAGATTGTCACATTTTTTTTGTCAAATGAAAATACTCTTTTTTTATAAATTCTAATTATGATACACTTTCTTTTAGTGCTAATAACCTTCTTCTACCTTTTTACAAGCATAAATATACCTTTTTTGTATAAAAATCTTCTGATTTCGAACTGAAAGATTAATCAAGGGCTGTTTTGAATTTCAATATTGATGTAATTTTTTTTCCTTGAAGAAAATTTCTTAATAATCTGAATAAGTTAAAATCAACGATATCCAATCAAATTTATACAATTTTTTTTGAGTCACGTTTTTCAAATTTGTCTGCGTCAATTGATGAAGAACTCAAACATCATAATTTGAAACCAACCTGATGCGTTACAGATATTTTGACGTAAATCGTGGTCAGTAACGTCATCATCAGTCTTCAAAACCCACCCGGTCAATGGTTTATTAGATAATTAAAAAAACCATAGACCTAAACTATAAAAACCATAACTGATCGCGTTAACATTTTTATAAAATTAGTACAGCGAAAAATGCTATAAATACACATTACTACCTATTAAACTTTTCAAAAAATTTTATGGGCTATTTAATGTTCACTGGCTAGGCTAAAACTTAACTAATATTTAAAAGGAACTATCCTTCACATAATAGAATATGTAGTTTGAATACATACATAGGTTCGGAGAAAGGCGAAAAATGTTTTACCATCGGAAAAATGCGTAGAAACTTACGCATCAGTCATATATTTTTAGTTGTTGCATTATGCGAAATTAGAGGGATCCGCAACCGTCATCAAAATTTTCACGCTGACACAATATTAAAAATTCCTTTTACATCGTGTCGTTTGCAATTTTTCTTTACGTCGCTCAAACAAACGGCCAGACAGCTTTAAAATCCGACCGATGGAACGACGTGCAAAAGTTGATAGACGTGAAAAAGGATTTTGGGGATCGGACAAATGTAAATTTTCGCACGAGCGCCGCATCAAAAATACTACCAAAAAAAGTGAACGAGCCAAAGAGCTTTCGCGTTTTATACACAAAGCTTTGAATATTTTTGGAGTTCGAAATAAAGTACGTTGAAATTGAAACTGCTCGCGGCGTACTTCGATAACTAATTTGATGCGTTATATTTATTAAGGTTAGAGAAAGCTCGGGAAAAACGGATGTTTGAATTCCACTACGACTAGCACTTTGGCTCGAGGACTTACAACCACCTCGATACGCCATCCTGAGTGCACTTCGATGAAATACCGGATATTGAAATTGCAGCGGTATTCAAACAAAATAAACTTTTGTTCGAGGAACTCCCGGAAGCGTTTGAACGAAGTTAATTCTTTGAACAAATCATCTTAAATTCTAGGTCTTAAACAAAATCGACCAGCGAATTCGAATGTGTCGAATGCAAATTTATGATTGAAAACCTAAAAAGAATATGTACATCGTGTGTGTGTGTGTGTGTGTGTGTGTGTGTGTGTGTGTGTGTGTGTGTGTGTTGTGCGTGACATGTTTGAAATCTATCATACAAATTTTATTGTTATTTTTAAATAACATTTAAAAAAATCAAAATAAACATGAATATTTGAATGTACGTGTACATGTGTGTATGTATTTGTGGAGTGAGAAAAATGCTTCATACGAAATATTAATGTTTTTTCATTTAAAAAAAATTAAAAAATTTGTAATGCATGTGCACATGTGTACCTATGCATATTCGTGCATGTAAAATATTTCATACAAAATTTTTATTTTTTTCGAAAATGTTTAAAAAACTAAAAAGGAAATGAATGCACATATTTGTGTAAATGTGTTTGTTTCAAAACTAAAAAATATTATTTTTCTGATAATAAAATATGTGAAACGTTTCGCACGAAATAGTTCGCCATTTTTTTTATACATTTTGTTTTAGGCATAAAACGTTATGTGCCTGTGTGTGTATGAAATGTTTCACACGCAATAAATCAAAAAATTTTTATATTATTTTTCTCAAAATAAAAAATGTATTTATCTTTATGTTTTTTACTGGAAAATAAAAAAAATGTGCATAGATAAACAAAGATGCTATTGTGTATATTTTCTTGCTTGCAGTTGGTTGCACTCTATCGTAATAGTGAACTGACATGATTAGGCTTACCAGACGTCCCGGTTTGAAGATTGCTTCCAAAGTCCCAGTTGGTTTGTTATTTTGTTCCGGTTCGTAATATAATTTATTTTTATATTTATTTTATTTTATATGAATGTATTTATTTTTATATTTTGTATTTCTTTTTTAAAACCGCCTTGGCGATTTGGGGAAACCTGTCATGCCAGGGTGGTATTTTTGTATTTATATTTATGTATAATATGTATGTAAATATATTTTATAAATAAATGGATTATTATTATTATGTATATGTTCCATTATATTTTCAAAGCTAAATAGAAAAGATCCCACAAAAAATATAATATAATAAATCAATTGTAGAAATTACAAATATAGATGCACAATGCCAGTGCTGCGAATATGATAACAAATTTTAAATTTAATAAAGTTAATTAGAAAAAATTCAAATTTATGCCATTTTGAAAAAGTGACTGAATTAACATATAATATTAGCATTTTAAATTAGGATTTTTATTTAAAATGAACCTCTCCTTAAACTGAAATGATTAAGAAAAAAATTGGCTTGTGTTTTAGTATTCATTAAAAATGTTATACCTTTTTCGTGTTCCAATTTCAAATAGAAAAATTATTGCAAACCAAGTCATGATGCACCTTTTATGTGCTATTATTCATCCATAGTTATAAGCTTGAACGCTTTCTATATATATAATATGTACTCGTATTATAACAATGCTTCAGAAGTAAAGCCGGTTTTATTGTCCCCTAAAAAAAAATAATTCAAAGAACTCCTATTTGTTGGACAAATCGATTCAAAATCTAACTTTCGAATACATCATATACAGGACATTTGAATTATATATGTATATATATATTTTTTTTTTTTTTTTTTTTTTAACTATAATACTTTATTGAATACGCATCAAATTACCCATCATCGAACAAAACTGTCAAATACCCATCCGATCGCATCCAATACAAAGGATAATCCCACAAAAACCGTATTATTAACAATTCTCGAAATGTAAACGAGCTACGGCTTAGCGAAAAAAAAACTAGACTCGAATGTGCTCCATTGACGAGCAGTTTATGCGGCTTTAATGTTATTTCGGTGCTTTTAACCGAAAGAACCTACGATTATATTACATACGTGGTTACATTATTATTACACAGTTGTATCGGAGCTCATATACGAGTATGTAAGGCGATGGCCATTACTCTCGAGCCGGGCAATAAAAACTCAGACGTAGTCCGTGAGCATTTACGTCTGAAGGACGTGTGTTTGGTGCCTGAAAATCTGAAAGAAACCGCAATAAAAGCGGCGTCTGCAACGAACTTGCAAGCGATACGTAATCTTTCTATATTTTTTTTTCAAGGATTGTTTTTTACAGTCCAGCTTATTACATACAAGACTGACAAGGAGAAGGCACAACGACGAAAATCAACTTCGATATGGATTTTTTTTTTTCGATAGATCATCTCTATTGATTTGATATGGTAAAGTATAAGCGCGCACCACCGAGCCAATTTAATTATAAAGATTTTAAAGTTTCGATAAATCAGTATATGCGATTAGACGCCGTCTCGATATGTGGCGTAAGGTCTAAATTTATGAATCACTGGTACATAAGCATCTGCGGTGACACCTAGAATGGGAGGAGTTTATAGTACTTTGCGCCACTTATCAAGATGGTGTCGGATTTATCGAAATTTAATGTCGTTTATAATTAAATTGGCTCAGTGGTGCGCGCTTATACTTTGCCATATCAAATCAATAGAGGTGATTTATCGAAAAAAAAATATCCCATATCGAAGTTGATTTCCGCCGTTGTGCCTTCCCGTTGTGAGATAGGAAAGAGGACCGACTCAAATTTGAGATCCACATATACTAGTGTACCGATCGTCAACGACCATAATAGTTTAAGCTGCGGTATGGCAAGAGTAGAACTCCGTTTTTAACACCTACCACCATTTAACCCGAAAATGAGAGTTAACTCTCTCATTAATGAGACGATTCCAAAATATGATTGTAATTTCGCATTCTATATAAATTATATGTGCCGACGTCGCGACTAATTGTAGCAACAATCTTTCTGTTTGGGGCGATCGATGTTTTCGTGATGGTTCGTTTTTATTAGAATTTTTTGCGAAAATATGTTTTTTCGTGCGAATCCCCACTGCGAAAGAGACGTCTTTGTGAAGTGGCGTTTAATATTGTTTTCGATCGAAATTCAATTTCAACTTTCTGTGACATGTGCGCGTAACATCTTTTTTTATATAAATTCAACATATTACATTTATGAGTAAAGTTCGAATATGTGGAGTGATGCAAAAGTATATACAAAGCCTTTATGAAGTGATAGGTATTTGGAATATTTTAATCTAAATTTCAGTTTTGTTTTTGTATCCTAGTTTTGAGAATTGGTTCGATTAATATCTGCATGTTTGAAATATTAATCGAAAAGGCTTTATATGTTTTAAAAAATATTTGAATACTTCAAGCATAGTTTTTTTTAACCAAGAAATATCAAAAATCTCTAGTTTTCATTTACTTCAGTAAGTTTTAATAATAATAAATCAAAAAACTATGATACTTTGGACTTGTAAGTAAGATAGTCTAAAATGTTCCAAATAACATTACATCACTTTTTCCGAACTTAACGTAGACTTTTATATAATATAATATCACTCTGTATATTATATTTGAACGATTTTCATAATTTTCATAATAAACAACATTTTTACCAACACAAAACCGGCTTCATTCGTATAATATAATATTTAATTACATGAAAGATTCATGTATTATTTTCTTGTATCCAAAATAGCATCGCTTGTTTATCACAAGCGCGAAGGCCGGCGAAAAATTTCCGTAGCATATTAAACCGTGTTTTTCAAACACACCGAAGGACGCCAGTGGGGGCAACATAAAAAAATAAGGTGGGAAAATTCGCGAAAACGAATCGAATTATCCGCCGCGCGTAGGTTTTTCGCGATATTTGCGGTTACGCGTCACGGACGTCTTATTTTTCGCCCCCGCAAATTTTATCCTGTCCTTTTTCCGGATATAAGTCGACGCACAGGGAAGCCATTACCGATAAACCAGTTTAACGATTTATCGGTAAATTCCCCAAAAAATAGTTCGGTAATTTACCGGTAGTTTTGTTATTTTTACCGGTAAATTAAAACGGGTTTTTCTTGTGTTTCGGATATTTTCAAAATTTTATTACGGATATTTTGATTAGTTTTTCCCGGATTACCGGTAAATGAAATTAAATCTGACAACCTTAATATACGTGTAGAACGTATTTCTGGAATAAAACTGATTTTGGATTTTTTAGCACTTAAGCCCTTTTTATTATAGTTATATATCTTGTATTTACTTGTTTTCATAATATAAATATATATTTTATCATGTTTAACCAAAGTGATTTTGATTTTAAAATTAAATTAAATATTTTTGAAAAAATTTCTTCATTTATCGTTTCTCTTGTTGGAACCTTGATGATCCTTCAATTTGAGGAATTCGTCCACTAAACAGCTCAGCACTGATTCAACTCTTTTGAGGAAACTCAAATATAGGTTTTAAGCCACTTAAAACTTTTCAAAAGGGTTGAATCAGTGCTGAGCTGTTTAGTGGACGAATTGATATAAGACGACCTGATATAAGATACGGACACGACCTGACACGGACACGGACACGGACACGGACCTGATATAAGATAATTTTACACTCAAAAATAAGTAGGCATGTAAAATAGTTTTGAAATGTAATAAAAACATGTTTTTTTTTGTTGGTTTCATTTTTTTTTTGCTGTAATTTTCGGATTTTTCATTTTATTCTGGTTTTTCCCCGTTTTTTTTATAAATTTAATTTTACAATAAACCGGTAATTAGTAAAAAAAATACCAGTAAATTAAAATAACGGTAAATTTGGATTCTAGTTGTGTGCAGGGAGGTCAAATTTACCGTTACTTTATTTACTGGTATGTTTTTACTAATTACTGGTTTACCAGTTAATTAATTTTTTTATAATAACCAAAAAAACTACAAACCAATAAAAAAACCTAAACTTACGCAACCCCGATATTTTTTCAAAAATATTTTTCAAAAAAAAAACGTAAACATACTACAAGGCCTGACATTTTTCCAAAAAAAAATTCAAAAAAACAAAACTTAAATCCACACGTCCTTTTTTATTATATTTTTATTTAATTCAAAAATACTCGAAATAAAATAACGATATACACATTTTCCATTTACCGATAAAAGTTAAAAACTTACCGAAACATTACTCGGCACATTTACCGGTAAACCAGTTTACCGGTAACAACCTCCCTACGCACAACCGCCGCGAAATTAATTTCGCAAATGTAAAACGTATCGGGGAAACTCTCGGGGAACACCTGGCGAATGCGAAAATAATTGTGTCCGGCACTCGCGCGAGTGCCCTAATTCATGCGACCCATACACGTTACGCATCCGCTAACTTTTAATATACATTTGATTAGTTCACGTGCGGGAGGGCCTCCGCTTTGTCTTATTAAATTCGGCTTAACAATTCGCCAATTAGTGCCCGGCGATGATATGTTGGATAAATAATGGCGCCGGGTTCGGTAAAAGGATCGTTTCGATTTTTCTAGAAGGTTTTAGCAGAAAGTTTGCAGGTTCTATATAATTCTAATCTCGTTTGGTTCGCTGCAGTGATAATAATGGAAATTATTTGGAGGGACTTTTATAATATAAAATTTCTATAATATAAATGGAATTAAAGTCGGCTTAGTTGCAAACGTCGGCGTCTTTCTTACAAAAATACTTTGCACTTAAAGTAGATTTCTGAGAAACTTAAATGAAATATTTTTCGTGGGTATTTTCTACATTTATTTTTATTATAAAAAATAGTCTGTTCTGCAGATGACGTACTGAATTCATTTCACCGACATAAACTTTTTATTAATTTCAATTTAAACATACAACAAATAACACAACCCCACTCTTTTCATCTTGAACCTGACAAGTCAAGTTAATAAAAGCTTGAAAAATCAGTTTCTTCACATCGAAATGATACAAAATCACACTTCCCTCACCCTTCGCTCTCCCCTAAATAGACACCCTCGATACCGAATAAGAAGAAAAGTCACATTTGCCAACTCATCCCCCTCCCCATATTAATATGTATGCGAGCCTTCGGCAAAGGTGCGACACCCCAACATACACCCGGTCAAATTGCAAAGCCCACAGGCCTTTGCTAGGGGTGTAATTGTCCTACCACCAACCCTACACCGAGAACTGCGAATTCCCTGCACGGTCACATAAATAAGGACCTAGGGATCCGTAATGGCCCACCGAAGGGCGATACGGGCTCGAAAGTCCTACCCTGAAGCTCGTCTACTCGCAAATCAATCGTTATCCTATTCTAATATATTTGAATTCCCTGGAAAAAATATTTTTTGAATTTAGTTGAAAGTCTTTTTTTGGGTAATGTATGAGTTGGTATATTTGTATGTGGCGTATCTCTATTTTTCTTTTTTTAAGAAATTAACGAAAGAAATTTCGTTGTAAAATATTATATTTGATCATTTGTGTATAAATTTGAATGAAATTGAATAATTATTCAGAATGTTAGAAAAGTCTACTTAAAGCCTTAAAAAGGTGATAGGTCAGGTTACTTGGAACTATTTAAATCGAACATACTCGTACTTCAGTCCAAAGTATCATCATTTTCGAGTTATTATTATTGTTTCGATTTTTGAGAACAAATTCAAAATCTCGGACTTGCACACTAATGAAAGGTAACTTGGTGGACAAGTCTTATTTTTTTGTTTATTTATTGTATACTTAATCCATAGATATGAATTAAATCTTCTATATCAACATAATCATATTTTATTCAGAATACATGATTAGTTATAAAAACTTGCTAAAATAAAGATAAACAAGTTTATCGGTATTTCTTGTTTAAAATCCAATGATATCTAAAATATTCAAGCATTTTTTTAAATATGTTATCTCTGTTGGAATCTTTTTCAATTAATGCATCAAACATCAGACATCTAATCACTTTCCAATAATAGAGCACAAAAACGAAACCAATCTAGATTATTTGCTTTTTTTCATGGACGAAGCTATTACACAATTGTAGTGTGATATTATAATTAAATTATAATAGTATTATACATAGTCATTTTATGAGTTAAAAATTTTAACGACATATTGTCGGATTACAAGTATAAATAGTAAGTGGAAATACACCAATTTCAAATAATACAAATATACAATAATATTTTACAATGAAATATTTTTCAATCGATTCATGTGATATTGTATTATTTTCAATTTTTTATAAGAAACATACAAAGAGAACATCTACATATATTATTTCAAATCGAGACTTAACTCACTCGTTTTTTTTTTCAAAATTGACATTTTCCTTTTATATGTAACAGCTCACATTATATATGGAAAAATAAGTCTCGTATTTTATATCCAAAATATTATACAAAAACAGACCGTTGTTTTAATATGCGTGGGCGCAAAAGTAAATGGCGCACCCTCGAAATCCTATTTTTCTAAAAAGATCGAAACTGCGCCTCTCACAATTCCCATTCTATGAGAGCGAATTCGTATTCTTTCTTCTGAATTATTTTCTATCTGTCGAAATTGAAATTTAAGCTTACTTAAATTTCCTAAATCTCGTCGCGCCATCCCCGAATTCTATTACGGTATCACGAACCGTGTTCAATGCGAATCCCGTTTCTTCTTTGAAATAATTCGATTAATTTTTGTCCGAAAACTTTCGGCGGGCTCTTAGAATGCGTTATTGAATCGAACCGCCCTCGGTTATAAAGCAGGGGTTTTATTGTAACATTACGAGCGATTGTTCGAACGGGGCGATTGAGAGCGCGCGAAAAGTTGCCAATTTTCTCTGTGAAAATTTTTTAGTTAAACGAGACCCTCCCCCGCCCCCGCCGCTTAAATAAAATCAATTTAAGCCTTAAATGACTTTCCAAAGTGGCGCCGAACAAAATACTTGAGAAGTTCGGGCATCCGAGCATAAGAAGGTATTCACAGTCGGTAGCAAAAGGGTATGTCCCGTAAATAGGCGTTTTGTGAACGATTTAGTCGCAACGTTCGATATCATCTATCGCCGGGAATTTAATTAATTTTATAGTATGGAAACCCGAGAGAGACTTTCTTTGTTTTCGTGGAATTCTAGTGTGCATAAAATATTAGGTTGGTGCGAAAGTTTCGTCGTATTTTGAAACCAAACTGCAATATTGAACTTTTTATCGATTGACTCCTATCTTCATCACGACTTCTTTAATATTTTGATGTGGATCAGCATTGATTATGGCAAGTAACATGTCATGATTATGCTTATCAGTCAATAAAAAATCCATATATCTGAATTTTGAAAACCACATCTGAGTGATTCAAACGTCAATTGCATCTCTGTTATACACATTATAAGTATTTTTGGTTGCAGCAGTTGCATTATTATTTTTATAAAATTACAACCAAAGATCAGTATAAAAGTTTCATCGTATTTTTTTTTATATCAAACGTCGTATCTTGAAAACAAGCCGATGCGATGCAGATACTGTACTATGTTATCGGTTGATTCCTATCTTTAACATGATTTCTCAAAATTTTGAGATATATCAGCATTAATTATTACCAATAACATGTCATCATCAGTCTTCCAAAGCCACCTGGTTAACGGAATATCAATTAATGAAAAATCCCAAGGTCTAAATTTTGAAAACCCCAACTGAGTGATTCTATATTAATATTAACCGAATATCCATAATATATATTACATATAAGTATTTTTGGTTGGCGTGGTCGTGTTATTATTTTTACAAAACTTATACTATGAAAAATTGCATAAATGTATTATACTTTATCGTTAGACAATTAAAAAATTTCTACGGGCTTTTAAATTTAACTGGTTAACCCGAAACTTAAAATTTACTGAAAAAGAAGTATCCTCCACATAATAGGATAGTATGAATATAATTAATACTAATTTATACAAAAATATTTAACCATCAAAAAAACACGGCGAAACTTATACATTGACCTAATACAAAGCGATGTCTTGCATTCGATAAGATATCACTAATTTATATATTTTATATCTTGGGATACGTGAGAATACTTGCAATTGAATTCAAATAATTGGCGCACTTAAGGTGAATATTAAAATCATTTTCGAAACTATATTATTGCGCATCCAACTTAATTGAATCAATTAAAATTGCAGACATGGATTTATTTTAAAATGGTGCTTTTTGTTATCGGCAGCATTATCACAATATAATCCCACACGATATTTCAATGCGATAAATTGCGAATGTCCTCCCAAATAAAAATAAAACGCTTTTGTTCCGCATTGTATGCAATGTGGCGTATTGAGATATATCGATTTTCCAATGACAAAACAGTTTTTTTTTCATACTGTACATTTTCGACATTTTGCAATTGCGAGAAAGCTCCGAACTGTTATCGAGTTCTGTTTTTGTTCGCTTTGTTAATTTATGCCTGTTGGACACATTATATGAACTGGAAACGATAAATCGCTATAGTCCCGATTTATTTATCTTATACATTATTTCTTAATCTGAAATGTTTGAATCCGATTGAATATTTTTTATCGAAATGTAAGAATCCTTCATTCGATATATATTATACAAGTACTATTCACGGATCGTCGATCAAATTTATAATTATCACCTTCGAATTTCGCGTCGATCAAATTCGACTTGCCTCTCGATATTGGCAGACCGATTTTCACGGGCCAAGTCTGGTAGCTGTCAAATTTCGAAAATGATTAATTATAAACTAGGGAATTGGGTCGTACTGGAAGCATCTTCGCGTGATAAGTGTGTGTGAATTTTATACGTTTTCGAACGAGATTTCGGTGTTAGGCTTTATCTATTCAGTGCTCGATTATTCTGCGTACTGTACGCATCAATTTATACGATCTGTGTTTTGTATATAGGCAATAAAAAATTTAAATAAAGTAATGGAGATATGGAAATTGGGAAAAAATACATTTGAATTTATACAGGTGGCCACTGAAAGACTGGGGCATTTGGAAAAGTCAAAACTTGTTCATTTTCTTTTTTTTACTGATTATAGAGAAACCTTTATAGATTAAAATGATTACATATTATATTATTACTGTGAAATATTTACATGTGATTTTACAACAATTTGAAAATTCAAAAATTCAAAATTCAGCGTTCAATTTAAAGTTTCTAATTGAGATGAAATCACAAGTAGATATTTCACAGCACTGATAATAATATCATATAAACTAGGTATCAAAAGGTATATAATCGAAATAATTATTCTTAACAAGTTATTCTGTTAACAAATTAAATACGTTTTCGTAGAATTTTTTAAGCTCTCTACGTACATAACGCTGAGGGCTGCATATAAAATAGTATCGATTCTGTTAAAATTTTTCAGCCAATATTTTTCTGTAAAAATGATCATTAAAACCATTTTTGAAAAACAATTTTCAGGAATTTTCGACCTCGTGTAAAATTTTATATTGATCTCCAATCGACCTGGATTATTTTCTATTTTGTTAAAAAACTACAATATCAAACTACCTATATATACCTAAATTCAGTTTCTCACCAATTTCCGCGAAGCGACATTCTATTACAATGTCCAGCGAGATATAAAAATCATTGGATTTTTCTATTCCAGTAAAAGATTAATTATTGAAACTCGGAAAAAATATTGGAAATATTTTAATGCAATATTGATTAATAATGAGTGATGAAGCCTATTTTTATTTAAATGAGTACATCAACACTCAAACTTTTTGAAGTACTGAAAATGTAAAAAAAACCCATCAGCATCAATTGCTTCCCCAAGAATTATTTGATGCAGTGTTTTCATTGATTCTAATAATTGATCATTCACTGGAATAGAAAACACCAATGAGTTTTGATATTTGTTAGACATCATATGTACCCATTTTAATCTCGAAAAAATGTTTTAAAAAAAAATTAAAAATTAATGACTTTTTCAAACTTTTCAGTCTTTCAGTGGCCATCCTATATTATTTAATTAAATAAAATATCTTTTAAAAGTAAAAATGAGTTACATAATTAATTTTGTTAAAAAACATTTCATACGAATAATATTGATTGTCTAATAAAATTTTACGATACGCGATCTGTTTAGACGCGGGAATCGCGCCAAATTCAAATAATCCACTTCCCGAAATTGTCCTACAACCTATAAACCACCCACAAGACTCCCATTGGTATATTCGAACGATTTCCATCATAGCACATAATCGGAATCGCGCGAGTGAAAATTTCAGCACAAAACGATTACAGCGATCGCTCCGATTAAACGTGACCACCACGTTCGATACTCGAACAATAGACGCTGAAACGTTTCAGCCACACACTGATGATATTCAGCACCCCTTTGTGATGTGAAGGGTACATACATACGCGGGATTAGTTGGTGTGGGCGCGATTGCGTAAATTTATCATGCGGATCTCGGCTGAATGCGGCGATTCTCAAATTCGTTATTCATTAAATATATTTCAACGTCAGTCCTGCCATAACAGCAGAAGCTTTTCTATTATTTCTCGAGAGAAGCTTCCTGGGAAATTTGCTTAACCTTCTGCGTGTAGGAGCGAACGGGAATATGTATAATGAGAAACCTTCCGCGGGATCGTTTTACATACGCCAATCTATTACGGAACAATTTCCAAGACGGGTGTCAAGTTTCTTGTCGATTTGTTTTTATTATTTTTATTGTGCGTATTCTGTATTATTTGTGTAATAAATTATTTGAATTCAAACATTTCAGATGATAAAACATAAATAAATTTTTTAAGTATAACGATTATATGGGTCTTTCAATAGGGACGCTCGATTTTAAAATGTACAGTAAATTTGATGATTTACACACGTTGTTCAATGCTAACATATACCCTTCCATGGTTATTTACCGTACTACTAAACAATTGAAAATAAATTTGACAGATGTCACTTTAACAACGTGGCTGCTTTAACCTAACAAATTTCTACCGTTTCTATTAAAAGACCCTATAATATAATTTCTAATATGGAGAATCTAGGGTAATTCCGTGATAGTTCGAATACAGTTTCTTTTAACACCAACGTAACCTTCCTCGAGATCATTTTACATACGCCAATCTATTGAGGAACAATTTCCAAGACTGGTGTCAAGTTTACTGTCGATTTTTTTTTATGATTTTCATCGTGCATATTCTGTATTGTTTATATAATAAAAAAAATTAATTGAAACGTTTCAGATGACAAAATAAATAATTAAATTCATTCAGTATAATGATTACATAATTTCAATTTTAGATATGAGGAAGCTTGGGTAATTCCGTGATTGTTCGAATATAGGTGATTTTTTTTAATAACACCAACATATTTTCAAGAATCATATCTAATAGAACTAGAAGCTTGAAAATACATGCAAATTAAATTCGACATAATTTAATATAATAATAACTTTCCACGTACGATGCTAATATAAATATGCTTAGCGATATTTTTTTTGTTTTTTCATCATGAATGACACATTTGTTATTCAGATAAGTAAAACAAAGCTTTTTATCTCTTTACAAAAATATTTGTTTTACTATCAATAGATAGAATAAGGATATATGTAAAATTTTATAACATTTTTGATTTAGATATCCACAGGGATGAATATGATAGCCTTAAAAATTAAAATTAATATAATCAATAATATTAGCTAATTAATTGCTATTTTTTTTATTATTAAAATGTTCATTTTTTTATTACAAAATAATGACAATCAAACGCTTATCATGAAATTACCCAACAATCCCCAACATTAAAATCCATTACGTATAATTGAATTTCTTCGTTACTCAGTAAAATTAAGCGAGTGACATTTCACCGCTGGAACACCTCGAGACTAGCCGCTCTTTCACGCCGAAAAAAAACCGGGAAGTACAGCTGAAAAAAAACCACAAATTGGAGCCACAACTTCAGGTGAATTCTAAATAAGCGACGGTCGGTAGCGCGGAATAAAGTCTCGCGAGAAAATCCACGTTGGACGAGAAACAGTGGGCACCTGGGAAATTGGCCGAGTTTTCTCGTCCGCGGCTTATTTATTCAGTGATAGATTAAGGTTAAGGATAAGTTTGTTTGTTTTTCCTTCGGCCGAGCTTGCATAATGAAATTTGGGGGCGCTTTGCGTTGTTCGCCACCGCGAATACTGATCGCGCTAAAGGTTAATTAACGGACAAACGTTACTCACTTTATGATACGAATCCATGCCTATTCATTTTATTCTTATGAATTCGATACACTTGTCCCCCGATTTATGCGATAGGTGCGTTGCGCGATGAACCGCGCAAAAGAAGACTATGAGTCAGTCGCGGCTCAAGAAAATTTGTAGTGTAGAAGCTATAGGAATGAAAATTAAAATGAGAATTGTATACGCTGGAGAAAAATACGATGTCATCAACGTATGAAGAATCAAATTATGTATTGCATTTGTACAAGACAATTATAGGAATTTAAAAAATTCAAAATATTCACTTTATACTTTACCTACAAGGAGAGCTGCAGTCCCGCATAACTTTAGAACCTTTAGCTATGAACTTACACAAAAACATGAGATAGGTTCCAGAATAAAAACAGTGTAAATAGAGACTTTGAATCCATATCAAATCGGGAGATTGGTTTAGGAAAATCCGTATAAAAAAAGTCTAAAATATATTTTTTAAAATGAAAAAAAAAGTATTCACTTAAAATTTTATTTTACACGTTCCATACTAGATAATATTCATTCATCCTTATAAATACAAAACATTTTTTTTATTTTGTCGATTCAAAATCATTTTCATCGTCATCACTTGGAATAATGAATTTTTTTCACATTTTGAGAACACTTTGTTCAGTCATGAGTAGTTTATTATTTAGGAATTCTGTGATCGATGGTTATTTTTTGTCAATAAATTCAGCATACACCGATTAAAAAAATAAAATATTTTTCTTGACCGCGTTTAAGTGAAATCACATAAATTGGGGATATGTATTCCTGCAAAATCGGCATTTATTAACCCAGCAATGCAATGTAATTTATAAATGAATCATAATATTGAGAAATTTCGTGATCGATGATTATTTTTTGTTCAAATTCAAAATACGCCAATTAAAAAATTATAAATTTTCTTTGACCATTTTAAAGTGAAACCGCGTATAAAGAATACCGCGTAAATCGGGTTGTTAGGGGTATATTTATTTTTTCAACGCACAGAGGGCTCGAGTCATTTGACCCACATAATGTTCGCGAAGCATAACAAACAGTCCCATGAAAATAGCGGCATAACTGTAACAATGCAGCAAAAACAGACTCGAGGCAATATATTACAGTTATAGTATCCTGGAGAAAGAAAGGACGAGACGTAAAGTGGCATTATTATCACAGCTTTATTCCTTATATGCAGTCAACGAACCATACACCCTCGCATAATTGTCAATTCTGCATTCATAAGGCAATCTTTATAGTCGGCCATAATTCTCTAAGCGGGGTGTTAGCTTAGTTTCAGAGATGTGTCTAACTTTAACGAAATAAATGTACGAAAGATCACAAGTAGTGCCATAAACTATTGTGTATTTCTTAAAAACTTACTTCTGCAACTCCTGCGAGGATTGTGTAGCGTCGGACCCTTTTTGTATCACTTTTTTTTGTTTGTGTAAATTATAAACATGGAACCAATGACGAAAAAGTGATGTTTGTTATTTCCCAGTGGTTTTGAAAGACTTTTTTGAATGTATGAAAGTGTCGTCTTGCGACTTTGTCGAACGAAAAGTAATCAACGGTGAATAATTGATTCGACCCTCATTTTTCTTTCAGATAAGATCATGTTTCAGTGTAAAAAGACTATCAAGGGATATCGGCAACTTACATTTCAGGTCAATAGACACGAAACAGGGATCCGAAAGATAATTAAAATTGATTGCCACTGATTAATGAAGAAACATACCGAACAAAGATCAGCGAAGGGACTATACTTACCATGTTTACGTCCTTTCATTAATGAACTTTTCAAAAAATATCACTACAAATGAGTACTTTCCACTATAATGAATTTTCCACAAATTTATATCATACGGTAGAATCTCTGATATCCGGACCTTGTTTATCAGAATTAATCAATAGAATATAAGTATACATAAAAAAATTATACTGACTCTTGACAGACTCAACTATGAGGGTAATTAAACTAAAATATGACAGGATTTAATTTTTTTTTAAATATTTACAGCTTATTAAGTGAAAGTGACGTAATTTATTTTCAAAAACAATTGTTTTAAAAAAAAAAAACAATTTCTTAGTTTAAAAAATTTGGAGTTAAAATTTCTCACAGGTAGCGTTAAAATTATGACTTCATTAATTATTATTTTGTGAACCGATGAATAAATTACCATAGTGATTTTATGATATTTTCACAAATTTTATCAGTACATATTAAATAACCAAAAATAGAGAAAATAAATTGACTGTAAGTAGGTTTAAAAAATACTTGAAGGTTGTATGTACATATAATTATCCACACGAAAAATGTCTTTAAATAATTTAATATAATTTCTAATAAATTCATAATTTTTTTCAGATCTCGATTATCCAGAGTATCTCAAACCCCGTTCAGTCCAGGCGTTAATAGAGTCAAAAATGTCGGATTAAAAACAGCACAACTTATCGACTGGTTAATCGATATGCAAACTTCAATAAACTCCTTCCATTTAATTGGATTCAGTTTAGGAGCATATGCTGTTGGAATCGCTGGACGTTCTATAACCAATGGCAAAATTCCCTATATTACAGGTTTGATTGAAACAATCACGCTAGTGATTGTTTCAATCAAACCTGTAGTTTTTAAACTACATTCATTTAAAAAATAAATATAGGTTTTTTTTCGCTTCAAACTTTTGACCCAGCAAACTTCAAGTGGGGTGATAAAAGTGAACGTGTCAGAAGAGGGGATGCTCAATATGTGGAAGTGATTAACACAAATGCTGGGTTTTTGGCCATTAAAGAACAAATTGGCGACAATGATTTTTATCCTAATAAAGGAGGAAATAGGGTGGGCCTACAGCCTGGGTGCCTTTTTCGCTGGTTCGGGTGCTCTCATGCAAAATCGTTCAAACTTTTTGCCGATTCGATCAATAATAATGGGTATCTGGCCGTACAATGCCGTGATTATGACGAAATGAAGAATGGAAAATGTTCCGAATTAAGTAAATTGCATATGGGAGGATGTAGTCCAAAACCAGCGTAAGTTTTATTATATTTTATCAAAACATTTTACCTAAAATTATTAAACTGTTTTTTTTTTGTTATACAGATATGGCGTATTTTATTTAGCTACTTGTGAAAAACGACCTAATTAAAAAAAATAAAAAACTCCAACTAAAAAATAATTTTGAAAACCTTTTAAAATTTCAGTATTAATAAAATTTCAAAACTATAATTTTTTTTTTTTTTACTAAAAACCAACTCGAAAATTTGTATTCAAATATTATATCAAATTTAATTATCAGTGAAACTCGAAAAAAGGCGGTACTCGCCGTTTTTTCGAGTTTCCTTTAAATACGATATTGCACTTTATGGAATGCGAATTAAAACCTATATTTAAATATTTCGGAAGCGGAGTGCGGTCTTCAGTGGGCGACGACCATAATTCTTTTTTTTGTTATTCGAAACGTCACATACGGGAGACTGTCTAACTTCGTGATACTAAGCGATTGTTTGTCTTTATCTTGTATTGTATTGTAAAATAATAAAAACAAAGCTTGCAATCATAAAGCATCATTTTTCTTTTTCATCGAACCATTATTAAATTGCACCATTATTTTAATCCATTACCAATTTTTTGATATATCTCCTCAAATGATCTAATCTGAGACGTTTAATTACGTGATATATTGGCTGATTCCGTGTTAGTAATCATGTAATTCTATGATAGTATACTTAATTTTGAGAAAAACTTCGAATTATTATTTTTTGATAATAAAAAGATAAGCATTGAAATGTTAAAAATTATGTAGATCAAAAACTTTGTTTTAGTTATCTGAATCACGCGTGTACTTCGCACGGTGAAAAAACGAAAAATCATCGCAAAACATGCCTATACTAGCATCTTACGTGAATGGTTGTCATCCAGACAATCGAGGCTTTACTATACATCTGTTACATTTTAATTAAGAACCAAAGTCGAATCAAAAAGCAATATAAAACGGACGGCGTACGCGAAAGATACACATTTTTTGTTATTTTTATCGTCAATTTCTCATCGTGGATGATGAACAGATGGTGTTCTTATTGAGTTTTCACATAATGGTGATTGTATGGGGATTGGCGAAATAAATCTTCAGCGGCGCAATAAGCGGGCGAAATTCATTAGGCGCTCGCCCTTCGGCTCCCTTTCGAAGGTTCTCTCTAATGCCGAAACGAAAAAGTAAAATATCTTCCTCGTTATAGGTCTATGGTGTGTGTTTGGTGTGATGGGAAAAATCAAGAGATGTTATAATTAAGGCGATTCCGTTTAAATTTCGATGTTATTTTGCGAGTCGTGTGAATTTTTATTAGCACAGTGTATATGGTATGATATGAAAAATCAAGAGATGTTACAATTAAGGGCATTCCGATTAAATTCCGATGTTATTTTGCGAGTTGTATGAATTTTTATTAGCCCATAGTGTATATGGTGTGAAGGGAAAAATCAAGAGATGTTATAATTAAGGCGAATTCGTTTAAATATCGATGTTATTTTGCGAGTTGTGCGAATTTTTTCATCTGTGAAATTCGATATTTTGATTTGAGTGAAGTTTTATTTACGTTCGAATAACTGAATTTGTAAATGGGATAGTTTCGTTTTGTATAAATATTAAATTTATTTTTATATGAATAATTTTATAATATAACTTCTTAAGTGCGCTTTCATTATGGTCGATTTCTTTTTTCATTGAAAGTTTCGAGCTTAAAGAAGCAATTATATTAAAGTTTTATAATATATATAGTTTTTAATGGAACTAGATTATCTAGTACGATATGCTTCATTTTAATTATCTAAAATCATGTTGGAGTGCAGTATACGAAAATTTCAGAACGCTAATTAATTTCGCAATAAATACACAAGTTTTCAACTAAAATTGTACCATCCATACTTGTTTAACACGAATATAATTCACAACATTAATATTCTGCACAGAACCACAGGCTTACGTTTTGCGTTTGTACGTTTTAATTTCGCAACCCTCACTCTTTTCAAAGACGTACTGAGCAGCGGTAATAGAACCGATCCCCAATAGAACCTTTTCAGAAAGAACGCGTTTCAGGAACTATTTAGAATGTGTCCCGCGGGAAGAAGATGAGACGACCTTAAGACCTTCACAGACACCCTACAACTCTATTCAAGATCTGCCTCGTTCTTTACCATATTTCACCTGCTTACATTTCGAAAGAAAAACTTACCTTATTTACGATTACGTATTCCTCCGCACCGTAATTACTGGGACAGCTCAATATTATATTACATCTCTTTGTTTCTGTAATCTTTTTTTTCATGAAAAACGCAGAAAATTTTGCGTTTTTTTTAATGAAATTTAAACAATATTGAAGCAACTTTCGACATTTGTATCAAAATATTTACCTCCGATTTTTTTTATCGATTTATATTGTATTTTTATTATGTATTATATTGTATTTTTATTATATATACCTATATTTATTATTATATTATATTTTATCGATTTCATCTAGAATGGGCTCTTTTATGATTTATAATACGTCGAACATTTAATTTTTTAAATACTCCAACAAAAAGAAATAACACACCGATAGACAACGTTAAATTTCACAAGATAACACAAAATTGTTTACATTTTTCATGGAAAACGCAATTATACAAAAGTTACATAACATCTATGTATTTGCGTTACGCTACGATTGTTTAATCGCATCGCCCATGAACGAAGCAAATACATTAATGAAATGTAACAACATCTGGTGGTGTATAGGTGCCATTTAGTTTAGGTGCATCATAAGTGCATTATTTAACGTCTTCTGTCAAATATGACAGTTGACTTGTCTTACGACGTACTTATGAAAGATGTTCAAATTTCCTTGACACACCTGATATTTGAAAATTTGTGGAAACATCTGTGGTAACGTTCATAGCAAATCACTCCTAGATAATATTTGACTTTAACATACTCAAAACTCGCCTCCATTCAACTGAACGAGCTATAAAAATACGATTTTTCATCTGAAAATCATCACCAACGAATACAAAAGTCAATCGAAATTATAGACTACACAAATACTGAAACGACGTGAAAAACAATCAAAGGATCGACGGCGATCGTCGCGAGTTTCGCCATAAATCAAGCGGGACGCGTCCGGCGGCCATTTTGCGCGCGCTTTTCGCAATGTTGCCAACGTCATCGACGCGGTGCCGGATCGCGAACAAAGAGGCGCGGTAAACATCCGCGAACCATATCGGCCGACATGAATTTATATCTGCTCGACACTGGCTGGAAAAAATGCTATTTAAGCGGAATTTATCGGGTTCACGTGTACGGACACACGGGCATGTGCGTAATTTATACGCCGAATAATCGCTCGCTGAAAACGCCGTATGAAAAAAAAGAGTCGCGTTCTCCCTTTATGTGTGTATGAATTATGTCTTCTGCGAGGGAAAAAATTTCGTAGGGGAGTTTTGAAGATAAAAAGAATCTCCGCGAGGTTTGTACAAATTTTAAATGTGCTTTCTTTATGGGATTGTTGAAATTTTTTTGTATTGTGAAATTAATGTGTCGTTGTTTATTAATATTTCGCGTGTTGTTGTTAGGTCAATGCAAAGGTTTTGTCGTTTTTTTTTTTATCATACATCTTATTTTGGAACCGGCCCGATGCACTTTTTTTATTGATTGAATCTTATCTTCAACTCGATCTTTCTGATACTCGTTTTTTGACGTGGATCAGCATTACTTATGGCCTACTAACATGCAACAGTTTTCAAAGACCGCCCAGGGGTTTATTAGTTAATGAAAAATCCCCAGATCTGAATTTTGAAAACCACATCTGAGTGGTTCTAATATTAATTGCATCTTTACTGTATACATGACAAATATTTTTGTTTGGCGTAATCGTGTTGTTAATTTTACAAAATCTGTACAGTGAAAAATTCCATAAATGCACTTTATTATTAGATATTTCAAAAGTTTCTATTATGAACTGTTTATTGTTCACTGGCTCGGCCAAAACTTAGCATATACTGGAAAGAAAGTATTTTCCACATAATATGATATTTTAAATACAGATGTTATTTAATAGTAGAAAAATTTTTGTCCATCGAAACATATGCATTGACCCAATATACTATTAGTATATTAGAATTAAAAATTGAAAATTGAAATTAAGAATTAAAAATTGTTTTATCGACATCGACGTCAAACTTTTTATTCAATCTATATTTAACATTTTAAAACGATATCGTGACATCATTTGACTGACAACATTGAAATATTGTATTCAATTCGCAGAATCGAATATCGTGTATTCGGCGACCCTTTTCAAAAGCCACATAAAAATGACAGATGAAAAACGAGCGCGCCACTGACAAATAAAAAAAAACAAACGGTACTTAACATCGAGGTTAAATAGTATTCTTTCGAAAGCAATACATTCGGTAATACCCTTTGTTTTGCGAAAACAAACGAGAACGGAAAACTGTGGTTAATCATCCCTTATCTGCAGGGCGGCATCTATCGTTTGACATTTTCTTTGTCTCCGACAGATACGACCCCTATTTAATATCGTGGGCATCGCTTTTTACAAGCGGCTCTTAAATATGATATTTATTTGCTTTCATGGCTGGCAGATACTCGTAAGTTTGTTGATTTTTCGCCGTTGCCCGATCCGTATATTCGCAAACGTTCACCTTTCAAACAAGATGGCTTTGAAGTTTAGTTGAGATAACTCGAGATAAATATTTGACTGATGTTGCTTTTTGTTCGAGTTCGGATATTTCTGAGATTTCGCTGATTATCATCAATTTACATTTTCGATGCCTGCGGTGTTTGTTGACGCAACAAAAAGTTGTATTCTGGGTGAAAACAATTTTTATTCGTATTTTAAAAATATAACTTTTCAAAATTTTGTTTGCTTTACCGTTTATAGCTTAAATCGAAATCAGAATTTTAAATTTTCCAAAATTCCAAATCTCATACATTTTATGTAAATTCGATATATTTTTCTAGGAATTTGAATATCATCACGTTTCATATATTCATATTATGATGCGCGAATCTAATACATCATGCATGTAACATACATGCGCGCGGATATTTGAATAGGCATTCGTTAGCCAACTTACGTAGATTTTCCGCTTACGTACTTGTATAATTTTTTTGAGAATTTCCATCGTTCATTTTCTGTCAACATTTGCGGTTCTTCTGTACATAAAGCTGAAATTGGCAAACATGCTCGCACGTTTTCCTCGATCGTCGGAAAATTCGGTTCGAACAGGAAAAATCGCGACCGACCGCGAACATTGAAAATCCACGCCATTTCTTCCCTGCATCGTCCCCCATACATCCGATGGAAATGTAAGGAATTCAGCTAAAAGTCACGATTCTCAACAGAAAAGTTGTATGAACGATTTTTCATGCCGTCGAAACAGCATTGATGGATGGCACTTTCTCCGTTTCGGACGTCTCTTGGATCGGAACTCGGCTCCCGAATCAATACACACGTAGACAAAGTTTGTATTGAAACTGTTACATAATGCTGAATCTGTATAATAACTATGTAACATAATTTACAATTGTGCACGAACTCGGTTCCGATCCGTGTTACCACAACGGTCGCTTATGCAATCCTCATTACAGATACGTCAAGCTGATTGCATACAACACGGCGTATACCTAACTCGGTTTGAATAATTCAGTAATTGTTTTTCGCGCTATTCGACTACACTAATTAATCAAACGTCGATATACCTCCGATTTCCCAGGTAGGAAGTTGTCATTTGGATAATGGCCCCAATTAGCTTGCGAGCTTTGACCCTTTGGGCGCAGATACCAATTAAACGGGATCGAAATTGCACACGTAGTCGATAAAGGATGTCGCTTCAAAACTAACGACAGTGGCCGATTTTCACTTTGACCGAATATATATTTATTTAAATATATATATACTGTATATGTATGGAATGTACGTGCGAGTGTTGCCATCGGAACGAAGAGTGCTCGGTTTTCGAAAACGGTGAACATCGCGTTATTTTTCACAAGAACTCGGTGAATTTTCCTCCGAAAGAATTTTCCAAGTCACGGGAGTCGTAATTTTGGCGCACGCTCGAGTGGGAGATAATTTAAAGTATTGACAAATTTATGTCGAAGTCGCGCGAAAACTTCGATGGAAATTAAACTTTGTGTGTACGTAGCAATTACGAGTTTTCAATGTAAATAATGTTCATCACATTTTGTTTCTGAATACTTTCATCCGGAAACTCGATTATTTCGCACAAACATATTTTAATTACAACATTCTCCATATTTTAATATAAATAACGACATATTTTTTTGTAACTATCATTACTACATATTGTCATAATAGTAATGATAGTTACTAACTACTAACTAGTAATGCTAGTTAACTTTAACTAATTGAATCAAGTGCGGGAACTAGTATTGTGAGCATGAATTAAGAATTGAAGCACGTGTATATATAATACTAATTAGAGAACTTATACATTTGCAAAATTTAAAACTTTTCCTGTAACATGTTTTGAAAAGTCCCAATAAAGAGTGCTTCATCAAAATATTGTGACAAACTTCCGATAATGCAAAAAGTTGTCGCCTGTCTGTGCCGTCAATAATATTAACAATATATACTGTCCGACTAGCATAAATACAGAACATATAATATAATTTGTCAGTATTACTTTTAAAATGCTGAACATATGAATTAAAATACGTTACAAAAAAATGAGAGCCTATAACAAATCTAAAACAAAATCTAAATCTAAATCTAAAATCTAAATCAAAACTAAAAAAAAAATTCAAACTAACCTTACCAAATACGAATACATAGTATTAATTGGCAAACTTATACATTTACAAAATTGAACGTTTTGTCCGTAAAATATGGGGGCCATTCGCGCGAGCACTGGGGGCCACTTTAGCCCCGAGGTGGCCCTTTGGACAAGCCTGATAAATACTGACCTCCTAATACAGACCATTTAATATAAATGGTCAGTATTTGTTCAAATATTGACTACGAATGAATTTAAAAAATGAGAGCATATCATAAATCCATCGTTCAATCTAAAAAAAAATTCGAACTAACCTTATCAAATACCGATACCAAAAACACAAAACAAACCAAAAACACATACAAACACATACCCAAATCACATTCAAATACATACCCTTTAAACCCTCAACCACTCCAAAAAAACATACCAAACCCCACCAAACATCAAAAAAAACCAATCAACCAACAACCCCACAAAACCTGAACTGTACCCTCATCCCCACAACCTCATCCAGCCTCACTGCACGGGATCGAACCTCAGACGACGCAAGTAAATTACACGGGGCCCAAACTAATCTATGTCATCAATAATGGACACCGAAATCGAATTTACGATTCGAACTGCATTCAAGGGCAATCGGTGCACGCCGCAACTGCACCAACTTAATTGCATCTCGAAATCCGCTTGTACGTGCATCTCGGACGGTAGATTACCACATTATCTAGTAAGGCGTTGTAAGTGCTACTGGTAATGCAATAGTTATGTACGAATTTAAATTTTAGTTCTGTGTGGATTATGTAAAGTCGCGTGATTTAAACTCTCGGTTAACCCTTTAGTCGTTTGGCGTCTATTGGATGGCAGTACATATAATTTTGGTGATAAATCCGTAAAAAACATTGTTATTAAATTATTTTAAGTGATAAAATATAGATTCGTAGATATAGTGAAGAACCTGAAAATTACAAAAGTCTTAGGTGGTGTTTTTAATTTCAGTTTTTAACAAAATTTGGTGTTGACTCGCCGCTTATCTTCGTAATCATATAGGTTAAAAAAATGCGTTGTCAAAATCGGTTATAAAATTTAAAAAAATCCATTCTGTACAAAGATTTTTTGCAGACTAATTATGAAGATTGATTTAATAGAAAACAGAAAAAAAATATTATTTATAATATTTATTATCTTGTTGGATATAAAACTCCTATCCGTTTTTAGTTTGATCAAATTTTCATATTACCGTAAATTCCACAAATATCATTCAAGACTAGTAAAAATTGTTATAATAAATAATTGATTAATAATAAAAGGGTATGTGGAAAGAAAGATTTTTAACTTTTCCGACTCCGTAATGGAAGGTTTCTTCCATTACTCGTAGGGATGAAAAAACAAAAATATCTTTAGAGTCGGAAAAGTTAAAAATGCCACTTTCTGCATACCTAATTTTCGTTAGAACATTTTTCGCCCATATTGAATGATATTTGTGAAATTCATAGTAATATAAAAATTTGTTCGATCTGAAAACGGACATAAATTTTTCTCCTAAGATAGTAGGCATTCATTTTAAATTTTTTTCAGTTTTCTCCACTTTTTTCTTCTTTACTTTCTTGTTTGCCTTCAATTTTCATGATTTAGCTTGCAAAAATCTTTGTGCAGAGTTAAATAGTTTCAATTTTATAACCGATTTTGTGAACGCATATTTTCAACTTTTAAGACGAACGACGAACAAACACCAAATTTTGTTTGATTGAAAAAAAAACTGCATATGAAACTTTTACTATGCTTAGTTTCCGAATTATATCCATAAATCTAAATCTCATCACTTGGATTATTTAATAAAAATAATTTTTTTCGAATTATTAACTAACATATATTCATTGACGTCAAGTAGACGCCACGCGAGTTACAGAGGATTAATGGAAGATTTCCCGTTTCTGAAACGGATTCGATCATTTTCATGTTGTTGATATGAATTGTGAAATATCGCATGTGATGTTGGTAATTGATTCATTATATATTAATGTGATATGAATGCCAATTTTAAAAAAATGACTTTAAGCCTAGATGTATGTTAACTTATTGTTAGATATCTTCTTTGTATAATGTTTCTAATAAAGTCAACACAGCATAGTATCCACTTGAAATGAACGTAAATGATTATATAATTCCATATCTGTTAAATTATATTATATTTGAAAGTGGCGTATTTCCACTTATGTACTTAGTATGTAGGTAGTGCTTATTATGTATGTATTACTTAATATGTCGTCAAAATTTAAACTCATAAATTTACTGTGTAGTTTTATCATTGCTAATTATATGTATTATACTATAAATATTATTTTCCACTATATAATTATTCAAATTTGCTAAAATCAATTCACAAATCATCAAATGCAAGTAAAAAATTATATTTTGCAAAGATACATCTTTTGTTCGTTTCATAGAGATATTATACTTTATTAACTTTGTTTATTGTAAACATACAAAGATGATATCCATGTTAACTTAAATCTAGGCTTAACTCATTTTTTTCAAAATTGGCGTTTACACCATTTTCATTTGATTTTATAACGTTTTTCGAGTTTCATTATAGATGAAAATAGCGTAATCAAATTTTCAGTTCCGAAAGCACTATTTCACAGTTAGATTTAAATACTAATTTTAAATTTGATATGTCTAGAACCTTAGAAATAATAAATAAGTTCATTACACGTTAAAAGTATTCTTAAATATTAAAACCGCAAAATTTTAAATATCTCGAAACAAAGAGAAACAAAAATAAACCACTTCGAAATGAAACGCTCATATCATAAACTCAATACATTTTAAAAGCATATTTTTATTATTTAATATTTCCTTCAGCGAGCTGAATTAAATATCTTGAAACAAAGTAAAACGAAAATACCCCACTTTCAAATAAAACGGCTCATATCAAAGTCGATACGCATCAAAAGTATATTTTTATTACATTTTCTTCAGCGAGCTGAAACTATCCCAGAAAATCCCACCGACCACATTTATTAAGTTAACATCCACCACGAAAGAAACACGAGCTAAAAGTACAATTTAAATGAAGATCGATCCGATCCGTCGTCTTTCAAGCAAGTGTTTTTGACGGCGTCTCGCACGATGATACGCCAGACGAAATAAAATTCCAACGAGATAGGAAAGTTTCCACGCCCGTTCGGAAGTTGGAAAAGTTGGAATGTTTACAGCCTCTGGCTTTTCAAGTTGTAAACCTGAAAACTCGTTCGGTTCGCGGTTACGATCGCTACGTGGAATATCGGCTCACACCCTCGATACTAACTTGCTCGATTCAATTCGGGCTGAATCAAAAAAAATACTATAAACAGTGTATCGAAGATTGCAATCGGTTCGAAAATTTTATTTGCGTTGCTTTTTTGGGCCTATCGTGTATGCTGGATTTGAATTTGCCGCTGATTTTTAATATTTAACCACTTTTATGCCACAAGAACACCTGTGCTCGTAGAGGTTGCTTAGCGCTAGGGCCACAAGAGCACCAGTGCACACGCTATGTACGCTCGCTGTTGTGCTTGTGATGGATTTCTTTAAAAATAAGCTGGAAATTTAAGAGGTTGTTGGTAATTTTAATGTTTGATATTTATCATCTGAAGTCATTGAAATTATTAAAATTGGGATCACTCTCCAAAGAATAACGTGTCGTTATTGTTAAAATACAGATGTAGTTGGCCGTTTTTTCTTTTTTTGAGAAGAAATTGTGCCAAAATAGAGTACGATATTGTGGCATGATATCGAACTTTTTGTGAGATCAATTAGACAATATGGAACTCGAAGAAATGTGGTTTTAACAGGTTGGTTATACGATAAGAGAAACTATCGATTTGTTAAAACAAAGTTTTCCTGAACGAAGAATTTCCAGAAATGTTGATGTTAATTGGCCAATTAGATGTCAACAAATGGCCATGTTGACCTATGTTAACAAATCATATACAATTCCTGAACTGAAAACAGAAATCCAACCCGTTATAGATAAAATTGAGCCGACTAATTACAAAAAAGCCTTCGAAAATTTGATCAAAAGAATCATTTGGCCAACATCAGATTTCATAACTAATCTGAACATATATAAAACCAATAAAAATTGTCCAATTAAATAATCTTTGATAGTGTTTCTTTTTTAAATTAAATCCATTGTTTCCGATGGACCACCCTATATAATACAAATATAAATATTTCTTGGATTGTTCTTCTTTCGCAAAACAAATGAGTTTTATGTGCGTTTCAATCGGATGAATAGTTTCGTTTTTCGCATGCCACTTCTTGAAATACTTGCTAAATTTCCACGAATATCCAAATTGGATATGCTGATGCAAATTCGGAATATTTAGAGACGAATCAGTTTCGCTTTTGGTGAAAAATCGACTGAAAAATTAACTATTCATAACGAAACGTCAAATATGCCGCCATTGAACCGTTCAAACGCTTCTATAATATTTTTTTCTGAAAAAAATTAACGATAATTATTTTTTTATCATAATTTTTTGTTTGTAGGTGTTTTAAACATTCAGTCATACACCATTATATTATCATTGTGACAATAAATATAAATTAATACGTATTTCGTGCACAAACGTGTCTCAATAAATCTGCTTAACGAACGCCTCGTGTGTTTGCTCTCAAAATAAATATTTGTTGAAATTTGCGAAATTTTCTCTTTTTGTCCTAAATATTATATACGATTTTATCTAGTGTCGTGTCTATTCATTTAACATGTATTTTACAATGAACGTTTAACTGGCTCGTTATTTCATCGTTATCGTCGTTTTTTCCTGTTTAACGAGATTGTTCTTTTTTAAAAAAAATAGAAATGTATTAGTGTTCGTACCTCATTTAAAATTTATAATGAATTTATGTTTTGCGAAATTTCGGTCCAAGCAAGTTTGATGATTAATATCAACTCTTTTAAAGGTTCAAACTTAAATAGTTAATTGAGTTTTGCCAAAAATTTGTAATATAATAAATTAAATGAACTTTGCTTTGCTTCTGCTATGCAAAATACTGCTTTGATGTTTTAGCGTGTGATATCTAAAAATACTTGATCTAAAACTAATTTATGTATACATACAATATTTTGTAATCTAAATACATAATTTTTACAATGCATATGGAACTTTTTAATGGAATCAATATAAAACATAGTTTAAATCAAGTTCGAGCGATACAACGAATTCGAACTATGTACTTATAAAGTTAATTGATAAATCACAAATTCAATCATATAATTTGCAATTATTACATTTGTCGACATTTATTACAATTTATCGATACACTTAAAACAGTACAAAAACTTTAATTCGTAGATAAACAAGATAACGAAAATAAACTCGTGCGATGATCATTACCTGAAAACGTGAGAGGGTTAAAATTTTCCATATGACCTTGCTCAACGAAAATTTTTTTTTTAAAGAATGAAAAACCTATCTTTGTTAAGTTAACCTTGTAAAGTGCTAATAATTTCTGCAGGTAAATATTTTTTTATAAATTTAAATTATATAAATATTTTCGTTCGACGCATGAACCGTTATGTATTAAAAGTTATTTTCATCAAACTTTCTCAATTTAAAAAACAAGAAAGTGAAAATTTTTTTTTTCTTAAAATAATATATTTGTCTTAAAAAACAGCCAAGACAGACTAAGACTTTGAATATGTCAATGGATAATTTTTTGACTAAACATAAGAAACGATCAATTTTAAAAATAATATTAAAAACTTAATAAAAAAAAAGTCGGAGTTGGTCGCAAATTTTAAAAAAATCAGGTTATAAATTAACCCCCCCCCCCTCCCACACACACATAAAATATTAAAATTATAAAAAATTGACAGGTTTACCTGTTTAATTTTAATATATAACATATAGTCAATTTCACAAAATAAATAACAAATAGATAATTTTAGAAAATAAACTTTACTTTTGTACAAACAAATACATTTTTTTTCTGTAGAAAGTGATTCAAATTTTATGATTATAATGAATCTGTATACAAAAACTATATCAATTCATAAAAAAAATATTTTTAAAAATTCTTAAGAGCCCTGAAGCGAACACCTCCACCGCCTATAAACAAATCCGCCACTGACCATCGGAATCAGTACAGCCCTATTCAAAACATAACACCTCCATCATTAAAACCAATACTCATAACAATAAAAACAATCAGCTAACACTCCAACCTTATCAAAACACAACAAACACATCCGTCTATCCCACCCCAAAATTCCCCATCTCCCCACCAACCCAGCGACCAAACATCCACAAAACCCCCCAAAACCCCACAAAATCTCAACACCACCGCTCTCAAAAGGTTAACCAACAAAAGCCCAACGCAAACAACGACCAGGAGGGTGTTGACGACCGTTCATTGGCGTCAAAGCAGTGCGACGACGCCGACGCCGCGGCCAACATGACCGCGACGCCCTCCCGATGACCGTCGGCCCTGAGGCCATAACACGCCAGATGACCGTCCAGGGCAAAGGGAGGCAGTATGCCGTTGCCATCAGTGGTACGTGCTCGTTGGTGAAGGGCGCTCGGTGGTCTGGCCGGAGCCAAAAGTGTTAAGTTTTGTAATGCTTTTGTGTTGTTGGCGGTGTGTTTATTTCGACTGCGGGCGCCGGTGCCAAAATGACGTTTTTTTCGGTCGGTTTTTGTTTTGTGACGTTGCAGTGTGCTTTTATAGAACTTGGATGGGTTTTGGTGGCGTTGGTGGCGTTTGGTCTTGAAAGCCGGACGTATTTTTGGAATGATAATTGTATATCGGTAATAAAAAGGACTTAAGTGCCAGAAATTCAAAATCGGTTCTATGTACCAACGTTCATGTTTTGAAATATGGTCGAAGTCTACAAAACCGATTTTTAGAACTTAACATATAGACGTCCCGATAAAACGTATGTATTATAGGGGGTTTCTAATCCAGGAAATCTCAAACGTTATTCATTTTCATTGAGCTGTACTACGATTTAAGGTTCATTATAATGCTGCGTTTTAAATTCTGCTCAAATCCAGAAAGTTACATAAACGCGTATTCACGGATTTAAATATGAGCGTTAAATCCTTTGTCATAAAGCATAATATTTGTTTGTACGCAGATTCTAACGTTTGAAATTTCCTGGATTAGAAACCGCCTAACATATAAGATATAAACATGTACACACTTTGAAAAGACTGTAAATTTCTACAAGCCAAGGAAAAGAAGAAATGCTTCATGAACCAAAGCGTAATTTCAAAGACATTTGTTTTGGTGTAAAAATTCAATAATTGAGCGTAATGTTATTTAAGCGCACATATGTATTGGATTGTAAAAATAATATTCTTTTATTATAGATAACACAGAAAACCTTTTTATTTCAATTATATGTAATGTAATTATATGACACTGTATATCGATCGTATGTGCCACTATGGGATTTTTTTAACAAAAACTGTTGTATCTCAAAATATTAAAAATGACACTTATTATTTACGGTATTTAATGGATGATTTGTTTGATTGATAAAATTGAATATTGTCGGATTGTGTTTGATTTGTTGTAATAAAATATTGTCGGACGTTAATCGTTCGTTTGTGATAATGATTGATTGTTCGTCGGGCGATTAGTTTATTGAAAGATTTGATTAATTATTTTCTCTTTTATGGTTATTGACAGCAGTCGAAATGTTTATATTTATATTAAAATGTACTATCGAAAGATATTGAAACGTTTCAGCATCCATATAGCGTTTTAACTGCCGGATGTTAACCGATATCGAGTACCTAATTGGACTCATAATTTTGGTTATTTTTTCATATTTGGACTGATTTTAATTTATCAAAATAAGCGACCAAGTAATTTCATTTCATAACAAACAGATACGTATTGAGCGATTTCAATTATATATTGTGATTTCTTTATAATACATCATTTTTTCGCGATATATAATCTACATAATACTGTTTTAAAACGTTTCGATATCGCAAATATAAACTTACATGTCGTAAAAAATTCATTCCAGTAATGTGATTGTGCATTTTCAAATAAAATAATAATTTGCAGACACTTCATGATTCTTAAAAAAAATATTCATCGGTAATAAAAAGTTAATCTATCTGCTCGGCAATAACTTTTACGCCTTTGCGCTCTTTAAGAAAGAAAATTATTGTTTCATAAAAAAAAATCGTAAAGTTGACAATTGAAATCCGAATAAATTAACAATTTTTTTTTCAGCAACGATCATCACCGCTGCTGCAGGCACAACTGTAGGATGGACCTCACCTACCCTACCATACCTTTTATCAGAAAACTCAACGATCCCACTAACTCCAGACCAATCTTCATGGATTGTATCATTGATGATCTTGACATCGTCAACAAGCCCTCTCCCAGGCGCATATATGGCAGACCACTTGGGAAGAAAACCAACTCTCCTCCTGGCAGCGATTCCTTACATCATAGGTTGGTTAAGCATCATGCAAGCTACCTCAGTCTTGGCTTTGTACATTGGGAGAATGATACAAGGTTTAGGCTATGGAATTATTTATACGACTGCCCCTATGTATCTTGGAGAAATCGCTTCGAATGATGTCCGAGGATCTATGGCTACCCTCATCACTGTTATGTCGAAAGTAGTTGAAACATCAAATTGTCTGGGGAATAAAGACATAACGCTTTGCGGAAATTGGTGTAAAACTTAATTTTAGTATGAAGCTGGATATTGTGGTTCTTAATAAAATGAAAAAATTCCGTGTTGATTTGAGGTTAGTATAACGTTTTACGTGGGGTCAAAGGTTACTGAAAACGGTTATAAAAAATATGTAACTTGATTTCGAAAAATTTATGATCGCATTAATTATTTTTAATAAGTTATTCTGTTTACGAATTAAAACATTTTCTTGGAAATTTTTGAGCTCTCCGCGTATGCACCAATGAGGGCTGCACACAAAATAATAACAATTATATAAACCAAATTATCTTTCAAACAGTTACTCTTATGAATAAATATTACAATATTATTTTGTAGGAAATTTTTTTACCTACAAATTCGATTTCCAATATTTTTCTGTAAAAGTTATAATTAACTAAATATTCACGAAAAACCGTTTCAGTAACTTTTGACCTCACTTAAAATCTCACGCTAATCTCAAATTGACATGGAATTTTTTTCCATTTTGTTAAGAACCACAACACCAAAATTCAATTTTATACCGATTTTTCCCCAGATAGAGCTTTATTTTGTCTTTATTCCCCAAATTATATATTTTATTCTGTTTTCAGTTGTATTACAAAGTATATTATGTTTCAGTTTGGCATTTTGGCACAGTATTGCTTCGGACCGTATGTTTCGTTCACTACGCTCGTCGGAATAAACATGTCACTCCCGGTAGCATTTATTTTGACATTTATATGTTTACCAGAATCGCCTTATTACAGTTTGAAACAAAACAATCGAAAAAACGCAGAAAAATCGCTGAAGTTCTTGAGAGGCCGCGACAATAACAAGGCAGAATTGGATTCAATGGAAAAATTGGTGAACGAAGAGATGAAGCACGAGAGCAGATGGAAAGACGTGTTTCAAATAGAAGGCAATAGAAGAGCTTTAATTATAATTTTAGGAATATACACTACTCAACAATTGTGTGGGAGTACTGCAATTATTTCGTATGCCCAACAAATATTTGAGGCTAGTGAAGGTGGTTTGAAAGCTGAACAAGCTTGCATAATATTAGGCAGTATGCAATTATTAACGTCAACTGTTTCATCCCTTTTAGTTGATCGATTGGGTAGGAAACCGTTGCTCCTTACCTCTTCTTTAGGAGTCGGTTTATCAAACCTCGTTGTGGGTGTGTACTTTTTGTTGAAAGAACAACAGTTCAAATATATAAGCAGCATCAATTTAGTGCCCATAGTGGCCATTGTGATATTCATCTGTTCCTATACGATAGGATTGGCGACAGTTCCTTTCGCTATTACTTCCGAAATGTTTCCTACGAATATAAAATCTAAGGCTACTTGTGTTATTCAAACTTATACGGCGCTTTCTACTTTCGCTGTGACCAAGTTGTATCAGGTTGTTGCCGATAATTTGGGTACATATTTTGCTTTTTTGGGATTCGCTTCGTTTTCCGCCATAGGGTTTGTTTTCATATTGTTCACTCTTCCTGAAATGAAAGGCCAATCCTTTGAAACTATTCAGGACCGTCTCAATATAAAATCTAAAGTGATCAACAACAAAATTGTGCCCGAAGAACAAGTTTGAAAATTACATAGCAACATGTTATTTTCGACTTGACTGATTATGAGATTTTTTTGAATGGAAAGATTTATGATAATTTATTATGTAGGTATGTCATGATTTATTCTCATGATTCTTATCTCAAATTTAGCATAGTTAATTATAAATACAAATAATTAAATGATAATTGTTAACGAAACATTTTTTCTTGTATTTTAATTTAATTTTAATGTTATTTTCCATGTTATAGAATGTGATGGATATTATATATTTTTTGTGATATTTAGAATAAAAATATTTGATCATTTTGTTAACTTTATTTCATAATAATACAATATTATAAAATAGAATTATTGATTTATTAGTAACAACATCAAGAAATTAAAGCAACTACAAAAATGTTTTAAAATTAATCAATAGATGGCAGCAACTTTTAGAACCTACATATTTTACAATTTTTAAATTTAAGCACATATTTTAATAACGGGTGACCTTCAAACTTTCTTGACATGTCATGAAACAACATAATAATTGAAAATTTTTAATAAGTAACGTCCAAAAGTAATCATTAAAATTTAATTAAACCCATAACTCTTTTATACACGGTTCCGAAATACCACGATTCAAAAAAGAACTAATAATTTTTTACACTGTTTTTTTTACTTTAACACGGTATAAAAATGAAAAATATATATTATTATGCCACAATGGTACGATCCGGAGCAGGCCAGTATACAATTATAGTTGTTAAATGAAAATTTTCTATGTTTTTGATGATTTTGTATAGCAAAATTATCCACATTATACATTTTTTATAAAATATAATTGGATGGATTTTCCATCCAAATACATATACTGATAGAACCCATCTCCAATTTTTATATGGTTACCATTGTACACGATAGTCTCTGGAAAGTATATTTCTTGTAAAAAAAAAAAAAAGGATTGGGTGTAATGGAATCTATCCCCAACTTTTATATGGTCACTATACGATTTTTTTACACGAGTCTCTGGAATGTACGTAGAAAATTGGGCATATATTTGAATGGAAGTTCCATTATCCAATTCACATCTCCAATTCATAGTTCAATTATTCATATCTCCAAATTTTTAATGGTCCACCATACGTCTCTGGGACGTATCCCCCGTGCAATAAGAAATTAGGGTATACATACTTCAAAATATAAAATACAATTTTTTTTCTAACTTAAAAACACAATATTATAACAATACCACCATCATTGTTCCCCTAGCCCTAGACGAACTCAACGCATTTCATTGTTATAACGATACTATCGAATCAACGCGCAATCTTCGAGATTGCGAATTTCCCGATTTATTACCGATATAAAAAGGCTTTTGCGAAAATCCGAGCACCAGTGGCGTCCCGAACCCCTCGCCAACCACCTGAAATTTAAATAATAAATACAAACCCCTCAAAAAAAAGAAAAAAACCAAGATGACGACCGATATTCGCAAGCGATCGCACAGACGACAGTACTTGGCCTCGGCCTGCGGTATAATTTCAATTATTCACATTTCGCACATAACACTTTTTTCCGATTCGAAACGCATGAAGGATTCATCGGAAATCGTTTATTCATCGGAAACGGGATTGGTTTCGTCGCGACGCCATTTTCGCGATTCGCACGTTGTAATTTTCGCGATGGGTAATTTTTCAGTGCTAAATAAATTATGTCCGTACTTTCGGGCTGGCTGTACACTGTGCGCCGTTAATAATTCATTTTTACGCTGTTTACGCCGTAAATTAAAGAATTTAATTTGCATTCATTAGCATCGGCCATTATGGTTGTCTGATATATCTGGGGAGCCATTTTTTATTGTCGCTTTTATTTGTGGATCGTTTTCGATAAATCTTTTGTGTTCGATTGGTCTTTGTTGAAAGTCCAATGATATTGAAAGGTCTCTATTACTTTGATAAATTATGCGTCTGTTTTTTTATGATAGAAAAATTGCAAATAAAATTGTTTACGATTTGCGATTTTCATGGAAATCGTTTGAATTCATTAATGGCTATTCGATTTCACATTAATTTTCCATACAAATGTTCAAAATTGTATTCGTAGAATTTGTTGAAAATTTATTGATAGATATAAAAAAATATTATTTAAATGCCTTTTCATTATTTCATAAATATTGGTCTGGCAATCGATTATGTACATATATTTAATGAAAATATCTGATTTCTCTTCTCAGAACGATTCTTCATTAAAATTTAATAAACGATTGAAATAATAAATACGATTTTATTATTAGAAAGTTTCCTACGCGATAACCAACAAAATATAATAACTATTTCAATATTTTATTGTTCGCGATATGATATTATATTACTTCATATTTCATAATATGATAATACCGCGATAGCATCATAATCTAAAATCTTATGTTAGTTTTTTTTCATCGAAAAATAATATTTTTATCTGAAAAATATTCAAATATTCACGTTTTTCTGAATACCCCGACAATACAAAGCAGACAATTCAAAACTTCTATACTTAGTCCCATTGAAATTTAGAAAAAAAATCACATTATTTATGTGCAGTGATTTGTCACATTTGTCAGACGACCTAGTTCAATCATCGTCATTTTTTGTCAATGCGTCATTCATTTCCATAAACCAAATTTTCCACCTATTCAAAAAACAGACATCATCACAAATTAACAAGTCTAGGGTTCTCAATCGAATATTCGAATTATTCGTCAGTTTTATAATTATTAATAATTCGAATTATTAATAAAATATTCGAATATTATTCGTGTATTAAAAAATATATGCAGAATCAACCAACGATATTTAAAATATAAAAATAGCTTGAGAAATAAAACACACGATGCTCACATTATGGTATTTTCCCATTAGACTTGCACAGATGGCCGGCAAATACAAATTACTAACTGTCAAATCATGAATTTGTAGCCAAAGTTTAAAATACGTGTACACAATTTTGAAATTCGATAACATTTAATTACACTTTCCTTTTAGAAAAACTAAATGTAGGGGTTGAATAAGTGCTGCATGTCTCACAATCAGTCAGAATGTTTAATTAAGTTGGGTTAGGTTGGTTATTTTTAATTCTATAACATTTAAGGTAATGCACCAGTGGTCGGCCATGTATCAGTAATTGACGACTTCTCAGAAAACGTAAAAATTAAAGTTTTTAAAGACGATAATCTTTCGGAATGGGTGCGAATAATTAGCTGTTCATTACATCTTAACATATGTTATGTATCGCACACTTTCCGAAAAATTATAGTCTTTAAAAAAAAACTTTAATTTTTCCGTATTTTTGAGAAGTGGTAAGCCATAGGTCAAGTATGACGAAGTGGTCAACCACTTGGTTGACAACAGAAGTGGTCAACAACTGGTCTCGTTAACTTACTTTCACTTTCCTCTAGTATAACTGAACTTAAAGGATTGAGCAAAGGTCGCACTTCTCAGTCAAAAGCACTAAACGTATTAAAAGAACACCAATTTAAATTATAAGTGTAAAAAATTATAGAATTTTAACATGGTGTAAGCGTGCTTTACAACTTCACTATGAATCAGCGACAACAGCTAGCGATTTATATATGTGTGAGTATGCCAGCCATCTGCACCAGTCTTAACAGTACCATTATTATTTTTTTTAATTAAAATTTAAAAAATCAACGAACAAATTCGAATATTCGAATTCCTCTCAATTTACTATTTAATATTCGAATATCTGAATTCTTCGAATATTTGAAAGCCCTACAATAACGACCCAATCTAACCTTCACCCAATTCCGAAACTCCAGCCACCCTGACCGCAGCAACAGCAGGCACGGTAACAGCCTGGACGTCCCCATCGCTCCCTAAACTCGAAGAAGCCGGCTTAACAACTCCAGAAGACAACTCCTGGATAGCTTCCATGTACATGCTGTGCTCTGTGGCCAGCGTGCTCCCAGCTGCCTATATGGCCGAGAGGTTTGGCAGGAAGCCCACCCTGCTCCTCGGAGCTGCCCCCTATATCCTGGGATGGATCCTCGTCCTGCTCGCCAGGTCTTCGGTGGAGATATACGTCTCCAGGATGCTGTCGGGATTGGGCACTGGCATCGTGTATACTCTCTGCCCTGTGTATCTAGGGGAAATTGCTGGGGATGAAATACGAGGCTCCCTCGCGTCCATGATCACGCTCATGAGCAAGGTGAAAAGCCGTTCGGCTGTAATTTATGTTTCGATTTGATGTTTAGATAAATGGGGTGTTGTTTATGTATAGTCACTGGAGGTAGTTCAAATTTATCGCAGGTTTCAGTTACCGGTAATTTTTTCAAGCTTTTTATTTTCCAATTACCTTACCGATGTATTATCGGAAAATTAAATTTTGTAGAAAAAATACGAAATACTCGAATGATCCAAAAATACTATATTTTTTTTTAAATTCCAAAAATATTCACATAAAATAGGAATGCCAAATTAACTTTAACGCTCATTTACCAGTAATTCCATTTTTTTTTTAATAATTTCTGCTTTGAATTAAATTTTAAATATAAGCCGGGGAAAAAAACGTACACTTACACAGCCCAATATTTTTTCAAAAATATTCGAAAGACAAAATAATGATTTGCCGGTAAATTTCCCAACTGTTATTTGGATCATTTATCGGTAAACCGGTTTACTGGTAATGACTTCCATAATAAAAATATCTTAGAAAAAGGTTTGTATAAATCGACTTAAAACCTATATTTGAGTTGGGTCGAAAGGTAGAGCTGACTGTTTAATGGGCGAAGTCTTCAAATTGGAAGATTATTAGGATACCAATTGAGAAAAATGAAAAAAAAACTTTTTTGAATTGTTTGAACAAATTTCGCGAGTAGTTTATAACATACTTGTTAGGGCGATTTGGTTTGTCAGTTTTACGCAAATTATGTATGTGATATAAACGTACATTCATACAGTTCAAACGTTAAAACATATCACTGTACAACATGTATTATAAAAGCGAGACTTTTTTAAGACATGGTTAAAAACTGAAAAACTACACTGAAAATTCGTTAAGAAATTTGTTTTAAGCACTTATAATACATTTTTATTCAGATTCAAACTCAAATTTGTTCAGAAGTGTGATAAAAAATAAAATTAAAAAACACCGACTTACTCGGATCATTTACAGGTTTACCGGTTTAATAATTCGCTAACGTCTATGATTGTCAGTTTTTTTTAAATTATCACGATTTTATTATCGGAGTATTATATAATAGTTGAATTTTTGCCAGTGTATTTTTAGCGTATTCCGAAAATCGTGCTAGCAACTGTTTGTCGCAGGTCATGAAAATTATCAAGGGGAAAAGTTGCAAATTTTATCTTGATGGATTCTTACAAAAAGTAACATGGTTATAAATTTTCAAGTCTTGACGATTTACAAACTAGACTGTTGATAATGATCGCGCGACCGATTTAACATAAAAAAAATATCTCATACATTTTATCCTTAAACACTCGGAATTTCCTCGTTGACGTCATTCTTCCATATAAAAACTCAACAAACATACAACTAACAATATCAATTCAATGTAAAACTAAATATTATATTCCGTTATTATATTCAAAGTATACATTATCATTATCAAATTATTATTTCGACGAAAACTAACTGTATTCTTGAAAAATCGATGAAATACGAGGTTCTCTCGCCTCCATGATCACGTTCATGAGCAAGGTGAGAGCCAAAAAGCTTTTCCGGTGTGATATATCTTCGAAGGAAAACTTCGATGTTGCGAAGATAAATCGATAGTTATTTATGTATTAAAAGGCGGGGATTTTAAAATGGGGCGGTTTCATTTTATGCTATCGATAATTTTCGTTTTTGAATATGTAATAAAACGAATGATTCATAATTTTTTAACATCAATTATTAGATAATCTAATCTGTGCTTAATATGTTAAGAATGGTTTAGATATTTATCGGATGGTTAGCGATTATATTACGAACCACTTTATAAATTTTAATAAATTATACATTTATTAACAAACAGCAAGAAATTATATTTATATAACATAATTCAGAGCACTATCAATTTAATGTATTTGTGTTAATTATATTTATGTTTATCTCAATAGTCCTCGTGTAAAAGATTAAAACGTATTGTTTATTGTACATATATCAATTGACAAATTAAATTGCTATTATTTAATACAACTTTAAGTCAACATAACAGTGCTTAATTCACGCATTCGATACGCTCATTCAAATATGTCCGTCAATACACTATTGACTGTTTTGACACGGGTACTATGTATTCAAAATTCAATATGAATTTAGGCATGTCACTGTCGAGGCTATATTAAGCCTCTTTCATAATTTTATCTTAATAACCAAATTATCCAATTTATAGATAATGTTGATTCATTAATAAACTTATCGATTTGATTACACATGCTAATCGTACTACGAGGTTTGCATATCGATTCGAGCATTTGCTAATGCTCCGTTATGTTAATAATTATATTATATTTAAATATATATTTTTTGTATTCGCCAAAGCTTATTATGTATTTGGGTCAGCAGAAAAAAATATTATTTTTAAATAAAAGTTTTTTGAAATATGATTTCAGGCAGGTATCCTATTCGAATACTCAATAGGGCCATATGTATCAATAAAAACATTGGCTGCAATCAATTTAACTATACCCATCCTATTCTTGATACTCTTCACGTTCCAACCTGAATCACCCCACTTCTATGCTAAACGAGGAAACCTCGAAGCAGCCAAACGATCATTGACGACTCTAATGGATACCCAAGACATAAAAACCGACCTAGACAAGATAGAAGCCCTGGTAAGCGACCGGCATTCCCAAGCGCCAGCCAAGTGGACCGAGTTGGTTACCGTGGCTGGATACCGCAGAGGCTTGGTCGTCCTGATCGTCCTGTACACGATCCAACAATTTTGCGGAAGTTCCGCGGTCATAGCCTACGCCCAGCGAATATTCGCAGACGCCGACGGACGTATGGGGGCAGCTGAGTCTTCTATAGTCTTGGGCGGTGTCCAATTGGCCGTCGCCCTACTTTCTGTTCTGCTCGTGGACAGGTTAGGAAGGAAACCGCTGCTAATAATATCCTGCGCTGGAGTGGCCGTCACAAACGTCACGCTCTCTGTCTACTTTTACCTATTGAAGAACGACGATGATATCTCTACAAAACTCGGATGGATACCGCTCTTAACCGTGTCCCTATACATCGTCAGTTACACTATTGGCCTGGCCACCGTCCCTTTCGCCATCACTTCTGAAATATTCCCGGCCAATGTTAAGTCTTATGCCACTAGCGTGGTTCAGATGTATACCGGTGTGGCCACTTTCGCTGTTATCATGTCGTATCAGAGTATGGTGGATGTTTTGGGGAACGATGTCGTTTTTATGTTTTTCGGGTTTGTGTCTGTGGTGGGTTTGATTTTCGTGTTGTTTGCAGTGACCGAAACCAAAGGGCAATCGTTGTCGAGTATACAAGATAAAATTAACGAAAAATCTGAACGCGATGCGGTGCAGTCTTGTTGACGTTCTCGCTGCAATATTGTTGGGTTCTATTTACAGAACAAATGCTGTGATAAATATTTCAAAATAACTCATATCGTAATTTATATAATTTTGTTGAGAATCCATTATGTTCTATTTATTTTATTTATGTTTAGTAATAATTATTATTTTTAATATATTTTTCTGTGATAAAATATTTAAATATTACTTATATTATGATATTAAATTTTTAGTGTGAAGATATACATATTGTTTTATTTAAATCAAATTACACAACTCCTATAAATGTCTATGAATTTTAATACAACAGTTCGTTATTCTATTGACCTCAAATATTTAAATAAGGAATATAATGAATAGATTAAACACAAATATATATTAAAAAGTATACTTGTATGCGTACCTTTGGGATACTTGTCGAGTCGAGTAATTAAATTCCTTTCTTGAACGGAAAATTTCAATATTTAGCAAAGACCTTAACATAAAAACTGCGCACTAAAATATAAGTATGTATCGCAATAAATTACTATAATATGTTAATTTTTAAAACATTATTTCCAATCACACTGAGGAATGTAACTGGCACATTATTTTTAATGGGATTTTTTAGTACAGAGGAAATTAATTGAATATCATTTGCTATTCAGAAGTTAATTGATTTTTTTTTTCGTTTTAATTATACGAACAATGCGGGTTAGTTTAACAATTCCACAATAAACTTTGTTTTTGACAACTTGATTCATTCAAATGACATAACATCCGCGTGATTTTAAATTTAGCACTTGCAAAATGTTCTCTCGCGAAATAAATTAAAATAAACGATGGACCCCATTTATTAACAAAGTCAAATAAAAAAATACTTCATAATATAAAACACAAATATTATTTTCACATCACTTTTATTCCACTACAATATTTTATGTTAATACATATATACAAAGTAATACTTGTGTCGCTGCGGCGTTAATGGACAGTGTTGTAATATTGTACATGCGCGATTTTTTGCTCATTATTTGCACATCAAAAAGAAAATTAATCCTATGTGCCTATTTGCGATTTGGCTCTCAAAATTTTCGCTTTGCTCAATGCAAAAAACGATGGAATACGAAATACGGTTTGAGTTCTAGCGCAACAAATCTATTTCGAGTTCGGAATCTATTTTCCGACGACTACGACACCGTCCATTGTCCTCAGCCTGTCTTTTCATTGAATCCCGTATACATTCAACATTTTGACACAAAATACACTGTTTTTCACACAAAAAAGGAACATAAACATTTATTCACAAATATTACATCATAACGTGTCACAGACGCGATCAACACTTTCCACTCGGAATATTAACATTATTATTTGTTATTAACTATTCAAATATTAATTCGCTAAGTTTACGATAAAATTTTGTAATTTATTATCTACATATTATTTTACATACACGTTTCGCATATAAGAAATAGAGTTTTATTGCGAAATCGAGAAAATAAACAGCCACTCATGTTCCAATACGTCGATAACGTTTTGTTTCGCATATTATTGAATATTCATTTTGTGCCGTTTCGCGGCTTGAAATTCAATCAAACTACTGATAAAACTGGCGAGCTACAAAATGGCAGAAACTTGAAAAAAAAAAAAACTTGAGCAAAGATATCGGAAAAGCGAAATGCAGTATATTTGATCAAGTGTATGTCGAGTCGAATGGGCAATATATCATCTTTCTGTCGGTGTTGTCTGAGAAAAATATTTATTCAAAACCCGCACACTATCATAAGTTTCCATGTACTCGGTTCGAATAATTAGCGAGTGCAAATTTCGATGACATCGACCTCCTCTCTTTCTCTCTCTCTCTCCACTTTTCTCCTTTATCAGTACTTTATCTCTTCGGCTCACCGATTCCAGCGGTTCCGATTTTTTTTATCGTATCGTGTCCCGGTCGTTGCCACTCCGACTGCTTTATATTCCCGATGACGTCTGTAACCTTCGTATTTTGCCTCACCCACGTATTCTTTTTGCGGTCCCTGTGTAAGATACCAGACGCTCCCCAAACGCTCTCTCGTACAGGTTAATGTTATCGTCAAGTTATTAAAATGGTGTTTGTATAACTATCCTAGACATATATCAGTACTACGCATCGGAAAACATCTGATGTATTCATGTATGCTGGTCGCATAGTGAATTGCATGCGAACTCTACGTTTCGATCATGTACGAATCGCATGAGTGTGGAATTCAAATCCAATTGGAGTCAATCAGCAAATTCGTATCAAAATCGATTGCACATACTTACAGTGTTGATTGACGATAGTGTGTGTTAATATTGCCATTGCAAAAGAAAGATGACGCAGCGCCCGATCAAAACGAAACGCAAATTATCATTTATTTATTTTTTGCATATCTAACATAAACAAACGTTCGAAATATCAAAGGCGAATATTTGAATTATATTTTCATTGAAATGACCCGTCAATGATGACGAATTTCCGTTTATGCTCAACCGCAAATCAGCGCCCAAACCAACATTCGCAATCATAAATCACAGATTTCTAAATTTCGATAGTTTCAAACGGGCAACGACACATGTCAAAACTTTTTATTCATTCACAAGCCAACCACGTGGTCGAGACTACGCAAGGTTATGTTTACTATTACACACATCACACCAAGAAAACTCAGCGCCGATAGCGAAACCCATCCGCCGACATATCCAAAAAGGCACACGCTGTCGGGAAAGCTCAAAAGCAAAACAAAAGCACGTGGCCATCCGGAGCCGGAGCGCGCTTTCATCCAAGCGTGAGCCTCGTGTATATATGCTTAGGAATGTCATCGTTGATTCTACACACACTCATATGCTACCAATACACACATGCGCCAAGTCAAGGCTGATTGGAAAGATCAAGCGAAAAGCACGGGCACTGGTTCAGTTGTCAGTCGCGCCACCGGCCTGAACGGTCGTCGTCAGCCAGCTCCTGATCATCGCTGCGGAAACCGTCATCGTGATGACTTTCGTCGTACCACTGATCGGCCACGTGAGGCGATAGTCGAAAATGTGGAAATTCAAGAGCGGACGTCGCCGCGACAGCAGCCATCGCACCCGTTGAGTGCGCCGCATCGCAGCTTTTTTGCAATCCCCGTATAACCTCCGCGTGTGTGTGTGTTGTGTGTATATGTCTGCGTCGTCTGGAACTGCCAAGATGACCAACGACAAGCTGCTGCATTGGAAAGAGTACAGGGCGGCCATATCGTGTGAGTACTCTAGAGTCAACATCGTGTTCCGCGTCTACCCACATGTATGTTTCGTCGAATGCTTATCGCTAGGATAACGATTCGTGACCACATGCTCACTCATACATCGTACTGCTCCTTGTCATTGGTTTTTTTAAATGTTTACGTGTTGGGTGATAATCGTACGAATGATCATGCGTGCGAAACATGACCCATTTATCGTTATTCGACCCGTGACCTGCCGTTCCAGAATTATAGATAAATTATGGTTCAGTGATTATCACTATCTAGGAAACCCCCCGCATCGAAAGCCCTTTTGAGAACATCTTTATTTAGAAGAATAGTCTCACGAAAATATATCTCGAAGAATATCCTTTTCAAAAGAATATTTCTCTCTATAAATTTAAAAACATACATAGATATCGCCCTAAGATTATGCCTAAGAAAGTTTAATGATTTTGTGAAAGCGTTACATAATTTCAGGCATGTTAATGACATCTGAAAAATATCAATATATTTTTTAAGATAAAATTATAGTATCTAATTTTCGTAAAATATAAATTTCATTCATAATTATATATAAATTTGTAGCTTTTTTTAAATAATTTAATTTATATATTTTATGCTAAAAATGTATATTTTTTAAAAAGGGGGACACCTATATATTTTTTCAAACTATAAAAAGGAATATTTCTTTGATGAAAATATTCCTTTGAAAGAAATATTCTGTGAGATACATTTTCATGAGACTATTCTTCCAAATAGCGATATTCTTGAAAAAAATCTCGAGGCGAGAAATTTTCCGAATAACGACAATCACTGAACGATAAATAATATATCATATCTCCCTTGTAGCAACCCTCATCATGGTGGCCGCCGGTAATGCCATAGGATGGACTTCGCCCACCCTGCCCACGTTGATGAGTGACAATTCTCCGATTCCCATCACGCCCGACGACAGCTCCTGGATCAATTCCATCATGATCTTGTCATCAGTAGTGAGTGCTATACCAGCCGCATACCTTTCCGACCGGTTCGGAAGAAAGTCATCGATGCTCGTCGCGGCGATCCCTTATGTTATCGGATGGATGATGATCTTCTTCGCCACTACCAAAGTTGAACTATACATTGCCAGAATTATGCCCGGATTAGGTTATGGAATTATTTATACGATATCTCCCATGTATTTGGGAGAAATATCGTCGGATAGCGTCAGAGGTTCTCTCGCTATATTAATTACTGTGATGAATAAGGTAATTTTTTTATATATATTTTTTCATTCAAACTAGAATCGTATATTAATTTTTATTATTATCTTTTCAGTTTGGCATTTTATTGCAATATTGCATTGGTCCATATGTGAGCATGAAAGCGTTGGCTGGATTCAATTTGACAATTCCGATTCTGTTCTTCGTGACTTTTATATGGATGCCAGAATCGCCTTATTATTACGTGAAAAAAGATGACAATCAAGCGGGGCTGAAGGCGCTGAAAAGGCTGCGCGTGAAATTCGACAGCGATGAAATGAAGAAAATCAAGACCACCGTCGCTGAAGACATGAAAAACAAAGGCAAATTCATGGACCTCGTCGCAGACCCATCCAACAGGAAGGCATTGAGCATAACGCTCGTTTTATTCGCAACCCAACAATTTTGCGGCAGCGCAGCCGTCATAACGTATGCCCAAAAGATCTTCACAGAGGCCGGTGGCAAAATAATGGCTAGTGAGGCATCCATCATATTAGGTTGTGTCCAAGTTTTCGTCGCAGCATCGGCAGTCTTCCTCGTCGACCGAGTCGGGAGGAGACCCCTCCTGATCATCTCCTCGCTGGGAGTGTGTGTGATGAACGTCGTGATCGGATCCTACTTCTTCTTCAAGGACTACTTATCCTACGACATGCAGGCTGCGGGACTGCTTCCAGTCATCGGGATCGTAGCCTACATCATTTTGTACACGATAGGACTTTCGACTGTGCCCATGGCTGTCACGTCAGAGATGTTCCCGACTAATGTCAAGTCCCACGCGACCAGTGTGCTCCAAATTTTTGTCGGGTTAACTACGTTCACGGTCACCAAACTGTTTCAAGTGATCGCGGACCGTTTAGGGAACTTTGTTATATTTTGGAGTTTTGCTGTTTGTTCGCTGTTAGGTTTAATTTACATTTATTTAAAACTTCCCGAAACGAAAGGACGCTCATTCTCAGCGATACAGTATAATTTGAAGCACGACAGGAGTCCCGATCGCGATCACGAACAAGATCAATCTTTATGATGTATATTCCCGATGTTAATAAATGTGTTATTTTTACATCACTAAATGCTAATTATTAACCTTTTCAACAACATCTTAAACTTAACCAGATCAACAATTAAGACTACAAATAAATACTGAAGCTTAATACGAAACAAAATTAACAATTGCCTAGTGTAAAAAATTGGGTTTTTTTACACGTTTATCCTCATGAGTGCAAATGCTGATGTGAACACTAACGCCGACCATGATATCGTCATTGATGCTGAGCTGAATACTGAAAAATCTCTTGGATCGAAATCATCTGCTAATCTTCTATTCCTGACAATATCTCCATATACCTTTGCAGATTTTTTGGCGGTCCTTGTCTTATTTTTTGAAGTGTAATCAACGTGGAAGAGACCGAAACGTTCCCTGAATAAACAAAAACATGAAATGATTATCATATCGAGCAAATATATACTTTGACCAGTTTATAATTAATTAAATTCTCTTAAACAATATTATTTTATTAAACATAGCAATTGTGAAATATTTCCGAGTTTGTTTTGTTTTAATTTGAAAGTATCATTTATAGTAGGTTAGTAGGGTATCTCATATAATATATCGTTTTGTATGCATTCGTATGAATTCGAATAATGCTTGCTGAATTGCCACTCTAATTGCCTATTACATGCTCTAGTTAAACATTTACGTGGTGATCACCTTGAAAATAGATTTTTAAACGTTTATGTTATTAAACTTTGATCGTAAAAAGAATGATTTAATTTTTCGATTGTCATTATTGGATATAACTAATCCTACGATATAATACCTTAATGATTGATTATTTGAGATGACGATATTAAATGACCGAAAACTTCTAAGTACACATCAAACTATGAGGAAACAGATAATTATGCTATACTTATAGATATTGCTAATCCTCATGTATCATATAAGTATATAACGTATCTTGAACTGATTATATTGGATATCAATAAATCGAAAAAGATATAATATAAGATAGGTTACAAGCACACTTATGGATATTATAACTTTTCACATAGACTGAAAAGTATCAACATTTTCCAATAAATAACAAGATTTTGCAACAAATTTAGCATGGTATTTTTAATATTTGACGATCAAATATTCCGTGGCTTGCGGCCAGAATATTATTAAGTTCGTTACACTCATCTTATATTGTATATTATATAAAACATACGCGAATGATTGTTAATTTATTATTTTACGTTTTCCTTATGCGGGAACCACGATGTATGAATACTGTACTGTATTTAAATATTAAACGAATTTAGCGAGAAAAATTTGCATAAATGGAAGGATCCAGTCGGCGTCTTTATTATACTATTATATTATTACATATAATATAAAATGTTTATATACAACAGGGTTTTTAGAAAGTCTATATTGCAGTTTTTAAACTTTGACGTCTGATATATATTTTTTTTTGCGATCATTTAAAAATATATTTTATAGATTCGATTCGATATTTAATTGTACAGTATTAATTTCATAAAGTTTCTGTTTTTATAGCATATGATTGTTTTAAAACAACAATTTAATTTCGTAAGAGATAATTTATTTTCCGTTTTCAGTCCGTTTAATCATAAACAACAATGACGTCCGCGTTGTTACGAAAATATAATTTACATTATTACATTTACAAAAAAAACTACGCCGATCCGATTTATCAACCCAATAATCGCGAAAAAGATTTACTACAATTTTATCGATTAATAATCGAAAAAAAAAGGGACGCGCCTGTAGAGATTTTTCCATGTAAGTAATACTAAGCCAAATTCGAACAGAAGCAATCTAAGCTGGCATAAGGGTGCCCGAGGGAAACTCGGAAAATAAAACGAATTTCGAAAGAGAAAAGAATTATGAGTAACGGGGACGGGCGTTCTTATACCGTAGAGATAATTTACGAGCGTCCCGGAAAAGCGGAAGATGCTTGTCGGAGGAAAACTCCCGTTGCACAACCCGCTCTCCGGGGATTTTTCATTTAGGTTTCGCGTAATCGCTACACTCTTTATCCTATCGTTATTAATGGAGAAAGAGCGATTCAGAGATAGGGGAATGTGAAAAAAACCGTTTTGAAAAGTCGACCTTTCGTGTAATCCGGCTTGTCCGTCTTCATTTGTCTGCGAACCCTTTCCGTTTATGATATAATATAACGCAGTGTTTTGGAACCTTTTTCTTTTAGGGTGCGATAACGATATCTTCGAAATTTGGCGGCGCATCAGGGCGGGCATATTTTTTAAGACTTAAGAATGTTCGGGAGAGGCAAATAAAAATTTTGCCTTTTTTTCTATATAAAAAAAGGTGTTGCATGTCTAAAAATTTAATAAATTTTTACCTTAAAGAACTATCAATATTGTTAAAGACATTTCTTTTCAGGAGGCACAGTTATATAAAATTTAAAATTCAAAAAAATTTCGATACTAATACATATTTCATGTTCATATTATAATAATTATAGCATCGTAGGCGATTTTTTTTATTGAAACCAGTAAAATGAACAATAAATTGATTACAATTTTTTCCAATAAGTTTCTTTTTATTACAAAATTATTTGCAACTACAAATTTTACTTTCGTTTCTTCTTTTGTAAAGTAATATAAACTTTTCTAACATGGTAATTTTACGAAAACAAAGGGACGAACGCAAATCACGAAAAAAAAAAACTAAACTTTTGATCACTCTAAGCATACCAAAAAATAAAAATGTGCATTTATTTATAGAAATTACATTAATTTTATATTAAGAACAAATTTTTCCTTGGTAAGAAATGTTCCGCGACACAATGGTTGTGGAGCACTGATATAACGCACATAAACTCCAATAAGCCATATTTAACTCGGGTCGTCGTGAATTTCGCAAAAAAATATTTCTATAAGTGTGGGAAAAGGTTGTTTTGAAAAAATCGTCAATCGATGTATTGATTTATTTATAAATGCATGTATAAAAATATTGTTTTGATCGTTATCGTATGCATGTGTTTACTAAACAAACATGTTTGTGATTATCACCTTTGCGAAAACAACTTTTACGTTTGTATGCTATTTTAGTCGGATGATTCTGAATCGGAAAAATACTTCTCATTCGTTAGGCATTCATTCATCAAATACAAAAATTCTCGCAGGATTTTCCAAATATTGTTTAACAATTTGAACACTTAACAATTTTCCGAGAGTTTCTCGACAAAATATTAATTAACAGTGTATAAGGTCAACAAACAAAACTTCGCGAGCGAAAATCCAAACAAGAATTCTTGTTAAAAACAAAAAGTAAGATTATGACTGATTTTACTCAAAAAACATTTTCGCTTTAACACTACATTTTTCTGAAGTATTTTATTTTTATTACCGATCGATCAATTATAATAGAATCTATGTTTCTAGTAGCAGTAAGTGGCGTCAAACGATAAAGTATAAGATACCGTCACCTTGGTTGTGTCTAATTGTAGTTTATCAACCATAAAGGAATCGACAGAAAAACAAATTATCGCAGCAATTACTTATCTCCAAGCAATTAAATAAACAAACTATGAAACTCAAACCAGCCCATGGTGCAGCAGTATGTTGCAGGGACTATCAATCGTAATGATGATGGTTCAAACTGCGGGTATGGCAAGAGTAAGATTCCGTTTTCAACATCCACACGATCATCTCAAATTTGGTATTTAACCATTTGACCAGAAAATGAGAGTTAAATTTCTCGTTAATGAGACGATTCCAAAAAATGGTTCCAATCACAAGGCCTATTTATCTATCACCATACAAATTATAATATAATGTGCCGGCATTGCGATTGATTTTAACAATAATTACATTCGATCGTCAATAGTCGGAACACCAGTATGTGCAGAACGCGTGTTTGAATCGATCCTCCTTCCCCTTTCTCCTTCCTATATAAATCCTATCACTGAAGAAAGCAACGGTATATCATTCCCCAGGATAATCACTAAAAAGTGATCAGGGTTACCTGGTCCAAAAAAAAAATTAAACTAAGATTGAAAATTTTATAAATAGACTTACGAATATCCTCGCTCCCATTCGAAGTTATCCATGAGGCTCCACGGAGAATAAGCGCGGACATTACATCCGTCAACATTGACAGCCTCGAGCAAAGCGTGTATGTACATTTGGTGGTAAGTGGTCCTCCTGTGATCCTGGATATCGCCGAAATCGGAATACCCGTTTTCGGTGACCATCACTTTGACGTTGTTGAAGCGATCCTTGATCCAGTTCAACAACTTGCGAAAGCCCCAAGGCGCTACCTGCGTGAAATTATTCAAAAATAAATAAAAACGTCCGAGGGGAAACAATGCCTGAAGTTCTTCCGATACCCGGGCGAGCCAAATAAGCGGCTGAAAAAGATCAAAAGATCGCTTTCCTTTACAAGGCAACGGTCCATTGGTTTTCGCATGTTTCCGCGTGTTTGTTCGAAACGTTTGATTTTCAAATGTGTTCCGCCCCCTTGTCTTTGTCATGGTACGCACTTTTAGAAATTTTCGCTTACACGCTTACGTTTGAAGTTTTTTTTCCTTTTTGTTTTCGATATTCTGTCAACGGAACTCAACTTTTTTACACGAAAGAACGCGAGAATAACGCGGACGTATAATATTGTATTTTACGATTTAGCGATCGTTCCGTGTGTTAATCCGAAACGAAATGTTTCCGCTTTAAAATTTAATTTACGAAATGGAAATCCCTACAAAAAGTTCTGTAAAAAACAAAAAATGTATGTGTTGATTACGAACACTAATTTCGAATGTGACTATTTTCAGTAATTAAAACCAATTAAGATTATTCACGCCGCGTTTGACTAATACGCATGACATATTAAAAATATTCGTCACGTAAATTATGAAATATTTATATATATTTTTACAATCACGTGCTCAAAACTCCATGAAGAATAATAATTCGCTCGAGCATTGACCTTTACAATAAAAATCGAGAGTTCGAGCATGGTCAAGGTGGAAAAAACAGGAAGAACCTTTCTTCCGGTTACGTCTTTAAAACGTAATATATTCTGTATAAATGTTACGCTACATTTGTATAATCGCCTCGTCCATGAACAAAGCAAAGAACCTTATTTTTTCTATGAAATTTAATTATATTTACAGTATAAGCGCCATTTATTGAAAGCGCATTATAGGTGCATAATTTAACGTCTTCTGTCAAATATGACAATTGACTATCTTACGACATACTTATGGAAAATACTAAAATTTCCTTGACACGCTTGATACTCAGTAAATAATATTTAGAAATTTTCTCACATGAATAAAGAAAGGTGTGCCTCCACTATCGTAAGGCACATTAACTGTCATATTTAACAGTAGATATAACATACCTATGGTGCGCCTACACTAGATAGCTCCTATTCACCACCAGATGTTATTAAATTTCATAGACAAAACAAGATTCTTTGCTTCGTTCATGGAGAAAGCATAACATAAATAAATATTACGATTTCCCATATATTTTCAAATCACTAACGATTTTCTCATTCTTCCAAAGTTCAAAACCCTAATAAAATATATCATAAAAAAATCCGCTCTTACTCTCAACCAATCTGAAGACGCTCCAGAAGGCCAGGTGGGATCTTGAACCCTAACGATCCCAATATCGTTTTCGTGAGAAGGCACCAGTCCCACGGGTTCTTCGGCCCAGGACAATAAATAACTGGTATAATGATTGAGTCCGAAATAATCGGCCGTTCCCCTTATGTACTCCACTTCGTCGCTGGAGAACTTGGGCAGTCTGGAACGAGGATAGCCTTGTCTTTTGCTCATTTCAGCTACTTTTTCGATCAGCAATGGGGAATAATCTCCAGCTTCGGAAAATATGGGATATGCGTACCATCCCACCTGAAAAAAAATTGAGTTGTTATTTTGGATTCTGAAACATCGATGAGGATTTCTAGTGTGTTTTCGAATAACGCAATTATTAGATAATCGATATTACGATAAGGTGTACTAACGTGTGATTGCAAATATAATTCTGCTGCTTTTTTGTCGGCGGCTGTGTCGGTTTTGGGTTCTCCCCAATTTGAATCCAAAGTTATTCCAATAATGCCTGAAATTAATTGTTATTGTATTAATGTTTAAAGTCGTTAAAATGCAATTGAACTACAATTAATTTAAATATTGGCTGTGTCGTCTCCTAATATCATAAAAAATAATATTTTATATGAAATTTCCAATGTTTATTAATTAAAAAAATTAAATCTATTTTAAAAAGTATGTCAAAATTGTCTGCAATCGCTAAAAATTCGATAAATATCAAAATTATAGCAGTATTTTTATTTTACAGTTTTTTACCTGCTGCGTTCTCAAAGAGATCCTTTCAAATTCAACAACTTATTTGTTTTCAAAATACACATCGGCAGTATAATCTTATTACTGTTATAAAATTAACGGTTAGCATCTGAAACTCGTGCTTCCCACGATTGGCAAAAAACAAAACTTTCGAATTTGCATCGATTTTATCAATTTAATTACCCAATTGATTCTCCCAAAATCCTTCAAAATCTTCAAAGTCTTACAACTAAACCTCATCTTCACTTATCAAACATCATTACATCAATTTTTTATCATCAATTCTCCCTTCCTTCAAAACTATCAAAGTCTTACAACCAAATCTCATATTTGTCCATCAAACATTACCAAATCTATATTTTCGTCATCTATTCTCCGAAAAACCTTCAAAGTCTTACAACTACACCTCACCGTTATTCATCAAATATCTGCATTTTCGTCAACGATTCTCCCGAAACCCTTCTAATTCTTATAACTATACCTCATCTTTGTCCATCAAACATCATCATATCAACATTTTCGTCATCAATTCTCCCAAAATCTTAAAAAAAAATCACCTTTATACTTAGGACGAAACTCCTTATCATAAATATGATACGCCCTGGCGTGTGAGAGCAGCAAGTAATGTGTGCAAAGGTATTCACCGACGCCATGATGATTTAGGGCCGGAGCCCTATTGGCGAGGCCATAACCCTCCAAACAGGTCTGCATTGGTTCGTTGAACGTCGTCCATATGCTCACCCTGTCCGCGAACAGGTTGAACGCGGTCCTCGCGTAATCCGAAAAGTATTCGACGATGTGAGGATTCGACCAGCCTCCGAGGTCCTGCAGCCGCTGAGGAAGATCCCAGTGGTACAGGGTGGCCATCGGCGTCACGTTGTGGGCAATCAGCGCGTTTATGAGGTTGTTGTAGTAGGCCACGCCGTCTTTGTTGATGTTGTTAGAGAAGCCGGTGGGCAAAAGGCGCGGCCAGGATATGGAGAAGCGGTAGAAGTCCACGCCGAGGCTCTGGAGCATTTTGGCATCCTGGAGGTAGTTGTAGTAGGAGCCTGAGGCGTCGTCTGCGTTGGTGCCATCCCGGACTATTTCTGGGTGCTCGTGGGTCCAGCGGTCCCATATGCTTTCGCCTTTGCCTGGAATAAGGGTTTATGTGTGATTTAGATAGTTTGGCGGTTGAAAATTTTATGATTCGATATGGATTCAAGTGGAAAATGCTTGAATTTCGAAATACGAGGGAAAACGTTTAACACGAAACTCAAGGGAACGAAATTTTTTATTATATTAAACGTATACGTACATAGTATTTTTTTAAGACCGCAATATTATTTCATGTTAAACGATTTTTACGTTAAGCATTTTCATGTTAAAAGGTTTCCACTGTAAAATTTTTTGAAACAAAAAAATTAAAATATTTTTTTTCTTTTACATTTCCATTCAAATATTGTCTTCATTCTTTCTATTAAACAGAAATTCATAATTCGTATTAAATTTTGCTAAAAAAAAAATATTTTTTTCTCTTAATACAATAGCATAAACACCCTATGAAAATATCCTTTGGACACTGTTGATTACGCGCTTTTTTTAATCTTACATTTTATCCTTACATACTGATATAATCATTGCGTGTACACAAATTCTTTTGAAAAAAAATACTCGTCCGAATTTATTATCAAATCGAAAATATACTTTCAAATAAAAATGTATTGTATGTTTATAAATTTAGTATATATTTTTTACTTTAAATATTTCGCAATTTGTTATTAAAATTAAAATATTCATACAAAAGCTATAAAAAATACATACATACTTCTCTACTGCTTCATGAGTGTTATGTTATAATTATCATACGACGATAACAAAATAAATTATTCGCATGTACAAAATAAACACATAAAATTAAATACCTCGCTACCAATAAAGAAGCCTTAAACTGAAGAATATTTTAAAAATAATGTACGTTTCATGACAGCTCAAATTATTTAGAATGTATAATCTAACGTAATAAAAACTATAAAAAAGTTGCAATAATATTTATCAATCGTTTTGAAAACTGATAAAAATTTTCTAATGCTTCTGTGAAAAAGAACTTTACCTCAGATACAAAATCGGGTTAATCTAATCAATAGAATTTTAACATTAGTCAGTGAAAATCAGTGATTTTTATTATGCTATTATAAATTATTGCGCAGTATTTAAAAATTGATAATCGATCTCATTTTTTTTTGTTTTTCAATGACTATTGAAATTTCTAAAATATTTTTCCTTGAATATGTGGGCGAAATCATAATATACAACTACTGAAAAATAAACAAATTTTAATCAGCATAAATCTTGAAAAAAAACATGTTCGTAAAATATAAAAAGATTGTCGCCTTCGTTTTGCTTCTTTTCAAACCGCAATATCACCTGTGTAATCAAACGGTGTATTTCGGTTAAAAAAAATTTTTGCGAATTTTTTTTGCTGTATTTGAAGATGAAAATGTTATCTTTAAAAACTTTACGGTTTTCGAAAAATATTTTTTCCATAAAATTTGATACGACATCTGTATATATAAAATAAAAATTTATTCGTATTGATTTGAAAATCAGTGATGAATATTTTAAGATGATTCATAGAGGTACTGAATTTTATAAACATTTCAAAAAATAAAATCAAAGATTCTATAATAATAATTGTCAAATTTTATCAACCTGAAACATTCCAAGCTCCTTCAATTTGGTATGCCGATGTAGCTGCCCCAAAAAGAAAATCTTCAGGAAATTTCAAATGAGAATGATTTCCCAAAGCACTACATTCCTGAAAACTGAACAAATACAAATCTATTATTTTTTTATGTTGATAATTTAAATACTATAATAATATTTTAGTATTAAAAAAAAATATGGTTTTACATAAAATTTTATCAACCGTCAATTGCACATTCAATGCGTTTATTTTGTTTGCGTAAGTATTGCAAAATTTCAATACCATTCATTATTTTCGCACTATAATTATAAAATAGAGGGAAAAAAACTATGGAAAATGCCAAAAGTCACTTTTTCTAATACCGTATGTTCAAAGTCAATGATTATTATTATTATTATTATTATTATTATTATTATTATTATTAGTATAGAAATTTGCTTAACAATCACCGTATACCATTTTTTTGCACAGCTTATGAATTCATAATAATTGGTTTAGATAGCAATATATAATTATTTTCGAAAATTTAAACAATTCCGTGTTTATTTTTTTTTTAGTTAATTCAAACGTTCATTGTTCAATTTTACATTCAAAACAATTAGGTACTACGTGTTATTTACAGAGCTACACGATATAAATATTATGATTGAGCGATATCAAAAATTTTAAACAATTTCCTTGAAAAGTTCCACCTATATTCATATTTTATCAAAACAAATTACTCATGAAAACTGATGATAAACCACGTACCTGTAGTTGACTGTGTGTCTAAAAACGTAAAAATTAAGGTTTTTGAAACCATGATGTTCCGGAAAGGGTGCAATAGATAAGTTGTTTATTACAGCTTATCTGTCGCACCTTTTCCGAAAGATTATCGTCTATAAAACCTTAATTTTTACGTTTTTCTGAGACACGATCAACTAAAAGTACATGGTTCACCACTGATGTATTACCCTAATAATCGAGAAATTTAAAAAAACACAAAGACACTCACCAAAATATAGTCAGGTAAATCTTGACCACAATACTGATCGTTCTATGATGACTTCTTTCAATCATCTTTTTTGTATCTATTTTAGTCGGTTTCTATAATATAAATACAAAAAAAACCGTTACATAACTAAAATTTATAATAATAAAAAAAATTGGAACAGCATTGTATTATAACTTTAATAATATAACAGCACATGCAACATTCACAATCTCTCAGCAATAATTATCATCAGCGAAACTTCCACTTAAATTTATCATTGTCTGAAACACGCTTGTAATTTTTATACTACTCATATACGACTTGGCAAATACAATTAAAGTTTATTTTTCGACATGTATCGTCAATAAAATTCAAATTGCCCGGTCATTTCCCAAACTGTGAATTTTTAACTGTTTTACATAATCGTTTAGCTGTTTTATATAATTATTTCTTTTCAATTAAGATATAAATCGCAAATCTGATTATCATTGAAGGCTCACGATCTATTCACGAACACGATAAATCTATTTGACGACCTCGATGTTTAACTATCGGACATTGGCTTAGGAAAATAACAAATTTTATTATCGAAAAGAAATTTTTGAATTGTCAATATCCGGTCAGTTACTTAAGTTTTTAAAAAAAATGCGGAACAGACAGAAACTGACCTTGCCTTTAGTATCGATACCTATTATTTCACCGAAATGACACGTTATAATCTATCAATAAATTTCATTTATAATTTAAAAAAAAAAATGTTTAAACACTCAAAATTTTCAGTCACGAAATCGATTTATAACAATCAAAAAGCCGCATATATAAAAAAAATCCATTTCGAAAATCAACACAATCACAATCACTTAAAACAGCACTGCTGCAAACGCACAATCAGAAAAATCGACTCTACGCACATTTTCCAACTTCACCACTTTTCCCGCACTTTTCCCGCGACACACTTACCTAACCAGTATATTTTCTAACACGGCCTTAGCAAATTGGCGGCAAATTCGAATTCAGTATTATGCAAAGTTAAAATCGCGGAGTTAAGTTCGCGCTCAGAGTGCACCGATCGACATGTGGCGGCTGACTAACGCTCCATATGGCTATGAGGGCTTAAATACGGACTCTAGACTACGACATGGACTAGAATGTCCATCGAACCTTCTGCTCGAACGGACAAGAGCCGAGCGAAACGTTCCGACGAAACGTCCGAGAGAGGTTAACGCTGCAGGAGCGGCTGAAGGCAGGGGTTGTGCGTGCTGGTTTCGCGGGCTGGGTTTTTGGGTTGGTTGATTTTGTGGAGGATTTTTTTTAATTCGAAAGGATGTGTATATGTGGGTCGTAGATAATGGGGGGTTAAGGACCCTCCTCCCCCCCCCTTAAATTTTAAAATTTGTTTAGTCCGTGTAGGTCCACAAGCTTGGTTTTCTGGTTAGTTGTCGTTTTTGTAGAGAAAAAAAAATGTTAAGTATGAAGGAATATGTATTATATATAGTATGTATATGGATCGTAGACAAAGGGGGATTAGAAGCCCTGCCCCCTCCCCCTTAAATTTTATAAATAATTTAAAATTATATAATACTTATGTTGACTCACGCGATCGTAATTTTTTTTTAATCACACACATTAAATTTCATTTTATTCACTTCACTTTTGCTCCAATCGAAAAACATATAAAAAGTTGTGTTTTGGTCCTCTATAAAAATTGTGGATGAAAATGGTTATCATTCTTGAATCTGAAATTATTTAAATTTTTTTTTTCAATGAAAATTTTCTGTTATGATGAAAACAATTCTTAATTTCAAAAATTCATATTTTTAGTATGGAAAAAAATGTATTTGTTTCATTGATAAATTTTCTGAAAAGGATATGTATTAAATTGTTATAAAATATGAAAATTTTGCGGTATTGAACGTTACGCAGTGGCAGATTTACATTTCCAGGAGCCCGAGGCATCACACATATTTGAGGGTCCCTATACTGTATGTAAATATACAGTATCGGGTTCTAAAACCTATCCCCTTCTTTATTAGATATAGAAAATATTAAATAGCGCTGTAAGCGGATTTTTTTGTGTTTATTATTGATATACATATATAATAGTCGTTTTCACAAAACTAAAAAGAGTGGACGATTTTAGAAGTAAAATTTGCTTTTATACAAATAAACACATTGTTTTCTTCAGAATTTTTTTCAATTTAAATGTCTGTTGAATTGATATTTAAAAAAATAATAATTCATCAAAAAATTATTTTTAGAACTGTTTTGGGGCCCCAAAGCAAGAGCCTCTACTGCCTAAAAGTAAATCCGCCACTGCGTATTGTACAATTTGTATTCTATAGAAGCAAATTTTCCGGAAACAACATATTGTTCGCTAGAAGTATTTTCGAAACCGTTCTTAATTGCTCATCTAAAAGTTATCTTATAAGATCATTATTGATTGTGAAATATGTTGTTTCAATGATTCAGTATCTTGTTTTTGTCTTTGTACAAACAAAATATGGATACCTTGGATACTCATATGATAGTGCCACTTAAATTGTACAACGCAATTTATCTAAAAATCGTCCTAATAAGCTTGTTTCTTCATATTTTTATATAATCAAATAGATTCGGTTTTCAATACATGCCCCAAAACTTAAAATAATTATTCATAATTTTTTTTCACATCCAAAAAAATAATGAAAGCATTAACCGGATAATTACGAAATACAACAAATGAACCGTAAAGAGTTAACATTGATTATTAATTCGCAAACGGGAGATTTCTCAATCGATATCATGGGGCCATAATTTGCATTCACTGATTTAATGATAAATGTTAAAATTTGAGGCAGTACTATAAAAAAACAGCGATTGATTACGTACGATTGAGACACCCCTGAAAATCGAATGTTCGTATTGCAGAATTAAAGTGCAATTAAATCGGCATATTTGTTGTATGTACATCAAGGTCCTTTTGCTACTGTTCTCCGTATTTTTCAAACATGGTTAACAACATTTATTGTATTTCATTTTCCTCTGCAATACGAAAAAATAAATGATTTAGTGCGACACGACATTTTTACAATCGACTTCCACATGTTCTCGATTCCGATTTATGCATCCGTTAATATTATACATTTATCCCCCGATTTACACAGTACTCGTTTTATGCGGTTTAACTTTGACGCGGTCAAACAAAATGTTTTTTTCAATAGGTGTATTTTCAATTTGTTAACAAAAAATTAAAAAAAAACAACAATTAATCACAGAATTTCTAAATAAAAAAAACTATCCATAATCAAATATAGTGTTTCTCTAAAAATTTAAAAGAATTCATACTTTCAAGTGATTACGATAAAAGTGATTTCAAACTAGTGAAATAGAAAAAAAACTTTGTACTAGAATTTGCAATATAAAAAAAAAAATTCTTATATGATTTTTTTTTTTATTAATTTCATCCATCTCCCAATTTACACGATAGATACGTTCCGCTATGAACCGCGTAAAAAAAGACTATGAACCCATACAAAAACAAGAGATAGGTTCCAGAGTAAAAAAGACTTTAAATCCGTACTAAATAAGGAGATTGGTTCAGGAAAATCTACGGAAAAAGAACCTAAAATATATTTGAATAATGAAAAAAGTATTAATTTACGATTTCATTTAAAAATAATATTAATTTTTCCTTGTTTTCGCTTCTAAATGTAAAACACCGTTTTTTTCTATTTAGCTGGTTCTAAATCACTTTCATCGACATTACTTAAAATTATCAATTATTTTACACTTTCTGTTTGATCATGGGTAGTTTTTTCTTATTTTTCGTTAAAAAATCGAAAATGCGCTTATTAAAAAAAAAACATTTTGCTTGTCCTCGTTAAAGTGAAACCACGTAAATCGAGAAATGAGTAAATATTTTTAAATTTTTTTACGCGGATTTTCCTGAACTAACCTCCTAATTTAAAGTCTCCATTTAAAGAAACCTATTTTTTGTTATTGCATGAATGCATAGTCTTTTTTACTTGGTTCGTCACAGATCATATTTTTAAATCGTGAGATGAGTGTACACACAAAACGATTTTTATCGACTAATTCAAAAATTCAGCTATACAAAAAGAAAATCTTCCGAAATACAAATCCACTCTCGAAATTATGCAAAATGCATTTTTTGTCCGAAAAACATTCGGAACTGAGAGCAAAGAGCACGTGAATAATGATGAATTATTCCACACCTGTCAAAATTTGACAACACTGTTAATTTTCGCATTAAGCATCGCATTGTTTTTTTTTCGAATTTTGCACACGAAAACACAACCTGAAAGACAAGAAAGCGAATCTTAACACGTCATAGTGACACAAAGCCCCAATTACCATTGAAAAGTAAAAAACCCCATACGACCTTAAACGAAATCGAACGACCGACAACACCTACTCCTCGTAGAGTCAGCAACGATTCAATAATAGTCCTGAACGGATGTCTTCATTGAAGATAATATAATCCGCAACAATCCTTGCATTGTCCACTTCAATGTTATGAAAGCGTTCGATCATAAACAATAATTATCTCAGAAGCGAAAGAAAAACATCGAACGTATAATTTTCTCATAAATCATATACCCTTAGCAAAAAATTCGATTAATGCGGATGTGTGTGTAAATGAGACGTTTGTTTACCTGCTATCGGATTAATTAGAAAAAAATACAACTACGTCAACTGTGCTTATTAAAATTCGCTTCGATTATCCAAAACCTTGGTAAAGCCTATAATTTCCGTTGCGAACAGTCGCTACAATTATTTGTCGCATTTATTATTTTTAAAAAAAGTACGGCAAAAGTTCGCTTGTTCGTTGCTGAAAAAAGTAGTTTAGAGTAAATGCGAAAGGCTTTTATTTCGATTTTGCTTCGTTTTATTGCTTAATTGCTTCCTGCCTATGCAAACACGTAAGAACGTAATACGTGTGTGTAATACGGCGATAATTGACCGATTTAGTTTTCATACACCCATAAATTTTAATCGTAACCTTAAGAAGTAATAATTACACTTCTGAAAAAGAAACGACATGTTGTCGGTCACGGTGGAGCAATACGTCATGTGCGGAAAAGCACGTCGTCGCGCAAAAAGTTGACCGATATATGCAAATTTTAATATTTGGTCATTTTCGGCATTACTAAATAAACTTTCTTTTATGAATAAGGAAAAAATGATTAAATTAATATTGTAGAATGGTAAAATTTGTATATTTAATCACGTTTTCCGCGAAAAACGCAAAAAATCTTATGATTTTCGAGAAATTTAAACAACATTTGGCATCCATTTGAAAATTATTTTTTCAACTGGCGAATTTCCGACTCTTATCTTCTAAAATGAAGTATTTTATGACGTACAAAGCCGGGCCTTACGTTTGTGGTCCTCAACGTTTTTTTGACCACTTTGCGACATTTTGATGTCAATGATTCAAGTTTTGCTTATCCTTTCATAGGTATATCGTAAGACACATCAGTCAACATTATTTTTTTAATAACACTAACACATGGGAACAATACATCGACAGATGACGTTGAATTTCACAAAAAACGCAAGATTTTTTTGCGTTTTTCATGTAAAACACGATCACACAAGCGTTTTATAACATTTACCATATATAATATGAATCAAAACTTTCTTACGATCGAAGTATTATGATCATGATTTGTTGAACTTAAAAAAAAAGTTTGATGGATAAAAAAGTCTACGTGACGAAAAGCAGCCACCGATGAAACCACAACCTCTTCAAAACATTACATAATACAATATTTAAAAGAGAAAGGTATTCTAGAAATCACTTTTCACTATTCCTCACACACGTCAAAAGCAAAATAGCATCGAAAAATTAATAAAACAAATCTGCAAACGACTTTTTGTCGAATCGCACACGTCCAACGAAGGCCACAAATAGGAAAACTGTACTACAAAAACGAGATATCAAAACGGATATGTTCTATTACGTTTTCATGGAAGAAGAGCACGATTTCTCAACATTACCCAAATGCAATACCTAAACAATGTTGCATCAGTAAAAAAAAATGCATAACGCATAATTACCGCACGGATCCATTACGCCAATAGGTTCGTGGAAAATTAAAGGCTGCATCGAAAAAACGCAAGGGTCATTTTTTTAAATATCACTAGATTGATACCTTTCATGGTCGGCGCGTGAAAATTCTCATTTTCAGGGCTGTACCGCAAGGCCAGAAATAAGAAATAAAACGCATTACGGTGTGCTGAAAAAAGAAAATGCATGTGATAATTTTATCTTTGTATCTCAATTCACAAGGTTTAATCTATTATAATAGTTAAAGAATCCGATAAAAAATTATCTAGAGCAAAAGAAACTTGGGCAATGTCAAAATTTAAAACCGCTGAACTCAGTGGTGGATCTAGTCGAATGGGGTAAAAAAATTCTGGACCTCCCCCTTCAGATTTTTATTTATTTCACAATTTTATCTAATCTAACCATAAGAGCTGATTTAAAAAAAATAGAGCCGCAGACGAAATTTTTTTTCGTTTTCTCGTGGATATCATAAAATCTATACCAGTAGTGTGGTGTCCGGATTCTACTACGAGTAAATGCTCCAGCCCACCATTTAATTCTAATCATTAAATTTTCTTATTATAAGACTAATTCACTATAAAATCGAACGAAACAAACAAATGTAAATAATATTATTTTATGACACTCAAAAATCTCCTCTAAAATTTTTTTATTAATTTGCAACACTCAATCAGAATTTTTTTTCATTTTTCATTGATCTAGTTTCTAGATCTATACAAAAACTGTAAAATTTCCGAAAACAGCGTTATGTAATCCAACTACTAGGGGTGTCAGATTTTACGGTAATCTGGTAATTTTTTTACTAATTACCGGTAATTTTTTTTTTCATGTCCGGTTTTAAATACTTTTATTAAATTTTAAATAAAACTGGGGAAAACTGGAAAATATAACGAAAAGCTGAAAAAACAAAAACTGTACACTCAAAAAAAACTGTACACTCACAAAAACCGACTTTTCTAATAAATATTTTCTAAAAAAAAACCCTTTTCAAAAATATTCAAAACACAAAAAAAAATATTCACTGGTAAATTACCGAACTTTTATTTGGATCATGTGCCGGTAAACTAGTTATAAAATCTGTACTAAGTACTAATAAAGATTTTTTTGCTCTCAATCGATCATATATTCATATATGATCGATTGATAAATCGGTAATATATGTATTACAAATAATCTAGGGCCCTAGCGGTCTAATAGTCCTCGTACCGTCAAACCCGCCACTGGCTGAACTCGAACAAGGAACAGCCCACTTATAAATTGCAATTTGCGAAAACGAACTTTAATAATAATATACACAACATAAAAGAAAACGATTCCGCAGACCCAGTTTCGATCGTGTGACTCAACTCAATCATAAAGGTAGTTTTTTGCTAATGCAATTTTTAGAGGACACCAAAATACGTGACCGTTGAATGACAAAGTGTTGCCACAGATTCTCAAATTTTTTTAAAAGGCTATTACCGTCTGTCGCTCTCATTAAATGTTCTTAACGATTTGCCTAATTAGAGAATCTAATTGCTGATTTTTTTTATGCGCTTGCAGTTTTCTTTGATCGTTGTCGTTTATTCGTGATGATCGTTTTACTTTTACAATTACGTTGTAATTCGTGATCTTAGTTATTGCGTTAAATATTTATTGGAAATTAATACAATGTTTTTTCCAATATGTAAATATATGCATATCAAAATAATGAACCAGGCTGTAAAATCATTTGATATTATAATTTATAAACGTGCAATAGTTATGTTAATGATTATATCTTTTATATTTCTTAAATATATAATATTATATCTGATTAAAATATTTTTTAGTTATAAATAAAAAATAAATTAAAGTCAAACTTCAAAAAAACTATATGATTTCATATAAAATTTATTAAGATCCTTCTGAGAATATACATATACAGATAATCCTATTTTAATATATTAAAACCGGTATGTAAGCAAAAAAAATCGACAATTCCGTAAAAAAATTCGTTACAACCATCATATTATTAAAATATTATATGAACGCGATAAGCACGAAAATTATAGGTTCAGTATAAAGGTCGTTTATTGCAAAAAAATTGGCATACGGGTTAAAAAAAAAATTAACCAATCAGTATATGTCGGCTCGTTAAACTATGTATGTATTCCAAATCGCTATCCCTGAACTATTTATAAACTCAATAAACCTGAAAATAAGTAATAAAATTACGCAAGCGATTAAAAACCATAAAAAAACCGCCGATAACAATTACGTGTTTATTACCGTCTATTATTCTCCAATTGTCTATGTACATTCAGATTATCTGTACAAATCGATCTTTTCTCGACTTGCTTAATCGATTATTCACACATTCCACAAAAAGTTATTTATCGCACATTATATAAGATCTAATAATAAAAATATAATATATCATACCCTATTTTGCCTTCATTTAGACCTAAATTATTTGAAAATTGGATCAAATTAGGTTTGTCGATTAGAAATGATTTGCCCCACAATTCTAAATCCTCGAGGTCCACTTTTTTTTTAACACATCCGAAAAAATCTAAACACAGTAGGACAGGAAACGTTCATTTAATATAATATATAATACATGTGTGACAACTTTAATCGCGGAATTTATAATATCTATAAAAATCAAATCCTTAGAATTACGCATAAGGGTCACATTCTCATTTTAAAAAGGCTATCCTTAAAAATTTATAAACTAATTTTGATGGTGTTATTATTTCTATGAAAAATCTTGGAATAATTTTTGCAAAACACTTTTGAATTCTTTGACACATATTAGATTGAACATCAACAATTTAAAAACATCTTCCTATTTTTATTGTAAAATAGCCAAAAACACAAAATACAATATTAGATGGATTAAGAGTACAATTTTACTCGATAATCAATATTTCAACGATAAAATTTTTCGATTTGAATACATTTTTAGCTTGCCAGTAGTAGGTGGTTAATATAAATAATAGTAAAACTAGTCAATCTAACATTAGCCAGTTAAATTAAGTGTGGATACTAGTATTGTGAGCATTAATTAAAAATTAAAACATGTGTATATATTTAAAATATTAATCAGCGAACTTATACATTTGTGGAATTAAGCATTGAATAACGTTTGAATTGAAACATATTTCATCAAAATATGCGACAAACTCCTGATAATGAAAAAAGTTGTCACCTGTTTGTGCTGTCAAAAATATTGACGATGGATACTGACCGCTTGGTATAAATATGTACAAACCATTTCATATAAATGCTTAAATACTTATGTACTACAAGTTTGCCTTAATACGCCATGATTAAAACTTAATGATTTACTACAAAAATCGCTCTAGATTTTTTCCCAAAAATGATAACACCATCAAAATTAATACATAAATTTGCAAGGAACCTTTTTAAAACGAGAGTATCCCTTTATGTGTACACCCAATCCTCTGTTTATACGGTTCCGAAATAACACGGTTCAAAGAAAAATAACCGATTATTTTGTTCACATTATTTTTTTTCAATTTAACACAGTATAAAAATTAAAAACGTATTATTATACTATTATACAATGGTAAGTCCCAAAACAGGCCAGTATACAATTATAGTTATTAAATAAAAATTTTCGATGTTTTTCGATAATTTCACAAGGTGAAATTTTTTCACATTACACATTTTTTTGTAAAAAAATTTGGATGGAAGTTCCATCCGAATATACTGATGGAACCTATGTATCTCCAATTTTTATATGGTCTCCATACATTATTTTAACACTGTAGTCTCTGGACCGTATCACCCGTGTAAAAAGAGGGTTGAGATATATTTAGATGGGTGTTTCATCCAAATATACTGATGGACCTTTCTCTAATTTTTGTTATCTTTTCTCTGGAACGTATCCCTTGTGTAATGACTTAATTGCACTAGAAGAAAGCGAAAAAAAAGGATTGGTTGTACTTTTAAAGATTCAGTTTTTATAGTAAAACTCCACGATCAACATAGTATTATTATAGACACGATTTCGTCCTTGTAAAAGTTCGTTGCTATTTCGATTGACCTCTGTACTCTCGAAAGCCATCAATTTCACCAGACCATCCCAAGCAAACTTCTTTTCGCACATGACCTCAAACCAATTGGACATAACGACCCGTTGTTGCACATTCACTTTTTCTACATTCCATAGATTGGTCTGCCGTCCGTCTGCTCGACGTAACGTTATTCGCTCACCTTGTGCCAACAAATTAACTGACATATCGCCGAAGAGTTTCATAACTCGCCTTGACGGTGCGTTAACCCGTTGCGGAAACTGGCCGAAGGACATCGGAAATAATCGACACGTTTAAACTGTACCGTGCCTAATGTGGAAACGATCATCAATTCAATGTCATGTGGAGGGAAATGTACATAAAAAGTGCGCTCAATTCGTCGAGAGATTCGTGTGGGAGTGTGCATTTGATTCGTTCGGTTGGTCTGGATATGGATTTTTTTGTTCGATCAATATGTAGGGTAACGACACCGGTGATGGACCGTGCACCTGTAGTTGACCATCTCTTGGAAAAACGTAAAAATTAAAGTTTTTAATGATGATGATCTTTGGGAAAGGGTGCGATAAATAAACTTTTATGAGCAGTTTATTTATCGCACCCTTTTCGAAAAATTGTTATCTTTATAAATCTTGATTTTTATGAGAGATGGTCACTACAGGTACATGTTCCACCACTGTGTCGTTACCCTATGTTAGGCAAAGATTGTGTAATTGTGTTTTCCATGAAAAACGTAAAAAAATCTTGCGTTTTTTGTGAAATTTAAACATTTGACATCCATATCAAAACGATTTGTTCAACTGGTGACTCTGACTCTAATTTTTTCCCAGCCCCCCATAAGTATATCCTAAGACACAACAGCTGTCATATTTGACAGATGATATTAAACATTTAATTTTTTAATATAATATACGTTTTTGGAAATATAAGTAAAAAGACAATATTATTTGTATACATATATATATTTTTTTTTATTTTGATACGTGTCGATATACATAATTTTATTATTATTCATATACGTAAATGTAAAGTACAAAATAAAATATGTGTATAAATGTAAAGTACAAAATAAAAATAATCTCAATGTATTGTAAAATACATATTTTAAACTAACACTGGCATTGTGATAATAATAGAAAATTAAAATTAAATATAATAAGAAGTGGTATAAAGTATTTGAAGACAATCTTTAAAACTAATAATAATAATTTTGGAACTTTAATTATAATTATAGTATTAACTTCAGTCATTTATGACTAATGAAACATTTATATATAAACACACAATATAGAATGACTTTTGAATAATACTAATTTACATATTTGATCATTTGATCATTTGATAACATCGATACATTTATAAACATCCATGTAATTTATTTTGATAGAAGCACCATGCTTTCAAAAAATTTTTATCAAGTTTACTTTAAAAACAGAAATTTTAAATAACCTAAAAGTAAAAATACCAAAATACGTGAGAATTTTAAGTTTTAAACTAAAACAATTGTATAAAAATATTATTCTACACATTAGTGTTTTTGAAAATACATAAAAAAAATTCAGATATTAGACGAAATAAAAAATATGTTTTGTAATGAAACTGCTCTTTGTACTATAAACCTGAATAAGATTTCATATTTAAAATTCAATTAAATTTACTTCAGACACATTATTCACAGTTTTTTTATCATTTGCGGTTACAATTTTTCGAGTATTATTAGACGAATTTTCACTATTATCACTAAAATTCTTTCCAGCAGAATCTTGGAAATTCTTCGGAGAATTTTTCCTTTGAGGTGGAAGCGGTGGTTGTATACTATTGCACAAATTATCATTATTCGTGACATCAGTTTTATTGGATTTAAGAGCATCACGGGATAATAAAGGAGAATTCTTTTTTCTAGGAGGTGGACTGGGTGCACTTCGGTGATACGAAACGCCAAAATGAGTATCAGAAAACGACAATTTGGAACACTCGGGATTCAGTCTAGGGAACACTTGAACTGACGTTTTACTTCGTTCGACTTTCGAATGACCAGCCCAAGAATTTTCTAAGAATGATCTATCGTTTGAATTATTTGTTGCATCTAATATATTCACGGTTGATTTGCTCCTCTGAACATTAGTCATGTAATTCTCTTCTAAATGACATATAAAACCGCCTTTCTTTGCTTTCGTTTTTTCCTTTCCTGTCGTCACTTCGTTCGGTTTCCACGTCATCGAACCGAGGTTTCGAGGTACCATCAATAAAGGATCCTTTAAATAAATTGATTTATAAATAAAGTTCATATTTTATTACTATTGATTAAATTAAATTAACTGACCTTTCCTGTCTTGGAAAAGATTTTGGCTTGCAATAAAAATAATTGAGATCGTAAATATTCATATGATGCACATTTAAGCCTTGATATCCACGTTGCGACCATTTTTTCAGACATACATGAAAAAATATGTTTCTTGTCAGGTTCATCTCTGAAATATAAAAATGATTTAGTACATATTAGATGAAATTTTCGTGATATCGTCAAATTCATATTCGATAATCAATCAAATTTATCTTCAGTTAATGAAGAAAGATATGCAGAATTCATTTTGTACATACCTAAAATATATAGAAAAAGCAAACGGAGTTTCTAAATCCAATTCATGTTGTATGGACGCAGTTTCAAGGACAAAAACACCTGCCGCATGCTTTTCGTATATAATTCCAAGATCATTGATGCGAAAGTAGAAGAGGAAATTGTCAATAAGTTTAAACCATCGTTCTTTGTAAACTGAAAATGTAATACATTACCACAATCATTAATGAAAGTTGAAAGTCTAATTCTACGAGGAAAAATTAGGGGACAAATCGAATTACCCGATTGATAACTTTGACTATTCGTGGTCACTTTTTTGTAATTCAACCTCCCTTCGAGCGTCGATTTTTCTTCGCTCATTCGAGCGAGTTCTTTCTCGTTGTATTTCATCTGATTGTGAATAGAGTATTTGAGAGAAACGAATCTTACGGTTGACAGATGACAGATGACAGCTCGCGCGTCATGAGTTTGGCATGAATTCAAACAATGGATAATACATCCATTAAAATAGTTTATCTAAATTCACAGCGCAATGCCAAACTGGCTAAATTAAGAAAAACGAATAATATTTCTGTATTGAAATTGCATTTAAAAATTTGATTAATTAATTTTTGATTAATATTTCTTAGGGTTTTTTGACACTAAAACAAATGACAATAGAACATATTGTAAAATATTGTAAATTATTTTTTTCGTTCCAGTTTTCGGTTACGATTCAACAAAAAAATATATTTAGGTTTGGTTCCGGTTTTTAGTTTTCAGTTTTCGATTGAGCTCCGAGTTTTCAAAAAAACCATACACTTACAAAAACCGACTTTCCCAAAAATTCCAAAATACTCGTATATTTTCTAAAAAAAACGACAAAACTTTTTGAAAATATTCAAAATACAAATTTTTTTTCTTGAACTGTAAAAAACGATATTTTTCCAGTTCAGTTCCGGTTTTCGTTCCCGCAAAAGTTTCAGTTTTTAGCGGTTTTCGATTACGATTCAGTTCCAGTTTGAATCCTTGAATACAGCCAGTGGCGTATTAAGCACACTGGAGGCCCCAGGCACAACGTAATTTTGGAGGCCCCCTTCTAATTATGATGTGACCAAATTTTTTTTATTGTTGATTGTATATGTATTATAATGAAAATGCATTTTTTATATACAAAATTATTTATTGAATAATGCAAATTTACAACCTTATTCAAACCAAAGAAAAAAACGAAAAAAAGCAAACAAAAAAAAAACAAAAAAATTAAACTGAAACTTTTCGTGTTTTTGCACTTGCAAATTGGTCTATTATCTTATTACTATCCAATAAATCCATTACATCGTTTTCAATGAACATGACTGATAAACAATTTAAATTTTCCTGATGTAAAGTATTTCTTAAACTATTTTTAAATCTTTTTAATACAGAAAAAGAACGTTCGCCACTAGCGTTTGAAATTGGCAGAGTTAAAAATATTTTCAAAATTGTTTCAACGTTTGGAAACGTAGATTGTAAACCTCCAGCCAATAATTTATACATTTCTATAGGGTTAGTTATGTTTTCTCTTTTGGTAAATACCATAAAATGTACAATTTTATCTTTAAGATACATTGCGTCAATATCTTTTTCATATTTCGAAATTAATCCTCAACACATTCATCGAATTCACAACGACTTATTTGAGAATCAAAAAATAATTTAAAATCTTCAAGTAAACTATTATAAATTGAACTTCTTTTTGATATTTCCGAAATTTATGCATTACAAATAAAATTATGAATGTTTATAACAAAATTTCTTTTTGGACTAAAATTAATCTCATCGCGTTTTTCCCCGAAATCCAATTTATTTTTTTTACGTCCAACATTTTTATATGTTTGATTTTCAGTAAGTAGATTGGCATCTTTTTCGATTTCATTGAATTCGTCTCTTGTAATTTGGATAAAATCTGAAAGAGATTTTATTAAACGCACCCCCAACAATAAATTATGTTGTACATTTTGTAACGATTTACTTGTACAATCGAATCGTTGTAATAATTTATCCCACAAAGTTGTCAGTAATGTCAATAATATTTTTAGGGAATCTAAATTAAGACAATACCAGGAAATCATTATCAATACACATCATGTCATATTGTACTTTATGGAATATTATTTAACGCTTATATTCAAATATTCTTTTGATCTTGGGACACCGTCGGATGCTGACGGCGAGATCATTACTGCCACCCAACAGCAATGCAAAGCTGGCAATCTATTTCTAAATCAATGACATTTAACTTTTTTTTTTGCGAATCTTGGACATATTTTGGATTTGAGGGCCACTGAATTTGGAGGCCCCTAAATTCGGAGGCCCCAGGCATGTGCCTCGCGTTTTCGGCCTTAATCCGCCACTGAATACAGCGACAGTAAAATACAATCTGGAAAAACTTTCGAAATACACACAAATGGGTAAATTTAAAATATTATGAATCAGAATTTTTTTTCCTATATTTGCAAATATTTAAATTATTTACTTACTTACTTACTTACCAACGTATTGTCGAGAATCACTTATATTTACTGAAAATGTACCAGTAAATACACGAATAGATACTGACATAATTTAATAATTATTGTCCACATGTGATGCTATAGGAGGGTTCCCAGACATTAATGCTTTACGACGATTTTTAGTTTTTTCATCATGGTTAGCACATGCACTTTAAATTTTAAAATGTTGTAATTAATGTGATTGAAAATAAATTAAGAAATTTTGTAAATAATTATTGATGAAATACTTATTACTTATATAACATAGATAATCAAAATACTTTAATAATAAAATTAATTTTACATGAACCTATAAAAAAATGATAACATAATCTGTTATTAAAAATAATTTAATTAAAAATTTTGATAAATCCAAATGACCTATCATTGGGGGTATCGTAAATAATGAAAGACATCATTCACTTTAATGTTCATTTTTGTCGGGTGAGCATCATTAGATAAGAATAAATCTGTTTTAATGTTATATGAAAAAATCAATATACACCCTAAACTCTTTTTACACAGTCTAAGAAAAAAATTTATTATTTTTACATTTGATATGGTTTAAAAATCTAAAAAGTATAAAAAACATTTATTGGGTATCGAATTAGTGGATATCTAGATTGTGCCACAAGACAGTCGTCAACTCCGAGTCTGATGCAAAAGACGTATCATATGCTTTATCTATGACTATTATTTATTTTACTAAAAATTAATATTTTTTATTAACTATAATTATAATATAGTACATATTTAGATGAAACTTATTTCCAATTTTTATACATTCACTGTATTTTTTTTTGTACTTTAGTCTCTAGAACGTATTTACCGTGTAAAAAGAAACTTGGGAGTATAAGTTACGCTTCTTTTGTGAAATCGCTACATTTGTGTAGAATACTAAAATTTTTATGTCGTATGCTAATTATATATAGTGGAAAGGTACTTTGTTGATGTTTTTCAAAACTAAACTTCATTGTCTGAAATTAGAACTTCTTTTTCATTGCCTTCTTTTTCAACATACGAAACTTTAGCCTTGTAGATAACAATTAGGACATAAAACTAAAAATAAAATAATCAAACCCAACCTAACTTAACCATTGATACCAGGACTTTGGAGCAAGCACTTTTTTGAGTTTCTCCGCTCCTGTTCTGCTCCTGCACCCAAGTACTTTCTCCGCTCCGCTCTTTGCTCCGCTCCGTGCTCCGATTAAAATATTTAAATAAAAATTATAATTATTGATTTTCTTTGATATACCTATAAATTCATATAAAAAAATTTAAGTAACGTGTTTATTTACAACTAAAAACGGCATATATTTTATTAGACATATACAGGGCCATTGAAAGGGGCGGGGAGAGGGGTAAATTCCCAGGGCCGAGCTATTTTGAGGGCCCCTTACTGATATTGAAAATTTTTGTGTTTCGAATTCTTTTAAAAATTTTCGTTGTTTTTTTGGAGAAGTTGGTTTTTGTAATTCTACTTTTTTTTGGAAAAGTCGGTTTTTGTAAGAATATTGTTTTTTGTGAAAAATATTAAACACTTACAAAAAAAGATTTTCGAACTTTTTCCCAGAGCCCAGAATTTCGCTCTACAGCCCTGGATATATGTACATTTTTATACAATTGCAATTAAAATTGAATTACATACATTACTCATTGATCTTATTAAATAAAATGGCAGATAACGTAAGTTTTGTGTAAATACAGCGTAAGTTGTATTGCAAAGTGTCGTATATTAAATTAAAAAATATATATCTATCGGAGCGTGGAGCACTAAATTTAATTACAAATTATCTTGCTTTGGCTCCGCTCTTGCTCTGGGCAAAAAAACGCAGCTCCGACTGCTCTGCGCTCCGCTCCAAAGCTGTGATTGATACTTACAAAACCATGAATAGAAAGGAGTATAGAAACAAGAACAATGAAAAGAAAAAAGTTCAAATCTAGGTGATAAAATATTATATAAGACGAGCGCTATTCCACTCTACATTAAATTCAAAAGCAGCAATTTCACAAACGAAGCATAGAATATACATATATATTGACTTTTTCATCATTATTATTATCTATTTTATAAAGGAGAAAAATCTAATGGATTATATGCAAAATTAGTTCATTATTATAACAGTAAAAGGAAGAACTTTTTAAGTCATAAAAAATGCATTATAATCGATTATTACTTATTATAACGACAATAGTCATCTATTTTGTATATAATATCACTACAAAAAATATTAAGGAACTAGTTGTCCCAAACTATCATCACATTTTGAAAAGTGGTAATTTGAAAAGTATAATTCAATTTTTTTGTATGAAATGAAAAAATGACTGATTATGATTTTTTAATTGAATCTTTTAGAATTAGAATGTCAATTTAAATGTGGAAGCGGTGAATGCATTCCACATTCTGATATTTGTGATGGAGATATAGACTGTGATGATGGCTTAGATGAAAAATCATGTTGTAAGCATTATTATTATTATTTTGACTCAAAAGTTTAATATACTCGTAAGTACATATAAGTACTTATATGAAATTTCTTCAGTTTTTAAAATGCCTCAAAAAAATGTTACATGAACATAAATTAGGAAATAGGAACTATAACTTGCCGAAATAAAATAATTTTCTTATTATTTGAAAATATTCATATTCATGTATTCAATATATTCGAAAATAAATCATTATTTTTAAATACGATATGATTATCTATTATATGCATGTTTTGCGAACTCTTCATAACCTGAGACAATATTCGAGATATTCATTTGGCCAGATTATGAAAACTTATAAGTATGTATATGTAATGCAATATATGAAATTTTGATAATTATAAAAAAATTCTTTTTAACTTTACATATTCAAATATGGAAAATTATGGAAATTTATTATTTCCATCAATGGAAATAAATAGTTATCAGAATTTAGTTATTTATCTTTTATTATATTATTTTTAAGTGACATCTTGTGCGTCTAATCAATTCTCTTGCGATGACGGAGAATGTATTGATTTGATATGGAAATGTGATGGTAATAGTGATTGTGAAGATGGCAGCGATGAATATAATTGCTGTAAGTTCAAAAGTTCAATCAAAATACACATTGCTGCATAACACTTTGATTATAAAATTAACCAAAAATTTGTAGCTTCGTCAACAGTTTCTCCTTCAAAATGTTCCACCGATACCCAATTTGATTGTGGCGATAATGAACATCATTGCATACCTCTTTTTAAAGTTTGTGACGGGATACGCGATTGTAAAACATCTAGTGATGAAACTACACAGGCATGTTCTAAATATGCTTGTTATGAAAATAACGGAGGTTGTTCTCATAATTGTACAATTTCTCCAGTCGGTAAAGTTTGTAGTTGTTTAAATGGTTATGCATTAAAAGGAGATATGTTTTGTGAAGGTTAATTACAAATATTTTTTACATTTTTGGGTAAATATGTATATATGTAAGTATATCAATGTATAATTTTTTTTCTTTTTTAGACATAAATGAATGTTATAATGTGAACAGTTGTTCTCAAATATGCACTAATGAAATCGGTTCTTTCAAATGCTCTTGCACTGATGGTTATGAAGTAGATCATGAAAATCCAAAACATTGTAAATCTAAATTAGGACGTGGTTTTCTTTTATTAGGTAGAAAATTTGACATAAGAAAACTATCATTGAGTCATCCCGAAGTAACCAAAATCATAAGTAACATCAGTTATGTGACAGCGATGGATTTTGATTACAGCACAAAAACGATATTCTGGTTTGACTCCCTTGAAGATAAAATTTATAAGTATTCGAAAGAAATATTTTTGAAATTTCAAATCGTTTTTAAAATAAATAACTACTACTACTTACTAAAATTAATTATTTCAGAGCTTCAATAAATAACAATCCAGAAAAGGTTGTAATATTATCGAATGTTTTAATAAGCAGTTTTGCATTGGATTGGATTTCAAAACATATTTATTATTCAAATTCAATCAGCAAATTCATTAAAATTCTAGATGTTAATGGACCAACACCCATGCATCTAATTTTAATTGAAAAAAACGTAAATGCAAAGAAAATTGTGTTAGATCCTATAAAAGGGTAATAAAGTTTTTATTTATGCTTGAATTTTTGAAAAATTTTTAGTAACTAATGTGATATGGCTACCATATGTATTATTCAAGAACAGTTTTTTTTCAAGCTTTTATTAACTTGAATTGTGTCGAGATTTGTATGTTCACTTTTTCGCAAAACAAAGATCGGCCTCGATCTCAAATACCACACCTCCGATTGATTTGAAAATTCGTACACTGACTAATAATACGCAATTATACAATATAAAATCATCTCCAGCACGAGACTGGAGGAATTTAATCGTTTAATTTCTAGTTTATTTTTCAATATTCAGAATATAATCTTTAAAAAAAAATAATGAATTGTAATTTTAACCAAATTGTGTTTTTGCACTAGACTGATGTTTTGGCTGGACGATTTTTCTGTGCCAAAATTGAAACGTGCCTGGATGGATGGAAGCCATGTACTAGATATTTTTTTTTCAAAGATTTACCTAATGATTTAGTGTTAGATTTCATCAAA